>JAMPIT010000893.1:28348983-28738983 GCA_026261815.1 Monarcha castaneiventris obscurior | reverse complement strand
CCCCACAAAGTTCCCACCAGCCACAGATTAACCACAGCACTGTTGACGCTCAGGGCTGTGTGGGCTGGTGGGTCAGCATGAAACTGAGGATCATGAGACCTTGGGTGATCTCCAGACAGGTTTTGTACCAGAGGGAAGTACAGGTACTTCCTTGACTCAAACCATGTGGGCCTTCAGAGTCCAGCATGCTGTGGCCACTCCATTTCCCAAGTGACCCTCAGTGCCTTCTGCTTCCCCTTTTCTTTCTGTACCTTATACAAGCCCAGTCTGGTGTTCCCTGGTCATTTACTTACAGTTTTATGTAGAGGTGTCACATAAAATGATTCTGACATCTTTACTGTGCACTGTTAATAGGGAGAAAAGCTCCTGACTTTTCCAACCACTGCCAAACGCACCACATTGAAATCGTTCATCTGTTCCAAATGATGGTTTTAGGAGGTTGCCTGAAACATTTGTCATGAAACTTTGAATTTTTAATAGTATCCAATGTTCAGAAAAATATAAAGTATACCTCAAACCAAGTGAACTGTGTTATACCTGCTGAGAGGGGGAAAAAGCTGGAGGTGCTAACAGGGTAAATAAATGTGCTTTGAGGTACTTTGGTCAGTGTTGAGTGAGCTCTGTTTTGGGAGAGGTGCTCTGCTGATGCCTGTGCCTGACTGTGCTTTCTCACCCTTTTTAATGCCCTGCCCGTGTTTTTCAGCACGCTGAAGAGATCCCTCGATGTTTTCAAGCAACGTAAGTAATTCTTTGTGTTTGCCAGGACACTTGGCAGCGCCAAAGCCTGAAGGCAACTGCTTGGGAAGAAATAGCAGAGAAATCTCTACAGCTGTGCCATGCTGAGGACAGGCATAGGCTGTACTGTTGTCCTGGCTGACCCCAGTGTGTGGGGTTTGGGACAAAGTGAGCCAGGGCACACGTGGGACAGGAGACCCACAGGGCATCATTTTGGGGATCGCTTGGGCTTTCAGATCCAGGTGCAACTCAGAGGTCATCTTTATGGTGTACATAGGAAGCTGTGCATGGGAAACTCATCTGAAGTTTGTTAGACAGGCTTGTCCTCTTCACAAACACACAGTAACTCGCACCTCCAGTGCTGGGGACAGCTCTGGGCCCCTCAGGACAAGAGAGACATTGAGGGGCTGGAGCGTGTCCAGGGCAGGGAACGGAGCTGGGGAAGGGGCTGGAGCCCCAGGAGCGGCTGAGGGAGCTGGGAAAGGGGCTGAGGCTGGAGAAAAGGAGGCTCAGGGGGGACCTTGTGGCTCTGCACAAGTCCCTGACAGGAGGGGGCAGCCGGGGGGGGTCGGGCTCTGCTCCCAGGGAACAGGGACAGGAGGAGAGGGGATGGCCTCAGGCTGGGCTAGGAGAGGTTTAGATTGGATATTAGGGAAATTTTTTCATGGAAAGGGTTGTCCAGCCCTGGCAGAGCTGCCCAGGGCAGTGTTGGAGTCCCCAGTCCTGGAGGGGTTTAAAAGCCATGTGGATGTGGCACCTGGGGACGTGGGTTAATGGTAGCCTTGGCAGTGCTGGGGGAATGGTTGAACTTGAGGATCTTAAGAGGGCTTTCCCAACCTAAATGATTGTGTGATTCTAACTGGAGCATGTAAAAGATGGTGCTTTGGCTGCATGTGTCCTGTGTCACATCCTGCCAGGGTACCATCAGGCAGCACCTCAAGGGTAAGCACTCTGCTACCCTGTGCCCAGTCCACCCCCTGCCCGATCCAGGTTTCTTTGCTGCCCCTGTGGACCTCCCTAACATGGCTCTGCCCTCATCACTGCTGACTGTTGACAGCTGTGGGTTTGGAGCAGCTTTGGGGGTTGAATCAGGAGCTGCCATTTGGCTCCACTCCCTTGGTGAGCTTGCTGGGATGGTGTTTCACAGTGTGGCTGCTCGCCTTCAGCAAGAGCAGCTTGAGATTGTTTTAGCCTTCATTTTTCTGTGCTCCAAGTTGTTGCCTGCTGGCCTAGGGCAGTTCAGTGTGTTGAGACATGCCTAGATTTACTGCATAAGGGGGAGGATTTTCTCAAACTGGGGGGCAGGTCTCAGCAGGACTGATCCTTACATTGGCGAGCACTGCTCGGAGGCTGCTTCAAACAAGCTGCTGCTTTTTTGTTTCTGAAAGGGGGATGTGTGACGTGTTGCAAGTTGACTCGAGACACGGTCTCTTTAGGAATATATATATAAAAACACTGAATTTATTTTCTCTTTGCAGAGATAGACAATGTGGGACAAGGTCACATCCAGCTGGCACAAACCCTTCGGGAGGAAGCAAAGAAGATGGAGGACTTCAGGGAAAAGCAAAAGCTGCATCGGAAGAAGGTCAGGCACTGTGGGAAGATGTGCCTTCCTGCAGGGTGCTGATCCTGCCCCAGCAAGGGGCTGATCCTGGTGCTGTCTCATGCCTTGCCCCAGCCCCCACCACACCCCCGCTGCCTGTGCTGCTGGGAAGTGCTGAGCTCCTTCCTATGTGTAGTAACTGTGTTCAACTGTGTAGTAACCTCCAACTTCCTTCTTCTCACTTCCACATCTTCTTTGTGTGCTTTTTGGGGCCAGCTGCAGCATTGGAATGTTTTTAAAGCATTTGTTTATAGTGTATGATCTCCATAGGGGCTACTAAAATGGCCAAGCCTTTTAACTTCTTCTGGCTTGAGATTCCTTTGTCTGGAAAACTGGGGAAAACTGCTAGAGCCAGGGACTGGTTTGGACCTAGCAGAGGGGAGTGGGCTTCCCAGTTTTGCCAGAGTCTATGGAGGTGATACAGCACTATATATTGCTAGGATTTAGTTTGTAGAGCTCCATTGCATACACAATTCAAGCTTAGGCAGAAGCATAAAAGAGTTTTGTGATGATGTCCTTAAACACATCTCAGTGTGGTCTGTGGCTCTTCTGAACCACATGGTGTGTCCTGGAGGTCAGTGATGTGCTGACCCCAGGTCTGTTGTCTTCACAGATAGAGCTGATAATGGAGGCTATTCACAAGAACAGGAATCTGCAGTACAAGAAGACCATGGAGGTAAAGCAAATGTCGGGCTGTTTCTTGCCATGTGGGTTAATGCTGCTCACACAAACACACACACACACACAGAGTGCTGGGACAGGCTTAAATGAGAGGGGTTTCCTCCTCTGCTGTGACTGCCAATGCTGTGTCTGTGCGAGTGGTGTGCAGGCTGTGCTCAGAAACAGTGAAGAGCACGCCAAGGACAAGGCCAGTGGTAGCATTGCAGGGTTGGATACAAATGATTTAGAATCAGAGAATTATTCAGGTTGGAAAAGGCCTCTAAGATGCTTGAGTCCAACCATTTGCCCAGCACTGCCAAGCCCACCACTAACCCATCTCCCCAGGTGCCACATCCCACACCTTTTTTGAACACTTCCACGGATGGTGACCACCACTGCCCTGGTCAGCCTGTTCCAGGGCATGAAAACCCTTTCTGTGAAGAAATTTTTCTGAATATCTACTCTAAACCTCCTCTGATGCAACTGGAGGCCATTTCTTCTTATCCTGTCCCTTGTACCCTGGGAACAGAGCCCAACCCCACCCCGGCTGCACCCTCCTGTCAGGGAGCTGTGGAGAGACAGAAGGTCTCCCCTGAGCCTCCTTTTCTCCAGCCTGAGCCCCTTTCCCAGCTCCCTCAGCTGCTTCTCATCAAACATGTGCTCCTGCCTGCTCCCCAGCCCTTCTCTGGACATGCTCATGGACTTGATTGCCACAAACTTTTCACTGCAATCCAAGAGCAGCCTGCCTTGCGAGGCTTTTCCCAAGCTGCAGGGCACCTTTTGCGCCACTCCCTGCTCCTCAGGCAGCCTGTTCCTTCTCAGGCTGAGCTTTTCCCCAGGGCCTCCCCCCGAGGTGTGTCTGCATCTCACTGTTCCTGTGTCTGTCCTAGGCCAAGCGTCTGTACGAGCAGCGCTGCCGGGACAAGGATGAGGCAGAGCAGGCTGTGCACCGCAATGCCAACCTGGTCACGCAGAAGCAGCAGGAGAAGGTACAGGAAAATGGGTGCCTGTGGGGTAAGGGGAAAGGGATGTCTTTTCTTGCAGCTCTCCTGCCCCACAGCTCTTCTCCCAGCTCTGGGTTTTGGGGTGAGGAGGGGTGGCTGGTGATGCTCCCCAGTGCGGCTGCAGTGCCATTGGTGATGCACCCAGGCTCTGCTTCACCTTCCTTCTCTCTCCCATTATTGGCAGCTGTTCCTGAAGCTGGCTCAGACGAAATCAGCACTGGAGGACAGTGGTGAGTGTGGAAATGCCATGCTGGGAGGGCAAGGGAAGTGTTTCCAGGGGCAGGGGGTTGTGAAGCCGTGGCGTGGCTCGTGGGTGAGCTCCAGCTCTTGGGTCAGGCACGGCTCCTTGGAAGCACCTACCCAAGATATTGGCAGTGGGCAGCCTGCCTGGAGAAGCCAGCATGGCCCCACCAAGGCCGTGCTCTTCTGCTTTACCTCTGATCTCCCAGCCTTTTCAGGCTTCATGCATTGCCTTCTAGTGAAGGGACTTTTTTATTGAATGTTAATCATGGAATTACAGAATCATAAAATGACTTGCATTGGAAGGGACCTCAAAGGTCATCTTGTTCCAACCCCACTGCCCTGGGCAGAGACACCTTCAGCTGAAATGTGATTTGTCTCACAGACAGGAGTTACCAGCAAAGTGTGACCACACTGGAGAAGATCCGGGAAGAGTGGCAGAACGAGCACATCAAAGCTTGTGAGGTAAATGCCCCTTAACACCTCCATGAGCATGGTCCTCTGGGTTTGCAATACTGGCTGCAGGCCTCAGGGACAGTGCAGATTTGTCTTCTGTGTATTTGCCTGGCAGTGAAGCAGCAGGATGTATTGCAGCTAACCCTGGGTGTCTGTCTCAAGCTTGGCTTCTGGATTCAAGGCCCCACTGCTTCAGGGTTTCTGCTATTTTTTTATTATTTTTATTTTCCACCACCTTTTAAAATTGGCAGAGTCAAAGATGTGACATTTTTGCCCTTTACCTGCATGCATGTTTGGCGTGGCTGTCATCTTGAACAGCTGTGGTCACCTCTGGATACTCAGTATCTGCAGGCCAGTACATCCTAGAGCCTCAACATGGAAGACTTTACACAACTTTTCAGCAGAGGCTGGTGGTGGCGGGGGATGCAGGTGAAGCCATCTCCACATGCATGCTGTGCCAGGAGTTCTTCACCTTGTGTCTCACAGACTGCAGTAGTGTGGAAACCCCTCTGAGTGGGTCTGTCAGCCTGCAGCAGACTGCCTCACAGAGAAGTGGTCCAGCAGGGATTTCTAGCACATACTGGGGAATTCCAGACTGGTAGTGAGAGGGCTGAGCAGCTGCTCTGCTGCTGGCCTGTGATCTGTGACCAAGGGATGGAGGGATGGCAAAGATTGAGATTTTATCCCAGATCTGCTTCAGGCTTGCAACCAGCTTTCCCATTCCCAGCTGTGCTGATCCCTTTCCAAGTTACCTCTCATCAGGCTGCTATTCTGCTTTTCCCTTTTGAACTGGAGTTTGCTGTCTGTTTTGCGTGCGTGGGTGTCTCTGTGCTGGTGTGCTTTTGGTGTCTTCTCTGGAAGCCTCTAGGATGGGGACACAGTTTAGTGGTGGGTTGGCAGTGCTGGGTTATTGGTTGGACTCGATGCTCAGACAGCTTTTCCAACCCTAACGATTCCGTGGTGGGGAGTGGAAAGCAGCAGTTTCACTTTTGCAGATGGATCACGTGGAGGTTTTCCTCCCTCTGTGTTGCAAAGGTCATAAGTGGTAGCAAGTGTGTATGTTCATGGAAATGTATAAAAGCATGTGAAACTGAGGGGTACCAGACAGCAGGTTTCAAAAGGGTTTTCCAACCAGCAGGTTGGAAAAGAGTTAGGCAGAAAAAAGCAAGAAGACCAACCAGTCAATACACCTCTGTTTGAACATGAGCCAGCAGTGTGCCCTGGTGGCCAAGAAAGCCCATGGCATCCTGGCCTGCATCAGGAATGGTGTGGCCAGCAGGACCAGGGCAGGGATTCTTCCCCTATGCTGGGCACTGGTGAGGCCACACCTCGAGTGCTGTGTCCAGTTCTGGGCCCCTCAGTTCAGGACGGACGTGGAGATGCTCGGATGTGTCCAAAGGAGGGCGACAAGGCTGGTGAGGGGCTTGGAGCACAAGCCCTGTGAGGAATGACTGAGGGAGCTGGGGTTGCTTAGCCTGGAGAAAGGGGGACTCAGGGGTGACCTTATCTCTACAGCTCCCTGAAAGGTGGTTGTAGTCAGGGGGGCTTGGTCTCTTTTTCCAGGCAACAACTGACAGAATGAAAGGACACAGTCTGAAGCGGTGCCAGGGGATGTATAGGTTGGATATTAGGAAAAAGTTTTTTACTGAAAGAGTGATAAAGTTCTGGAATCATCTGCCGGGGGAGGTGGTGGAGTCACCATCCCCCGGATGTGTTTAAAAAGAGATTGGATGTGGCACTCAGTGCCATGGTTTAGTTGAGGTGTTAGGGCATCGGTTGGACTCAGGGATCTTGAAGGTCTCTTCCAACCTGGTAATTCTGTGATTCCGTGTTTTCATACATCCCCAGTGCTTTTTTTATTGGTCCACAGCTGGAACATGGAAATGTTAAAAAAAAACATACATGCGGTACTTGGGGAAATGTATTAGTGGTGTCCTTGGCAGTACAGGGCTAACAGTGGTATTCGATGATCTTGGAGGGCTTTTCCAACCTAAATGATTCTGTGACACAAGGGTACCTGTGTAAGGGAAGTGGGCTGGGACCACAGGAGCACAGGGTACCTTGGGAACCTGTACTGCCTCTGGGAAGCTGAGTTGGTCTCCCCAGAGGTAGCAGTGTGCTGGGTGGTCCCCTCCACATCAGTCCTGCAGGTTTTCCAAGCTTAGCACTCACCTTTGAATGACCTGGTTGCATAGAGGGATCATTGCTCCTCTGGATGAGCCAGAGAACTCATGGCTTCCTTGTTTCCTGTGGAAGACTGACACCAACTGCTCCGGGCAGTTATCTTTGTTGTGACACGTGGGGGTGAGAAGCAATCAGGACAGAAGAGATTTGCCCTCATTTTAAAGATGTTATGGACAGTTTTGTCTGTGTTGTTTCAGTTCTTTGAGACTCAGGAGTGTGAGCGGATCAACTATTTCCGTAACGCCCTCTGGCTCCACGTCAACCAGCTCTCCCTGGGCTGTGTCCAGAATGACGAGGTACCTCAACTGAAAATCTTCCTTTTTCTGCATGGGAGGCAAAGTCAAATATGTTTTCCTGGGCACTAAGCTGTGTTCTGTCCCAAGTTGGGCTGTGGCCTTTGATTGAGCACGATACCAGCATGAGTGGGCAAGCAGAAGGATTGGCCAAAACTCTTGCAAATGGGGTTTCCTCTGGAATTCCCACATTTTTTGAGGATGGTGAGGCCCTGGCATGGGTTGCCCAGAGAAGCTGTGGTTGTTCCATACCTGGCAGTGTCCAAGGCCAGGTTGGACATGGCTTGGAGCAACGTGGGATAGTGGAAGGTGTCCCTGCCCATGGCAGGGGGTGGAATGGAATGGGCTTTAAAGTTACTTTCCAACCCAAACCATCCTGGGATTCTGCAATTCCCTTTCCACTGAAGCTTGTGTCCTGGGTGAGTACTGGGCTTTCACCCTGTGTGTGGTAAGCAATTGGGAAAAAACCTTGTTTTTTGACCTGATGTATAGAAATGCATTTTATTTCCCTTTTGCAGAAATATGAGGAAATCCGCAAGAGTTTAGAAATGTGCAGCATTGAGAAGGATGTTGATTTTTTCGTAAATTTACGCAAAACTGGAAGTTTGGCTCCAGGTAAGAGCTCAGTAGAATCTCACAAAGTAGTGCTACTGCTCTGTACTCCTCATGGAGCTGGCTGCTCTGGTCAGCATCATTTTGTGTGCAGAAAACACTCATTTTGCATTTCATTCACTGCCATGCAGCACTAGTCTCTGTCACTTTTTACAGCCCCTGGAGATAATAGTCCTGTTTTTTAATTTCCTGATCAGGCATTTTCCCAGAGAGGGGAAAAAGTTGAATGTTGGTATAAAAAGTATTTTATTTCTATAAGTGGCCTGTACTTTACTACTGTCAACTTTTCCTAGCGCCTGTTGCTTATGAAAACTACTATAATGCCCAGAGAAATGTGACTCCTGCGAGAAGTCCAGCTCCTGTACCTATATCAAGGTAAGGGGTGTAACATACAACTGCAACTGTTACTGCAAATGATGCTCACCCCACCAAAACAGGCATATTTTGTTCCTTTCAGTCTATTGGAAGCTTGCCTTGAGGGTATTGGAGGAAAATATTTGCTTGCATGGCTCTTGGTGTGATCTGTCTGTGTGAGGAGAGTTAAAAGCATTTGTGGGTGGAGGGAGGAACTGCAGAGCTGGATTCAGTCTTGTGGGACAGAAGCTGGGCAGGGAGGACATGGTGAAGGGTTTTTCTGCCAGGGGCAAGATGATGATGGGGGCCAAGGCTCGTGCTAAGGATGAGTTGCCACTTTGGCTGCCACACTGGGAGAGGAGTCATGTCCAATTATGGCTTCATGATGTCTCACTCTGGGCAAAGGCACGTACAAAGACGTGCCCTGAGGCTCACTTGTGAATTTTTCCCCGAGTTAGTCCTTTCTGGTTATTTTTATCTCTCCCCCACTGTATCAGGTTCAGTTCCCAGGTTTGCCATGCAGGGTGTGGGTGGTGAGCCCACCATGACTTGCCTTGTCAGGTCTCCATAAAGCCCTGGCTGGCCAAAGCTCTGGCCCTCTAACCAGCCCTGGGGGGGCAGCTGGGGGTGCAGAACCAGGGCAGAGGGAGTCCCTTAACCACACAGATCCTCAGCTCTGTGTTTCCTTCTGTGCAGGAGGGGACCCCTGCCCACCCCGACCAGTGCACCAGGTGAGTTACTGCTTTGTGGGCTTTCTGGCCCCACAGAGGAACTCTCTCTTCCCCAGAGAGGAACTCTTTGGCCCTTGGCCAAAATCCCTTTCCAGCTCTCTTGGATCCCCTTTAGGCACTGGAAGGAGCTCTAAGGTCTCCTTTGAGCCTTCTCTTCTCCAAGTGAACACCCCCAGCTCTCTTAGCCTGACTTGAGCCTCATTCACTCTTGCATCCCATCCCTTTAACATGGGTGGCCAGTGTGTGGTGCCTCTGTTCCATTTAAAGTCACACATAATGAGCACTTCTCATGGGAAACCTGAGGGGGGTTTTTTTTGTGCTCTGTGTTTCAGGGGAGCCTGATTACGCCACAGTTGATGGCTACAGCTTGGTACATTTCTAACAGTCACAGTAAGTACCCACTTTTGATGAAGAAACGGGGCATAAAAGAAGGAGGGGGAGAAATTTTTACCTGGGCAGATAGTAAAATGGCAAGGGGGGAATGGTTTTACACTAAAAGAGGGTAGATTTAGATTGGCTAGAAGGGAGAAATTCACCCCCTGTGAGGGTGGTGAGGCCCTGGCGCAGGCTGCCCAGGATGGGGAAGTGTTCCAGGCCAGGTTGGATGGGGCTTGGAGCAACCTGGTCTAGTGGAAGGTGTCCCTGGCTGTGGCAGGAGGGTTGGAATTAGATGATCCTGATGGTCCATTCCAACCCTAACCATTCTGGGATTCTGTAAGAAGGGATTTAATATGAGAGGAAGCTACACAGCGGAGGGACAGTGGGGAAAGAAAGGTCATTGGTTAATGAATGACATTTTGAGGTGACTGACTGGAAGTGATGCTCCTGTCAGCCCTCCCATCAGTTGTTTGAGCTGGAGCTGTGGTTTAGACACTGTTGATCCTGTTCTCTAGATTTTCCAGAAGGCAGAAGATACTGTTGGTCTGACCAGCGTGGCAGAGGTGGTGTTTTCAGTTATTCCCAGACACATAGAGCTGAAGTGCTTCTGCTTTTCAAGAGAATATTTGAGGACTCCAGTAATTTTTTGTACATTCAGAAAGTGCTTACTAAAAATCTGTGCCTTTGATCAGCAAACTCCTTGGATGGATCTTCACACTCAGAGGAAGAAAAGGACCAGACACAGGGGTGATCTGTGTTGGAAGAAGTTTTTTATTTGAAGTTCTTCTGAAGTGCAGCCATCTAAAAAGGCTGGAGCCTCTCACTCTGTAGATAACTAAGAGGCTGCATGTGCTGAGAGGAGTGCTGCACGAAGCTTTGGGCACACTGGCTTGTGTTCAGGATATGTACATCCCTCTCAGATCTCAGGTTTTGCCTCTTCCTAAAGTCTTTTGCCCGTTTCTAAAGTCTTTCATTAGTGGGGATTAAACTTGTCATTTAGGTCAAACTGCACTCGTATCTCTCAGAAATCTTACTTAGAGGGGCACCAGCAGTTGCACCACGTCTGGTTTAGCTATAGGTGTGCTCCAGGCTTAAGTGCTGACACTGGAAGCTGATTTGCATCTACCCAGGGAGGGGCTGTGCCACATCCAGCTTGCTGGGAGGTCCCAGGAAGGATCTGAAGGAATTTGTTCAGCTCTTTCAACCACCTCTGCTGTGAGGCTCTTGTGAGCTTTTAGGTTCATCAGGTTGTCCCTGGTTAGCTTTAGAGACCAGGGCTTGGAGCAACTTGGTCTAGTGGAAGGTGTCCCTGCCCATAGCAGGGAGTTGGAACTAGGTGGTCTTTAAGGTCCCTCCCAACCCAAACCATCCTGGGATTCTCTGATTCCACAATTTAATTAACTTCTGTGATTCTCTAAACTTTGGACTTGTTCTGACTATTCACCACTGGAAACAAACTTACGTACTGCTGGAGCCATGAAACTTGTTTTCTGACCAGATCTCCTGAAACTTCCTGCCCTTGTTGTTACCATATATATATATATATAAGATTATGGCTTTGATTGAGAAGCTTAGGTGCTTCAGGGCTGCTGTTCTCTCTGATGTCCCTGTGGGCAGTGCTGCTTCACTGCTCCTCACTGCCTTATGACACTGCACACAGGGGCACAGGACATGGGGATAAACACACAGTTTACCTGTCTAAACCTGGTGCCAGGTCACTAACCTGGAGCAACAGGACTCGCTATTTTTATGATGTTTTTCAAGTTGAATCTGCATGGCTTCAATATGTGCCTTAGCGCATCAGTCCTTGGGGGTTTTACTGGATTTATTTGTGTGGGGGAAGATGACAGTGAGCTCCAACATCTGCCCTGCTGCCTCACAGTGAGTTGTGCAAAGTGCACATGCCAAGCAATCGGCTATCCTATTTAATTTGTGAAAGACCAAGGATGCAAATACTCTTCTGAAGGAGCCTGCTGTAGTCTTAGTTCTATAAATATATATTTTAAAAAATAAGTTTTGAGTCTCGTGTTGTGCATATGCATTCTTTTTAAAAGTTGTCATGTTCGCTTTCTGTCGGGGATGGGTTTGGGACCTATTCAAAGCATCCTAGTCTCTCCTGGAAGGAAACCTACAAGATCACATCCTTGCTCAACCTTGATTTCAATACCTTGCTCAATACCAACACAGTAGTGTGAGAAAACACCCCAAAAGAGAATGGCATGGGAAGTGCTTATGATTAGCCATGAGCTGCAGACCACGCAGGGCTGTTTGCCCTGGAAGAGTGTCTGCTCTGCAATAACTTGCATGGTTTGTTTTCTGGGATTTTTCCACTGACTGAGCACAATAGTTGCTGTTAGGCTTTTCTGGATGTAGAGGTCCCCACTGAGGCTGAAACTTGGCTTGCACATTTACTAAGAGCACAGAAGTAATCCCAAAATAGGGGTGCTGGGGAAGGTTTCCCCCTACACCCACACACAGTTTACCTTTCCCGTAGGTAGTACAAATTCCAAATTATGCTAATAACACGAGGACTTCTCAAACCCTAAGTACAAGGTCCCACGGAGAGAACTGTGCCTGTTCAAGGCCATTAACTGGGCTGTGATGTGTTCTGCAAAGTGCCACTGAGTTCTGGGGGCACTCACTCATCCTCCTGGGGACTGGGAGAAGTCACTCCTGTCCCAGTGGGGTTCAGGCTGTTTCTCCCTGGGGATGGCTGGGTGCCAGGACAGGGCTCTGAGGGACAGCAGTTCCCGGCCCGGGGCTGAGCCAGCATTCCCGCTATGCTGGAGGTGTCTCAGGCCCTGGGGCAGACACAAGCGACCTCACACTCCCCATCCTCACTAGTGGGAGCTCGGCTTTTCATCCCACATTCCCTCTGGCAGAAGCTTGGGCTGACCCTCTGGACGGTCTTTGAGTCACTATAGCCATCTCTGGTTTGCAATAGACTATCTCTGGGTCCCTATGGACAGTCTGTGGGTCCCTGTGGAGGGTCTGTTTGCCCCTATGGACGATATATCAGTCCCTTTGGATGGTCTGTGTGTCCCTGTGGATGACCTCTGCGTCCCTGTAGTGCACCCTGGTCATCCATGGAGTGTCTGTCAGTCCCTATGGACAGCCTGTGGATCCCCGTGGATGGTTCCCGGGTCCCTACAGCAGACCCCACTCACCTGTGGATGGTGTGGGGGGTCCCCGCGGATGGTGTGCGTGTCCCCATGGACGTTCTTGGGGGTCTCTGTGGATGGTCTGTAGGTCCCTATGGACGCTCTGTCAGTCCCTGCCATGATCTGTGGGTCCCTATGACTGTTCTGTGGGTCTCCATGGATGGTCTGTCAGTGCCCGTGGCTGCTCTGTGGGTGCCTATAGACAGTGTAAGTGTCCGTGGCTGCTCCGTGGGTCCCTATGGGCAGTGTAAGTGCCCGTGGCTGCTCTGTGGGTGCCCATGCACAGTGTAAGTGCCCGTGGCTGCTCTGTGGGTGCCTATAGACAGTGTAAGTGCCCGTGGCTGCTCTGTGGGTCCCTATGGACGGTGTAAGTGCCCATGGCTGCTCTGTGGCTCCCCATGCACAGTGTAAATGCCCGTGGCTGCTCTGTGGTTCTCTATGGACAGTGTAAGTGCCCGTGGCTGCTCTGTGGCTCCCTATGCACAGTGTAAGTGCCCGTGGCTGCTCTGTGGGTGCCTATAGACAGTGTAAGTGCCCGTGGCTGCTCTGTGGCTCCCTATGGACGGTGTAAGTGCCCGTGGCTGCTCTGTGGGTGCCTATAGACAGTGTAAGTGCCCGTGGCTGCTCTGTGGGTGCCTATAGACAGTGTGAGTGCCCGTGGCTGCTCTGTGGTTCTCTATGGACAGTGTAAGTGCCCGTGGCTGCTCTGTGGCTCCCCATGCACAGTGTAAGTGCCCGTGGCTGCTCTGTGGGTCCCTATGGACGGTGTAAGTGCCCATGGCTGCTCTGTGGCTCCCCATGCACAGTGTAAATGCCCGTGGCTGCTCTGTGGTTCTCTATGGACAGTGTAAGTGCCCGTGGCTGCTCTGTGGGTGCCTATAGACAGTGTAAGTGCCCGTGGCTGCTCTGTGGCTCCCTATGCACAGTGTAAGTGCCCGTGGCTGCTCTGTGGGTGCCTATAGACAGTGTAAGTGCCCGTGGCTGCTCTGTGGTTCTCTATGGACAGTGTAAGTGCCCGTGGCTGCTCTGTGGGTCCCTATGGACGGTGTAAGTGCCCGTGGCTGCTCTGTGGGTGCCTAAGGACGGTCCGTCAGTGCCCGTGGCTGCTCTGTGGGTCCCTATGGACGGTGTAAGTGCCCATGGCGGCTCTGTGGGTCCCTATGGACGGTGTAAGTGCCCATGGCGGCTCTGTGGGCCCCTATGGATACTGTAAGTGTCCCCACGGACGGACCCCGCCGCTCCCTCAGCCGCTCGCCCCACCTCACCCTCACGCCCGCGGCCCCGCCCCCACGGCAGCCGAGCCCTGTGATTGGCCGATGCCGCAGAGGGGGCGTGTCCCGCCGCCCGTCGCGCCTCGAGATTGGCCGACGCCGCGGGGAGGGCGTGTCCCGCCGCCCGACCCTGCGCGGCCCGGTGCCGCCTCAGCGCGGGGCAGCGGGGCCATGGCCGAGGCCGTGCGACCCCCGCGCCGCGCCCGCGCCCGCCCCAAGGTAAGGCGGCACCGATGGGGCCAGGGGCGTCCCTCATGGGTGTGGGGGCTGGGGGCGGCGAGGGGGCGTCCCGCGTATGGGGGCGGCCGCGCCAGGCCGTGTTTACATCCGTGCTTGTTGCGGTCTCTAATGGTGGAGGGGGAAGAGTCGGGGGGAGCATGTGTGGGTGATGTTGTTGTGGGGTTTTTTTTTTGGGATTTTTTTTGTTTCGTAAAAAGATTCCTGCTACTTCCTGCTGTTCTGCGCTTCGTATCCATGGATTTGTCGTGTTTGCCAGGCGGGTGACGGGTGTGATAGGCCTTGTGCTGTAGCAGGATGTAAACAAGGTTTTTATTATGCTGTCCTGCGGTCTGCTCAGGGGTCCCGTGTCCTGTGGGAGAGCTGGGGGAATGTGCAGCAGTGGAACTTACGTGCATTTACAATGTTTTAGTGTACTGTGGGGTGACAGTCCTGCCGACAGAATTGGGGGTGTTCAGCTGCACAAGAGAAGGCTCCAGGGAGAGCTCCGAGCCCCTGGCAGGGCCTCAAGGGGCTCCAGGAGAGCTGCAGAGGGACTGGGGACAAGGCCTGGAGGGACAGGAGCCAGGGAATGGCTTCCCAGTGCCAGAGGGCAGGGACAGATGGGATATTGGGAAGGAATTGGTGTCTGTGAGGGTGGGCAGGCCCTGGCACAGGGTGCCCAGAGCAGCTGTGGCTGCCCCTGGATCCCTGGCAGTGTCCAAGGCCAGGCTGGATGGGGCTTGGAGCAGCCTGGGAGGGTGGAAGATGTGCCTGCCCATGGCAGGGGGTTGGAATTAGATGGTGTTTAAGTTCCCTTCTGACCCACATCTTTCAGTGCTTCTCTGATATTATATCTCGTCTAGGTTTGGCTTTTAAATGCTGAGAACATGAGGCCACATGTAACTCATGACAGGGCTGCTGCTTCTTAAGTTGGTGCTGCAGTTTTTAAGTATCACTTCCTGGGTTTTTATCCTGTTTTGATTGTGTTCCTTGCTTGTTATATTAGTACTGACAGCTTTCTGAAGGCTTCATTTTCTTCACACAGAATGTTTGTGGGAATGATCTGAGCTGCCTCACAAAGTGGAAATGTTTCCCTCTTTCTTCTTGTCCCTGTGGACAACCGTATAGAGCAAGGGCATTGAAGTGATGACTGTCCAAGCTCTTTGAAAGCACTGAATTAATTGACCAGTGTTCTGTAAAACCAGGGTTAAATCTGAGTGTCAGGTGTGGGTGTACTTCTTGAGTAAAAGGCAAGTAAAGATTTGGGGGAAAAACAATCCCAGGAGAGTTACTGTGTCATTGTTTTGGTTTTGATTCAGCCCCCTGGTGTGTGCAAGGCAGTCAAACCTTCAAACTGCTGCCTAAGAGAATTGGTTCCCTGCAGGAAGGTGGTGAGTCATGGATGACACTGGTATTTCGTTAAGGACATGTGTGTGGTGACTCCAGCCTTCAGCCATCCCTGCCAGGTGAAATTCACTGTGAAACAATTCACTGGAGGTGTCACATGTGAGAACCCTGAATTCTCCAGTGCTACACATGACCCATTTCTGGTATTTCTGTTGCTATTACCGTGCTCACCTCTGTTAATACCCGGGTGTGCCTGAGGATGCAGTTTGCGGGTCAGTCACAGTAAGGACTTTTCCATTCCCATGCAGAGAAAAAGCTGTAATCCTTTGAAAAGCTGGAATTCTTGTGAGCTGAGAGAAAGGCTGGCTCAGCTGCGGAGCTGCCAAGTGGTGGAATGGAGCCCAGGGCTTTCTGACAATAGTAGTCCCAAAGTTAAACTTGTGCCAGCACCGGCAGCACCAGACTGATTGAAACAGTGGGGTGGCAAAGCCAGTGCACCTGGAAAAGGTGAAGAGGAGGCCCTCTGTCTGTTTGTTTCTGTGGGTGGCACTCAGGTTATTGTGTAGATACTTCCTGAAAAGTTATCAGTGTCCTTAGACTTTGAGGGTCACTGATGATGTGCAAGGAGAGGAGGGTGGCCAGGCATGGGGGGGCAAAGCTAATGAGCAGGTGCCATCTGCCCATCCCTGGGAGTGTTCCAGGCCAGGTTGGATGGGGCTTGGAGCAACCTGGTCTAGTGGAAGGTGTCCCTGCCTATGGAAAGGGTTGGAATGAGATGGTCTTTAAGGTCCTTTCCAACCCAAACCATTCTGGGATTCTTTGATATGTGGGTTAAGCAGATTTTGCTTCCGTGTTAGTTCAGAGCCTGATTTCTCTCATTCTTTCTCAGCTGAAATCCTGCTTAATGATTTCCTAGTCATTTTTTTGGCTAGGAAAGTGACAACTGAAAGGCACTTCATAAATTTTGAAAACAGCTGTGTCTGGGAGGGATGCAGGCTGATACTGAGAGCTAAAGGGAGTTTTATTCTGTATGAGGACTGCAAGAAGAAACGTTGAGATTGTGGAGGGAAGAGGACCAGCATGTGTTTGTAAAGTGTGTGGATCAATACCCTGTATAAATATGATATAGTGATGCAGGATCCTGTGGAAGTTATTGACTTTGAGGTAATTGTCAGGAGATGTTAATTACGACAAGTCCTGGCTTAAAAAATTGCACTGATGTATTTTTAACCTCTCACCTGCAGCTTTAGCTAGTGAGTCAGAGCTGTTTTGTGATCAGAAGTGTTTACAGGTTTTAATATACCAGAAAACAGTATGAAAGCAAAGCCAGAGTAATTCCTTTTTTGTAAAGGAGCTGTGACCATATGTTCAGAATAAAATTAGTCTTGAGATCAAGGTGAGCTAGTGCCTTGATTTGAGCTGTTTTCATTTATGCTTTCTCTTAAGGCAAAGACATTCAGATGTTTAGTAAAAGTATATGTGATACTGTGAGCAAGTTTCCAAAACTGTTGTCTTTTCCCCATTATCATTTCCCCATATTAAAAACTTGTACTCATTTCACCTGTGTTCATTGTTACATTATCTGGGTCATCCAAAACTGGAGCGCTGTGACCTAACTCCTCAGTTTTGCTCCTAATAAACTGCTAGTTCTACACAGTTTACAGATTGGCTAATCACTTTGCCAAGTTTTTGTTTTACAAGTTGGCAAATGATTTACAGGTTATCAAAATCTTTGTTCATTTCCTGTGCTATGCTTTGGGGAAAGAGGCTAATCTACACCTTCGATTAGGTTTATGGGAATTACTTACCCTCAGACTAATTTTAATTTTCAATTGATTTACAATTTTAATGGCACTGTTAAGTTTTTCAACCTCTCCAGTGTGTATTGCCTGCTGAAAATAGGTATTTCAGTAATTGTTCGAATATCATGATGGTTTTAGAATGTAGCTGGGAGTTACATTCCAGACTTGCTTTGTTCTGAAATTACTTCTTTGAAAATATTTTTTGTGGGTCTGGATTACAGAGTAACTTTTTTTTTTTTTTTTTTTTAGCAATACGGGGAAATTGAGTGACTCTTCATAGGTATCAGGTCCTGTTATGTTGATTATTTTCTGTGTTAATGAAACAGTTTGTCCTGTGATATTTATAGATTTTTACTTAGAAGTGTTGAATCCTTGTGCAAGAGCTGACCGAGAAAGTACACACTGATAGACAGTCTTCAGAGGGCAGCTAAAGAACAAGGACGTGTTTGGTATATTTGTTTTTATCTTTAATATTACAAAAATTAGTATATTGAAAAGGGCTTTTGGAGTCGTAATGCTGACCAATGCTACTTTTGGTGTTGGTGGGATTTGGGATGCAAGATGGAGAGATTCACTTGGCAGTGACACTGTTAAATTTTTGTTTTTTTAGGAAAAAAAGAAGAAAAGTACTGAGGAGACCCAGATACAAGAGCCTGATGATGTCTTCCTGCCTCCTGTGGCAGAAGGGTCTTCTCAAGCCGGGAGAGTGCAAGTGGAACATCCTGGAGAATTTACGGAAATTCAACTCAGAGATGAAGTAGACAATAGGAAAACTATAAGTGATGTGTCTGACATCCCCCAAAGTCATTTATCTTCAGCAAATGAAGGGGCTCTGCCAGAAGGGACTCTGGCAGTGACTCTGGAGCCTCCCAAAGGTGCAGAAGAGGTCAAAGCTGGTCCTTCCCAGGAGGAATGTGTGGAGGGCGTTGAGAAGAGTGGGAAGAGCAAGTTGGACAAACCTCAGAGCCCTGTGGAGGCAGCTGCTAGTGGATCAGGAAATTTTGATTTATTGAGTAGTACCTTTCAGTCCAGTGCTGCTGGCCCTCAGACAGTGCTGGGCTTTGTGCGGGACAGAGGAGCCGAAAACCCACAAGATGTTAGAAATCCTCTCGCCTGCTCTTCAGAGAAGCCTCCTCTCAGCACCTCACAGTGCTCCGAGAAATCCAAGTCGCGTGTTCCGCGGCCGGGATTCAGGTCTGTTTATCCAGACCTGTCCTCGGAGCTGTCCTACGAGAGACCCACCATCATGGCAGTAAAGCCCCTGCTGCACCACGAGAGGCTGTACCCAGAGCTCCCCTCCGAGCCAGAGCTGGTGCCATTCACCAGGGAGCAGCTGAAAATCTTCGAGCCCTGTTCTTGGCTGGAGAACGTTGACTCCTACGCCGAGGAATTTGAGAGTGTGGCTCACCAGGACAGGCACGAGTTCTATGAGCTGCTCCTGAACTACATGCGCTGCAGGAAGCAGCTGCTGCTGGCTGAGGCAGAGCTGCAGGCCATGACAACAGACTGCCAAAATGTAAAGGGGAGATTATGGACTTTCAAGGAACAACAGAAAACTGTGCAGGTGCTGCTGCTGAGCCTACTTTTGAAACCAAGCTGTTAAGAAGTTAACTTGCTGCCAGGTTTATTGTACTTAAGCTGTTTTGTTGTAAAATAATCACAGAATGTTAAGGGTTGGAGGGGACTTTAAAAATCATCTACTCCCAGCCCTGCATGCCTTGGACAGGGACACCTCCCACTAGACCAGGTTGTTCAAGGCCTTTTCCAACCTGGCTTTGGGCACTGCCAGGATTGGGGCAACCTTCCTGGGCAACCTGTGCCAGTGTCTCATCACACTCACAGTAAAGATTTTTCTTCCTAATGTCTAACCTAAATTTCCCCTTCTTTCAGTTTAATCCCTTTAATTCTTGTCCTGTCACTACAGTTCCTGATGAAGAATCCCTGTCCAGCTTCCCTGTAGGCCTCCTCCAGATGCTGGAAGGTGCTGTGAGGTCTCCATGCTCCTTCTTTTCTCCGGGCTGAGCAGTCCCAACTTTCTCAGCCTGTCTTCACAGGAGAGGTGCTCCAGTCCTCTTTACCAACTTCTTTGCTTCCTCTGGACTTGCTCTAACAGTTCCATGTCCAGAGATTATTGCCTTTGCTTTCTGTCTCTCCACTAACCCCCAGTACTTCAGAATATCATCCTCTTGAGACTTAAGTTTGCCATTTGATTATTAACCTCTGACGTGTGCAGGGCAGTGGCAGATGTGTAGGTGGTCTGTTTTGGGCTCAGGAAGGATGAGCTGTGTACACCCAGTTCTGCCCGTGGTGTCAGGTGAAGTTTGTACCACAGCACTCCGAGCAGGCGTGGGAGACACGTGGTGGAGGGATCGTAGCAGTGATGTCCCATCTGGCCTGCTGCCAACTGTAGGGACAGTTTCCATGGATGTCATTCCCGCTGTCAGACTGGCAGCTGCTCAGGAGCAACCCTGTAGCTCAGAGGGAGTGAAGGCCCATCCACTTGCAGTAACTTGTTCCATAAGTGTAGCTGTGGTTTTTCTTACTTCCAGGGTGGTCCTGGCACTCTGTAACATTTTTGTCTGCAGAACAGAGGGGTTTATGGAGCTCCCCCCAGACTCCTTCTGTGACACTTGCCTTCGGAGCTCAGCGTTACAGTGGGAGTGAATGGAATTGTTCTGGTGCTGTTTATAGCCCACACATCATCAAAATTGTCCAAAGATGCTGAGCACCTCTGCATAGGGTAGATTTTACTATTTCTGGGAGTGCAGTTCATCAAAGTTGAGGAATTAAACAGATCTCGATTCTTCCTTTTTTCTTGGGGAATAACACTGAGCCTCACTGGATTGTCAGGTTTGCAGTGATCATTTTTTTGTACTGAAAGCAATTTTGGCTTCACTTTTGCATCCTTTCAGGTCATCGTAGAGTTATCTAAGATTGCTACTTGCTTTATTTCATCCCAGTTCAGTATATGTTTATGTCCAGAATAATTGTTGTCCTTATACCAATTTAAAATTCTTCTAATTTAGGAAACACAGGGATGCTTTCAACTTAAGCTTTCAAAGTGCTGATTCTGAAGAATGTTTCTTGGTTGCATAAAAGGTTAACAGGAATGTTATTTATGAAAAGAATAACAAGAGTGTTACTTATTGTAGTTTTCTTGTGCTGAAGAATTAGAGACAGGGCAGAGGAAAACTGGCTTCTGCTTTTAATTTCAGTTTGGGAAAAGGTTAGAGGGTAGGTAATTTCTGAACATTTTAAACATGCAGTGGGGAGTTGCTCCAAATTATCAGTCCTGGGAGTTATGAAAATACTTTTGTTTTCCAGTACATGTTTTAGCTTTAAAACAGTAGATCCAAATATTTATGAAAATCTATAAACTAAGAAGCAGGTGCACTCACTGGGGGTGAGACACCTGGTTTTGTTCACATCTCTCAGCATTGCAGGCACATAACTTATGGCTGTTTCTAAACCTGAGTTTCTGAGGGTTTATAAAATGTTTTTCCTTCAGAAGTCAAGGATATGAATCTTCAGTAATCAGTAGCTCTAAAAAGCACATAGGATATTGCCAAATGTTTGTCTTTTCCATTTATGAAATGTTCCCTTTTATGAAGGCTTTGAAATCCGTTTAGGAAAGGGTTATATCACGATTGATTTCTGTTAGGGCGACCTGGCAAAATGTCAGAACTGCTGACATAAAATATTTGCTCTCTTTTCAGGGTGTGTGTGCAGATCAGTGCAAAGTGACGGGTCACCACCGCTTCCAGACAGTGGAGCTGAACGAGAGCGTGCTGGGGGAGCTGAAGAAGCTGTTTGAGGCCAAAGCAGAGCACGTGCACCAGACCCTGGCACTGCACTCCTACACTTCGGTGCTGTCCCGCTTGCAAGTGGAGTCCTATGTTTACAGGTTGCTCAGCAGCTCGTCCCTGCTGAGGTCTGTGGCCCTGCAGCAGCAAGAACAAGGTGTGTTTGCTGGTCTGGACTGCTCCCAGTCCTGGTCAGGGTGCCCAGCACCTTGTGCAGCTGCAGTTTCAAAGTCTTGTGGTGGGATTTGTGTGCTGGAGTGTTTCTCCTCTGATACTGTTGATCTTATGTAGGGATCAGTGAAACTTTTTTCTGACAGGAGAATCTCCAATTCCCTTGACTTTGTCACCTGGGCAGTAAAAGCTGAATGCAGGAGTGACTTCTGCTGTCTGAGCTGTAGACTGACACTGATTACTGTACAGAGACACTGTGTGGATGGGACACCCAAACTCCCAATCTTTTGTTGTCCAAGGCAATATCTAATACAGTTCCTTTTCCTAATTCTGAAATGGGCTGGATATTTTTCCTGCTTTACTTCCTCTTGAAAGGCCATTTGAAATCTTAAGCTATTAATACTTAGAATTAATCTTTTTGGTTTTCATCCTGTTTGGTTTGAGTTCGTGCCAATATAATCTTTTAGCTAAAGTATTTCTCCTTCTCCTGCCCCAGATATTTTTCTTTCCTAGTGCTCCTCTGTTTGCACTCCACCTTCCAGGTAGTTTATGTGCATAGTAAATGCTGGTTCTTACAAAGCTGATGTTGAGGGGAAGGCCTTTTGTGAGAGTAACCATAGTATATTCTTCTTATAATTAGTGTCCAGAGCTTAATTATAAGAGTAAATAAAGTATTCTTCTCTGACAGATTTAGTAAGCAGCTGTGTTGAAATATCTTGGTGTCTACAGATACAGAGAGCAATTTTTTATGCAGCCCCAAACTCACTGTTTATGTTGCTACTTCTTGTCAAAGCTTCCTTAATTCTGTGTTTAATTTACAGTTTCGAAGCAGTCAGAAAATCTCTCTTCAGACTTGAGCCACTTGAAGGAATGTATCAGTGTCCTTTTCAGCTTCACTCGCAGGGTTATTGAAGATCCTCAGTTTCACAGTGACCTTCTCATGTGGCTGCAGAGACTGGTGAGGGAGTATACATGGATATGTCTGATCCAGCACACGGGATTAATTGGGGAATAATTTCTGAAAGTGTTACTCTTTCTCTTACTGTCCCTTGGGTGACGGTGTTTTTTCGTGGGGTTTGTTCTACTTGAGGAACAGAATCTCTTAGCAGACCTTTAGAATGGATTCCCTTGTCTGATAAAGTCAGGCAGCATTAGTGAGGACTGGCACCTGAGCAGCCAGCGCTGCTCAAAATGAACTTAATAATACTCAGCATGCTTTCACTTACTTTGAAATTAGAACTGCTCGTACTTGTCATGTTTGGGAAACTCTTGTTCTTGCCAGTTTCTAAATAAATTAGATTTTAATGCAGATGTAGAAAAAATAATTACACTGAAGAAAACCGTTTGTGGCTCATAAGGCAAGCAAGCAGATTTTAAATATTGTTCTCCTGTAACATGCTCTGAAAATTGAGGTTTGTTAGAAAGTGTGAGGAGAAAAAAGGAACAGTATTACTCTAGTTAGCAAAACTGAGGAAATGAACTTTGAAATTATTTACTTGATTTCTATATGCATCTCTTCAGGTGTCTGTGCTGCAGAGAATTGGCTGTCCAGGTGACCACCTCTTCCTCTTCAACCACATCCTTCGGTGTCCAGCTGGCATCAGCGACTGGGCTTGTCCATTCATTCAGGTGTGAATGTTTAATTCTTTACCATCAGCAGGTTGGAGTGGGAGTGGCGTGGGTCAGAGAGGAGAGTGTCTTGTCCCTGCTTTATCTCTCATGACCCACACTGCCCTTCCCGGTGTGTGGAATCATGGTGGCAGTGAGGGGTTTGTCAGGGAATGCTTTTATCCATGTTAGACCAGCCATGTGCAGGTTAACAGTGGAACACGCCTCACTCTCATTGGAGAGATTCCATGAAAAGGAGTCAAGGCCTCATGCGCCAGGTTTTGGGAGTGTTCTCCAAAAAGTGGAAAGTGTATTTAGACTTGAAGCAGCAGCTGTATATGAGAAGTGAGGTTGGAGTCAGCTCTGTGATGTGTAAGGGGTCAGGAGGAACAGATTTTTTTTTATATCCTGTACATTGAAATGGGACTGGTTTCCCTGGGAAGTTCATGGGCAAAGGAAAGGGTTTGCTTTGTCTAGATCAGAGGGAGTGCAGATATCCAAAGGCGCTAGGATGTTTTTTCGAAGAACATATTTGCTCCTCTAAGAGGAGAAAGTGTTGGAAATATAGCTGGAGGAAAAGGGCTTCAATTGCACTAACAGGAAAGACAAACAATGCAATAAAAGTATAGAATAGAATAATTTAGGTTGGGAAAGACCCTTAATATCATTGAGTCCAATCAACCTAACGTGGTAGGATTTCGATTTCCCCTGTGCTCAGTGTCTGAATTAACCCTGGTGCCCAGACCTACATGTGGACCAAAGAGAGAGGTTGTCTTTTTTTTGTGGAGCTTTTGATGTGGTTTTTTATTTCCCCTCCTTTAATTCTAATAAGTAATTCTTCTGGACAAGTCCCAGTATTTTACCATGGCAATAATTTCTCCAGGGTGTGAGTGCTGTCTTTTATGGATTCTTTTTAGTCTTAACAAAAAGCTAGTAAGAAATGTGAGTTTCTCTGCTGAGATTTATTTGCCCTTTGCTTATTTAGATTTACTTAGATTTTTGCATTTAATTTCAGATCAAAGTCTTGGATAACCCATCGGGTGTCTTTCATTTCATGCAGTCTCTTGCCTTGCTTATGTCTCCTGTCAAGTGAGTATGAACATTATTTTATAAATATGTTCTGATAATTTAAGAGTAGAAAACACAACACACAATCTCCTTGTAAAACTCTGAAAGTTCGTTGCAGGCAAAGTCATAAAAGCAGGCACAAATAGATTCACAGTTTAATTCAAACTCATTTTACTCATTCATCTTAAAATTCAGCCTTGGCAGTACCTCCTTGTGCTGTACACAGTATGATGCAGCTTTCTTTCAGCTGTGAAATAGCTTGTGAAGGCTGACAGACCCACAGGTTTTGCTACTGTGGGTTCTGAAGTATCTCTTGCTGTGCACCATGGCCTGTTTTTTATATTGTCTCTGGAATAGAGTCTCCCGAGTAAAGGTGTTAAGCTGGTGTACACACTGGCTGGACTTCTTGATCTGTTTTCCATCCTTTTTTTTTTTTTTTTTATTTTTAAAATCTAGAAGGAATGTGGTGCTTGGAGAAGCTAGTTAATGAAATTAGTCCTTAGTGAAAGCTATTATGTTCTCCAGATAAAATACATAACTTGCCTCTCCCCCTGCCCAAATTTTGAGGTCAAAGAATCAAACTGCTGGTAGTTAGGGTTGTCACTGTGTTCTTGATAGTCTGGCTCTGAGTTAAGTGGGAGTCTTGTTTACTGAAAGCTGTTGCTTTAAAGGGTTTTATTTTCACATTTCCTTTCTAGAACTGCGCGGGGAAACCAGTGTACCCTGAGGGAATGTGTGTTGCCAGTGCCTTTTGATACTTGTGTTTGGAGCAAGGGCTAACTTAATGCATCTGGGGTGATGCTCTAAATGTTGATGCCAGAACTCAGAGCCTCCACAGGGTCTGCTCTTACTGCTAAAAGAGCTGAGACTTATCTCTTACAGGTCCTGCATGTCAGGAACCAGGATATCCTAGAGTCATTTAAAATCACAGGATTGCTTAGGTTGAGAAAGATCTTTAAGATTGTTGAGTCCACCCTTAACCCAGAACCACTGTGTTCACTGCTGAGCCATGTCCTCTGGTGCTACATCCACGAGCCTTCTGAACACTTCCAGAGATGCTGATTCCACCACTGCCGTGGACAATCTGTTGCAGTGCCTGACCACATTTCCAGGAAAAAATTTTCCTTAATATCTAATCTAAATCTCCTCTAGTGCAACTTGAGGCTGTTTTCAGTCCTATCAATTGTAATTTGGGAGCAGAGCCCTATTGCTTCAGCTGCTCCCTCCTGTCAGGGACTTGTGCAGAGCCACAAGGTTCCCCCTGAGCCTCCTTTTCTCCAGCCTGAGCCCCTTTCCCAGCTCCCTCAGCCGCTCCTGGGGCTCCAGCCCCTTCCCAGCTCCGTTCCCTGCCCTGGACACGCTGCAGCCCCTCAATGTCTCTCTTGTCCTGAGGGGCCCAGAGCTGTCCCCAGCACTGGAGGTGCCTCAGCAGAGCCAGCACAGGGGCCGGGCCCTGCCCTGGGGCTGTGGCCACACCGTGGCTGGGACAGCCCAGGGGCCACTGGCCTCTTGCCCATGGGCACCCCTGGGCTCATGTCCAGCCACTGGCACAGCATCCCCAGGGCCTCTTCTGCCAGGCAGCTTTCTGCTTTACTTGCTAATTTCTTCCTCTTGCATTTGGGTTTTTAAATACCTTCCCTTAACTGAAATATTAATTAATTCAAAATTTTTAGTGTTCTAATCTTTTACACTTGATTTTTTACTATAAACCAGAAATCGCGTGGACTTCATGTGCCATATGAAACCAAGTGAAAGGAAAAGTTCCTCTTCATCTGGGAAGGAATCTGGGAACTGGACTCTGGTAGATGAAGGAGGAGAAGAGGTACAGCAGATTACTTTTTTTTTTTATCTTATTTTTGTCCTTTATGCTTTTGCTCAAGCTTATTGATCTTTGTGAAATGGATGAAGAAAATCTGACTTGTTAAGTTAAAAAGTGTGATTTGAAATTTACTTCTATTTTAGTCTCCTTTTATCTCTGTGGTATAGCTGCAGAGAGTGGAGCTTTCAGTAGTGAGTATTAGCAGAGAGAATTCAAACATTTCAGTTACCCCTTACAAAACCATAATTAGTACAATGGTGAAGCATTTTACTATTTGTTTTATTGTGAAGCTACTGACAGCACCTGCATTTGTCTATAGGATGAGGATCCTGAAACAAGCTGGATTCTACTCTTGGAAGATGATTTGATTGCTCTGTTGTCACAGTTCCCGTTTCATGAACTCTTTCAGCAATTCCTTGGGTTTAAGTCTGGAGGTAAATTGGTTGCTAAAGAGTTATTCTTCATTTTGGTTATGCTAATTATATTAATGACTACCACTGCCAAGAGTGCTACTGCATTATGAAACTCTCTGAGAGGAGTAATATGAACCTGTGCAACAGCTCCCAGGCTAAAGAGATGAGATGGAGGTATATGCCGTGTCTATGGGAAAAATAAAAACCATATAGCAATATGCATGCAAAACACTGGAGTCTTTTCCCTTAGTTTGGATTTGGTTGTCGGTTAATTCCCAAAAGTGCTTTCAGAACTATTTTTTCCCCCTTCCTCTTAGTTATAATGTTACTGTGATTTTTCTCTGATTTTTTTTCAAAGTCTCTGGGCAAGTGCATGAAGGTAATTGCTTGCCAGAGGTCTTACTACATGCACAGTTTATTTACTTGCATACTTAGCAGGTATTTATTGTTCATGTCATAAACAAAGCATACATTTTAGTTCACTATATGGTGAATTGTTGCTTTGAGTGCTTGTCAAATTATTTAAAAATCCATAATTCACACTTTTTTTTTTGACTGTTGTTTTTGTGTCTCTATCTTAGGTGCTTATTTTCCTGAAAAAACATCTCCCCAGGAGATGATGAAGATTTTTGCCTTTGCAAACTCCTTAGTGGAACTTCTGTCTGTGGGGCTAGAAACATTTAACAGAGCACGGTACCGACAGTTTGTGAAGAGAATTGGTCAGCTCATCAAGTAAGAGAATTTTTTCTCTCTCATGTGATTTAATCTGTTTTATACATGTATTTGATATTCAGAGCTGCTAAAAAACTCCAGAACCAACCATCAAACAACCAAAAAAACCCAAACCCCACCCAAACAGTTGTCAGGTAGGTTTTGCTCTGACAGTCGATCAGTTCAGGGTTAGCCAGTCTGAGAATCTGAAATGGGGGATTGCAGAATCTGAATCCTGTGGGTACAAAGGAGCCAGGTGAGCTGTGGAGCACCAGTCTGACTTCCATCAGTGATGTGATTAGGTTTGTCTTGGGTAGTCACTGACACCCAACAAACAGAAATTCTTTGAATTTCCCCTATCTGTAACCAATGTTACTGCTTTATTTCCATTGTTACCCAGAATTGTTTAGGGGTTTTTAATTTGCTTTCTGCAAATTGTCCTATTTTGGCAGTAAGTAAATGTAATTGAAGCCTAAAAGTTACTCTTTATTTTTAAATCTCTAGCATTCACTCTGTTTGACTTCTGTGAGTGTGTTCTTAAGGGGGAATACAGCCAAATCAGAGACAAAATCTGTCTTTTTCTTTGTGTTGTGTAGGCAGTAACTTTCTCAGTGTAATTATTCCTGTGAGCTTTCTGCATGTACTGCCATTTCATCCTGTACAGTCACCTCAAGGCTCCAAAGGTCATGCACAAACTAATTTGCTGTGACAGAATGTTAAGTCTTGTGTGCTTGCAAAACCAAGGAGGGAGAGCACAGAAATCTGACTGATGCAATTTCTATAGAAACCTCTGGAACCCAGAGGGCAAAATATTGGGCATGTCTCTTGTGGCTAGACTCTGATCTGGTTGCCCTTGTCTGTGTTTTCATGGGGTGGTGACATACTTAATGATCCTTCTTTGGCTTATTTGTTCTGCTGTGTAGGATGACACTGTGTCATGTGAGTGACCACTGGGCCCAGTATGTTAGTGGCAATAAACAATATGGATCAGTAGAACACCCCTACTCCATGGAAAAATTGCAGCTGGAGTTTGATGAGCTGTTTTTTAGAGCTGTTCTACATGTTTTGAAGGCAAAAAGGTGGGTTGTCCCTTCACTGGTTTCATCTTGGAGGAGTTGAATACTTGAAACTGGGATTTGGAGTAGCTTTAAATACTTAAAGGTTTAAACAAGACTGAAATAAGCAGGATTTGGTAGCATCAAGGTGGGGAGGAATTTTGCCATGGATTGTAGCATCTGACAGAAGCTCTGAGGTCTTGGTCAGTTCAGAATGAGGTTGGCTCAGAATCTGAGGTGCTGATATGCATCCTCACATTCCTCATTCTGTTACGTAGCAGAGGTGTGGGCTGGAGATGTCTCCTTTTCAAATGTTGGGATTTATCAGGGTGGAACTGTTCCTGACTGCCTCTTCAAATCCAACAGGTTGGGAGTCTGGCTGTTCATGTCCGAGATGCCTTATGGAACCTTGTCCAGCAACATGCTTTGGAGGCTCTTCTTTGTCATGCACTGTGCTGACAACGAGCACCTGGAGCAGCTCTGCTCTAGTCTGCAACCTGCTGACTACAAGCAAAGACTCAAAGGTAAAATTCCCACACACAGAACCAATTCTAATCCATTCAGCTGCTGCTGCATCAGCTATGGGTTTAACTCCTTGCAGGTTGCATTGTTAAATACACCCTTAGGAGCATGACTGGTCCAGTGGCTTTAGAAGTGTCTTGGGCAGTTAATGGTTTTCCAAATTGTCATTTTAACAGTAATTTATAGATTTACTGTCCTGGTTTTCTCTCTGGCTGCCTCAGGGCTGCAAGAGTGACATGTAGGAGGTTCCTCTTGTGTATTCCCATATCACCTCCCATCTTGACCTTCAATAGTATTTGGAGAGTGAGGTTTAAATCCTAAAGTGCTCAGTTGTGTATCACTTAGGGTTGGTGTGGCAGTTTTTTAGTTGGGTTTGTTTGTTGTTTGGTTTTGTGGTTTTTTTTTTTGGTGACTGGTTGACTGTTGAATTGTTGGTAGTTCCATAAACAACGTGTTTTTAGAGTCCTCTTTTTTTCCGCTAAACTTGCTGGTTTTGGTTCCAGTAACTCACATTGTGGGAGATGTGCTTATCATCCACAACGATGTTTCCCTTTGTAAAAATCTCTATCTTTTCTTTTTGTTTCTGTCTCTTGAAGGTGTTTTTTTTTTTTTCTTTTTTCCCTTCTTCTAATCTGTTGTTTATTATTTCTTATCTATAGCACAGCTGCACGGAATGTGCTCCTTTGATGCCAAGGTGGAAAATGGCCACTGGGTGCTACTTCCTAAGTCTTTTAAAGCCTAATTTAACCAATTAAGAATTGCCAAGCAAATTGTTTTTATTTATAACCCAATAGCTAACTATTCATGACCCACACTACAGGATTTCTGACCCAATAACAGAACACCTAGGTTTGTGAAGAAGAAAGCAGAAAGAAGAAGTAAAAACCCACACCCAAAATCCTCCATATTGCTACGTTCGTCTGTATTACTATATGCCATAAACCTAAATTTCTACATTTGTATATATTCCACCCAGTGACATAACTATAACTTTAATTACACAGCAACAATCTCAGTGTTATCCCACAGCTTGGGAGGTTTTTTCCCAAGGCTTCAGGTAAAGTGTAGCGAGGTTTTGAAGTTCATTGTCTGTCGGAATTGAAAGATTGGAATTATCTAAACCCGGGGTTCCAACATGCCTTATCTCAAGCCTTCTTCTGGTATTTTTCTTGTCCTAAGTAGCACCTTTTATTTTTATTTCCTCTGGACTTGTGTCCTGTGTTGATCTTCACAGTGACTGTTGTGTCTTCAGCTATAGCAGAGCTATTTAGAGGCCAGCTGGAATGCTAGTTTCCCTTTGCTGCTGCAGTCATGGATAATATTTCAGAGCTTGATTGACAGCGGGACAGGTAAACAAGCAGTAGCTCCCTACTTCATACCTTCTTTGCTGTCTTCAAGGAGAGAAAATCTCATTTTTGTCAGTTTTCTTTCTCAGCTGTCTGGTATCTGAGCTAGCCGTTACCCCATCTACCAAGTCTTTTCATGGAGAAGCAGGAGAAAATGGTGATCCTGAGACATTATTGAATGTCTTGACTCTGTGCAAGCTAATATTTAAGGCAATTTACACAGAATGGGAGAGAGATACCAAGATTATAGCTGTGTGCACTTGATGAAGTGCTGATCTGATTAGCACTTGCCAGCCAAAACAGTAACTGTTACGCTGTTTCAGTAGAATGTCTTTATTTTTGGTTTTGCTAGAAAATTTTTACTGCCTGTATCACGTATTGCAGTATCAAACACAGATTTTTTTTTTTTTATATACATATATAATTATTTTTTTCAGGCATTGTTTTGCTTCTAGCTAACTTTTATGTTTCAAAGTCCCTGGTATGCTGATGCAGGTTTTCTTAATCTTTTATTCTCCTCAGTGGGTTATGTCAGCATAATAGCTGTGTCTAGACAGGGAATATCAACAGTTCTTTCAGTGAAATCCATCTCATCCTCTGAAATACCTTCTTTTAACTGACACTTAATAAATTGGTGCTTAATTTACTGTAATTCATACCCTGGAAGACCATGACATTAACATTCTCTTGGGAGAGAACCTTTTTTAGTGGTTCTCCTTCCCAAATTAAGCTTGAGGAAAGGGTGGTGAATCTACAGGTGGAATGAAGCCTTGGTAATTGATGGAAGCTTTTGACATCAAATCCGTAGGGGTGGGAACATAGTTGCTGTTCTAGTGAGTGGAATCCCTGCCTGTGGCAGGGATTTGGAACTAGTTAATATTTAAGATACCTTTTAATCCAAGGTTTCTATGATTCTGTTTCTGGTCACAGTTCCCTTGCTCTCAGTACCAAGATTTGAGGAGCCACTGATTTTCAGTGTGTCTCTGGAAGGGAATAGGGCCAAGTAGCGGGTGGATAGTGAAGATGTTGTTTCTCCTCTGTGAGATTTAGGTGGAGTCTCTCTGCTTTCCTTATTCCTTGTCCCCATCCTTCAGTCCCAGGCTATGGCTTGGTGTGGAGCCCACAGGTGACCCCTGCTCACTGTGGGTCACTCTGCTATGCTATTAGATACAGTAATGATGTGGTTGTTTTTGATGTCCTTATGCATCACCTTAAAAAAGCCCTGAAGTACAAGAGGAAACACAGGTGTCTGTAACTTCTGCCATAAGGATAAAAACCAGCATTAGGAAAGGGAGGTGAATGCATGAGGCACCCCCTGTTTGTCTGCTGTATCTAGCAGGAGTGTAGGTTGTCCTCCTGTTTGGAAGAAACCGTTTTCCTAAATTGCACAAGCCTCTAGCCTGCTGTTCCATGAACTGTTTTGCCTGTACAAGCCTGACCTTCTCAGGTTGGAGTACAGTTGCAAAACTCTTGAAAGCCCTTAAAATAGAATGTAACCTAAGTGCAAGTGTTTGATCACAAGCACGCTGAGCACATGCCTGTTCAGGTTAGGTAGCTGAGTGCCACAATGGGTGCTTTTTCTGTATATTCAGCTGCCATGATAAAATCACTGTGAACAGTGTTTCCTGGCATGTTGTGATTCAGAGAAGGCAGATCACTCTCCATCACTTACAGCTTAAATCCTGCTTTCAGTGTTTGTTTTGCTGCACAGACTCTGTTTAAACTTATTTGGAAGAAATAAAAAACATTAAACATTTTAAAGGCCTTTACAGGTTCCTTTGTATCCTTACCTTCCTGTTGTCCCATACCCTGAGGAATGGAATATTTATTTGCTTTTGGCAATATCTCCTTTGGGTTTAAAGAGGAAACCTGCCTTGGATTTGAGTGAAAGCATCTCTTAGCCTTCCCCCTGTGCAGATTCAGTTCTCTGTTTTCAGAGATAGATTCCAAACAAGTGCATCCAGTATTTCTTCTTGTATTGTATTTGGGGAACTAAAACTGGCCTTTTCTTGTAGCTCTTGGGCATAATCAAGACCTGGGTACTTGCAGAATTTCTCTTTGTAGCTGGCATGGAATGATTTCCACAGATCTCTTCTCTGGGATTTGAGTGAATAACTCTGTAGATGCTGATGATGTGTGTCCTATGGCACTTTTATCATGTTTCTTTCACTTGACTTTTTTTCTAGATCCGGAACACTTTGAACAGTTTGAAAAGTATCTCCAATCAATGAACTGCTCAGAAGAAATCTGTCTGCTCACCACATTTGCTCAGATGGCACAAACCAAACGGGCTGATGTCGATGAGGATTTTATCAAAATCATTGTGTTGGAGATATATGAGGTGAGTAACGTTACTGGTCCATTCAGGAAAAGAAAGAAAATTCTCTTTTTATTTATCACAGTGGAAGGTGTGAAGCTTTCATGGCTTCTGTAGTTTGTTCTACTATGGAATTAAGAAAGTGCTACTATAAAAAAGTACTGAATTAAAATTGCCTGACGTACTTGTTTTTTTCTGGCAAAAAGAACAGCTTTTCTGTAGGCAAAGCCAGAATGAAGCAAATGAACAAAAACATATTTATTTTGTTTTATTTTTCTTGCACTAATTAAGGCCTAACTTATAGCTGTGAAATTCCTTACGTGGTGTTTTTTCTGTTGTTTTTGGTGGGGTTTTTTTTTTTTAGTGCCCGTGTTGTTCCTGTGTTTATTTTTGGACATTTTCTTTTTTGGCACTGTGACATAGAACTTTCCTGATCTTCTGGGCCAGTCAGTTTCTCTTTTCGTATTGGCTTTTATCAACTTTGTATATGATGATCAAGGGCAATTTAGTCCTGTAGTTTCTAAAAGGCATTTTCTTTCTGTGTCAGTGGAGGTCAGCCAGAAGCAGTAACTTCTCCCTGCTCTTCTTCTCATCTTCTCAGGTGTCCTATGTTAGTCTTTCCACAAGAGAGACGTTTTCCAAGGTTGGTCGAGAACTTTTGGGAGCCATTGCCAGCATCCACACACAGATTATTTCTATACTGCTAGATCGGATTAGAGAGACCATTGAGAAAGTGGGGATGGTAAGTGCTGATGTCCATCCTTTAAATCACACACCCAGTTAAACCTAGAGGCCATACCAGGCTGTGTGATAAGACATAGCTTGGTATGAGTGGATGTGTTAAAAGGTCTGTCTGTGGGGTATTTTGGTCATACCACCCTTTCAGATAGCAGAGCACAGTGCTGATTATTGTCGAGTGCTGAGTCCTGATTTGCACTTTCTGCTCTCTCTCCTCAAAGGTTTCTTTATATCTGTTTAAAGAACTGCCTCTGTACCTGTGGAAGCCTTCTTCATCTGAGATAGCCCTGATCCGTGACTGGTTGTTAAATTACAGCCTGACAACAGTGGAGAATAAACTGGCCTGCATTATCTTGGAAGGGCTGAACTGGGGATTTGGTGAGCATGTATGTATTGAAAACAGGAGCCTTGAGCCTCCTCAGTTTTTCAGAGCAAAAGTTTAACTCAACCTGGGAGTAGAGCAGAATTAGAAAACAGTTAATTACATGCTTTTCTATCACGGCTCTACACCTAATGGTGCAAAATAAGAATTTCAGAATAATTTTACAGCACTCTACCTGAGGATTTGCTTGCGCTGCTTTCTTGTAGTGCTGCACCTGAGTTTAAAAGAGATGTTTAAGCAGGAATTTCTTCTCTCTAAACAAGAGGAAACAACTAATTGGACAATTTTTATGAGTCACATGAATAAAATGCTTTTGGCTGCTGAAATAGAGGAATCTTCCCAAAAATGTGTAGGAGAGTGGTGTGACTGTAGTTTGCATGCTGGTATCTAGGTATGTTTTTCACAGTGCAAGAAAAGTAATGATTGAAATGAGGCATTTCAAAACCCTGAGCATAATTTAAATGATTGGAAATTATTCCATAATACTGGGTTGCTCCAGGAGGCCCATGAGTTCAGGATTCAATTGAGGATGAAAGCTGTTTCAGAGAAAAATAGAAATAGGTTGGGGAAATAATCCTATTGCCTGTGTTCAGTAATTTAGTTTTAGCATTGCATTCTGTGCATTTGATCATCCTGAACTCTTCTCTTTGCCATGCTGATGCTTGTACATGAATACTGATTTATTTTTTCTCCCTGTTTCTTGTGGATGTGTAAAGAAAAATGAATGTTAGGGAAAATTAACAGAGTTCTTTGCTGTGGAATAGCAATGCCATGTCTGTACCCTTTGATATGGGGAAAAATGGCTCTTTAGTAGCAATTGATGGAGGAATTGCTGTGTTTTCATACAAAAAAGATGGTGATGTGATTTGGCTTTGTTTTTAAAGGCAAGAGTTCAAGTGTCTGTGTTACGTAATTTAAAATGGCATCTATAGATTTTTGGATTAATTATTATGTGTTCAGAAAATGCACATGGAAAGTGAATATTACGATGCCTTTTTAAAAAATAATCTAGTTGTTGGGCTTTGTATTGCCCTGTGTGAGCCTGGTACTTTTTAACATTGAGCTGAATTTTTTTCACTGGGCAAGATTTTTGTCTAGATAATGCAATAATTAATTTGAAGAGCCAGGAAGAGATTAGGATTTATTTCTCTGTAGTGCAGCTGAATGTAGAGTTGTAGAGACCTTCTAAATGACTCAAAGTTTTGTGTTCTATTGCTGTTTTTAGCAGAATACTCTTCACCTGGATCCGGCTGTCCATTCTGAAGTTGCATTGATGGTCCTGGAAGCATATCAGAAATACCTCTCCCAAAAACCATATGCTGGGCTGCTTTCCGAAAGCATAAAACAGGTATCCCTTCTTCTGAATTACAGGGAATGGCTTATGGGTGGCTATAAATGGGAAAAGCAAGGCAAGACCTTGTTTTCTCTTTTTTTTTTTTTTTCTTCTTTTAAAGCTGTTCTTTGTCCAAATAGAATTTCATAACATACCAACACTCAGTGTTGTCTGTACTCACAGAGCTATTTGAAAATACTTTTAGGCTTCTGTTGCACATCTCTATGAGAATCACAGAATCACAGAATGGTCTGGGTAGACGGGACCTTAAAGATCATCCAGTGCCACCCCCTGCCATGGGCCAGGGACACCTTCCACTGTCCCAGGCTGCTTCAAGCCCTGTCCAACCTGGCCTTGAACACTGCCAGGGATCCAGGGGCAGCCACAGCTGCCCTGGGCACCCTGTGCCAGGGCCTCCCCACCCTCCCAGGCAGCAATTCCTTCCCAATGTCTGCTCTAAATCTGCTCTCTGTCAGTTTGAAGCCATTCCTCCTTGTCCTGCCACTCCATGCTCTTATAAACAGTCTCTCTCCGTCTCTCTTGAAAAAGGCATTTTAATTTTTACCCACTTGCAGGTTTGTGAATAGTCACAAACTGCTCCTCCTTTACTCATGCAGAGGTGGACAGTACTTGATTAATGAAAAGCTGTTTCTCGTTGCTGGTGAGCATAAGAGAACTCACTCCAGCTCTTATCTTATTTGAAGACTCAAGTGTTAATCCCTTTAGGAATTTCTCAGCAGTGGCCAGCATTGTGTGACCTGAACACACCACAAACATTTATTAAATTGATTTTGCAGCACACTGGACTCAGGAAGCGATAGCTGCAAGTTACAGGAGGCAAATGTAAGGATAGAAAGATCAAGGTTAAAAAACCCGTGTTTTGGATATTCAGTCCAAGATGCTTCTATTAATTTTTTCAGAGGGCTGGGCTTTGTCCTCTCACTATTTCTTGTGTGGTGTTTTCTCCTTCTCTGTGCTTTTTTCTCCCAGCCTTTTCTTCCCACACTCTGAGTGTTCCTTGTTGTCTCTGCTCTGTTTTGACTTGCTTCTCTGCACTACTTAACCATGATTTGTTGTCCTGCACCAGCCAGATGAATCCTCTTTTTTAAGCTTATGTTAGCCCTAGTTGCCACTTGTGCTGGTGAACCTGTCCTGACTTGCATGAGCCTATAACTAGAATTTGAGAGAAAATAGTGCTTAGGTTCTTGTGCCCCTACTCAGAGTGGATGAAATATCTGCGTTGCCCTCCAGCTCTGCAGTTTACACTGCTCTGTCAGAGCATGTACAGTATTTTTTTCCCCAGAGATTTATCATTCCTTCTGACCTAGACAGGGTCTTTGTGACAGTGGACACATATGTATATATCTCTGCCTGTCCACACATGGGCTTTTTTCTAGGGAGAGGCTGCCAGGTTTTAGGCTTTTTGTTGACAGATAATATTATTGCCTAGGTTTTTTATGCTTCCTTTCAGTAGCAGTTCTAAATGTTTTAAGCATTATAGAAGGTTGTGTCTGGCTTTTTTTTTTTTTTTTTCTATATTAAAATTTAATTCATGGTAAGCATCTAGCTTGGAAAAATTTAAGCAGACAGTGTAAGTTGACAGCCTTTACCTAATGGGATGGGGGGAAGGAGAAGGAGGTAGAAATCAGGGCCATAGAAACAGATAAACTGAATAGTATGTCTGGAAAATAACTGCTGTTGGTCTAATCACAGAATCCTAGAAGGTTTGGGTTGAAAGGGACCAAAGGTCATCCAGTTCCCTTTCCATGGACCAAGTCCCAGACCAGTGCCACAGGTGCTGTGTCGCAGCTGTGCTTCCTTTCATTCCTGCTCCTCCTGCTTTGTTCCAGGTCTCCTACCTGGCCAGCATCGTTCGCTACGGGGAAACACCAGAGACTTCCTTCAATCAGTGGGCCTGGAGTTTGATTTTGAGGCTGAAGCTGCACAGGAATGACCGTGGGGTGCAGCAGGGCGGGCTGGCTGTCCCCGTGTACGACACTGCGCTGGACACGGCCGAGTCAGTCACGCTGCACCCCCTGCTCAAGGCTGTGAAGGCAAACATCCCCATCGGCTGCTACCTGGCGCTGGCAATGACCACCCTGGGGCACAGGTGAGGGCTTTTTGGGTGTTTGCCTTGGGTGGATGGCCCCAGGGAATGAGCAGCCTCTCTGATGCTGAGCTGAGGGTTGTTAAGGGCTCTGTGCATGTTTGAAAGAGCAAAGGACTTGTGATGCAAGGGATCAAGCAGCTTGTCAGGGACAGCATCTCTCTGATGAGGAGGAGCTGGGCCTGGTTAGTCTGGAGAAGAGAAGACTGGGAGGGGATCTCTTTAATGCAGATAACTGTCTCAAAGGGATGTCCAGAGAATGGTGCTGGGCTCTTTTCAGTGGTGTCCAGCATCCGAATGAGGAGCAGTGGCCACAACTAAAAACACAAAAAGTTTTACCTCAACATGGGGAAGAACTTCTTTGCATTGAGGATGGCAGAGCCCTTGAACAGCTGCCCATGGAGGTCATGGATTCTCCCTCTCTGCAGAGTTCCAAACCCACCTGAACTCATTCCTTTGTCTTCTGCTCTGGGTGACCCTGCCTTGGAAGGGTTTGGACTGGTAATCTCAAGGTCTCTTCTGACCCCACTGCTCTGTGCTTCTGTGACTGTAGTTGCACAGAATCCCAGAATCATTTAGGTTGTAAAAGACCTCCAAGGTCATTGAGTCCAACCTGTGGCCAATCCCCACCTTGTCACCCAGCCCAGAGCACTGAGTGCCATGTCCAGTCATCCTTAGACACCTCCAGGGATGGGGAGTGCGCTGCCTCCCTGGACTGCTGTTCCACTGCATAATAGTCCTTTCTGTGAAGAAATTCTTCCTGAATTCTTTCAAACAACATGCTATTTACTTTATTTTACTAACAGTATTTTTTGCCCTCTGCACTTTAGGGTCCAGTCATAAGAAATCGTACTGAAACTAGGGGTTAACATTTTCTGTGGACAGGAGTAGCTTTGAACCAGCTGAAAGGGTTGTTCTGGAGGTCATTTCTTTTATTGGGGCAGCACAACATTCAGAAAATAGGGAGGAGAAAAAACTCGCTCACTCTGGGAATGATAAATGAAGAGCATTATAAGAGCAATGAACCTCTTAGCCATGACTGTGTTCCAAGACAGTGTTTTCCAGTGCTTTTAGCAAATCTGTAAGTAAGGCTTTTGGACATAATCAAATGTACTTATTGATTAAGGTACAGAGCCACACAAAATTTGATCAGTTCTCACCAGAACTGTTTTCCCTGACTCTGTGATCCCTTTAGTTATGTGTTGCACTATTCAAAATTTTCACTAACTTGTTTTCTACATATAATATTTTGTTACTCTTTAAACGAAAAATTGTCTGGGCTTTCTTCTCCTTACCTAAGAAAGCCATGGCTTGAGGGTAAGATTGTGCCATAGATACTTCAAGGCACTGGAGTAGTTAAGACTGATGTGAAGGTATTTTGGGTTGAGAGTGGAAATTTTTCCATAACTTTGAGCATGAAATAAAAAACCAAAGAATCTCTTTAGTCTGTTCCCCTGCACCTTCTGTGTTTGGCCTTTGACTCTTCCTTTCCCTGGAGAGGGAGGCGAGTTGTCCTGGTTAGGCAAGAGCAGTAAGTTTTAAAATGATAGAAACTTGATGAAGACTTGCATCTCCAGTGAGTTTTGGAAGACAGGACACTGATCCCCAGAAGAGAATTTGTGAAGGAAGGCGATACTCAGCAAATATTTGAGAAGGAAATACTGAGCAAATCACTGAGCGATTTAATGACTCCTACAGCTGAAGAAAAAACCTCTGGATTTAGCTAATTAGGTTTTCAAAAATAAAGTGTAAAGTTATTAATGTATTTACATCTCAGTTCATAAAAATTAAATCAACACCTTGTCTCCCTTTCTGATGATAGTCGGTGTTTTTTTCTTTTTTTTTTTTTTTGTTTGTTTTCTGACAGCATTGAGAAGTTCTGTGCTGAAGGCATCCCTCTTTTGGGCGTACTTGTACAGAATAGACATCTGAGAACAGTAGTCCATGTGCTGGATAAAATTTTACCCTTGTTTTACTCTTGCCAGTATTACCTCCTGAAGAATGAACAGTAAGCATTATATGTTCATTTTAAATTTTATATATTTATTTACTTAATGTATTCATAGTTGCAGTGGAAGTTAACCATAATCTTTTGGTTTAGACCACCTGACAGTCTCCCAAACAAATCCTGAGTAAGATTTGGGTGCTGATGTAGATCACGAACTGTGTTAAGTCCTGATGAACTGCCTTGAGTTACAGTCTGCTGTGAAATGTTCATCCTGTGCCTATTGTACTGCTAAACTGGAGCAATTAAATCTGCACTGTGGTTGTGAATCAAAGCCTTTCTATGTATGTCTCACTGTTGCTGTTGAGCTGGTTTAAAATTCTCTAGAAGCAGGGTTTCTATTTATTATGCTGTAGGAGATATTTTAATTTCATTTGTTGACATCCCTAGGTTTTTATCTTACGTTGAACTGTTCCTTCATCTGGATAGTGGAGTCCCTCAAGGAGTGACCCAGCAGGTTACCCACAAAGTGACACAGCACTTGACAGGAGTGAACTATGGAGAAAATGTTAAGCTGCTCAGTAGTATGATACAGGTAAGAAGATTATTTAAAAAAGAAAAGGAGGGGAGAGTGTTTAAAAGCAGGCTTATTTGACTGCGTTGGTGTTAAAGGCTAGAAAGGATACTAAACCTGGCAGTTCAGTCACAGAGTACCTGGTGTCAAGTATTAGTAGTTGGGCTTGGTTTCCTGAAATGTTCCTGCTCAAAACTTGGCTAAATCTGGCAGTGCATGTGACACTAACAACAATCTTTGCCTTTCAGACTTCTTGGAAAATTCATATCCCAATACCAGGTCAAAACTGTTTAGAAAAGGAAGTGTAATATGCAGCACTGCTTTCTTGTTTGTGTTATTTGAGGAATGCAGCAGATACATTAATGTTTGAAAGCTTTGCTTTTGGCCTTTAATTTAGGGCTCTGGAATGGAAAAATGCTCCTGAGTTAGGGAACAGTAGTAATTTTTTAAGTTCAGAGAGGCCAAAACCCAAAGCTCTCTAGGATTAGAGAGGGGCAGTGGATACAGACCTACTCTGGGAAGTACTTTTGCAGGAACAGCAGGCTGCACTTTAGAAATAGGTGTTATTTATGCCTGCAGGGGTCGTGCTTAAGGCTTCTGTGTCTGTTTTTGCTGATTGTACAAGGTCTTCTGTTCTCCAGGCTTCAGAATCTGCAGAAATTTGGCGGCTGAAGATGACAAAGCTGTCCTTACTTGGGTATAGAGACTGTTGTTGTAAATAATTTAAGGATAGGCCCACAGCCTCAGACACGTCAGACAGTTCTCCAATAAATTCTTAAGCTTCACTCAAAGCTGCAATCTGCTGACTAATTTTACCTTTCGATTTGTCAAGACTCACATTTTCCTGAGTGACCAGCCAAACGGAGTGGGGCCAGCTGCAGTCCTGGAGTTCTGGGTGCAGGTCCTCACCAGCCAGCAGCTGTGGCACAGGGACCGGGCCACGCTCTGCCTGCTGGATGACCTGTGCAAAGCTGCTTTTCAGTACAGCCAAGAGGACTGTGTGCAGAAGCTGCTTTACCAGCAGCACAAGGTAAATGGCCGTGGTGCTTTGGTGTGGCTGTTGAGGAAATGGTCAATTTGTGTGTTGCATAGTCGGATTTTGATGTGAATGTGTTTTCCTGAAGTGTAGCAAGAACGGCTACGAAATCCTAGAATGGTTTGGGTTGGGAGGGACCTTTACAGCCCATCCAGTTCCACTCCTGCTGTGGGCAGGGACACCTTCCAGGGAAACCTAGACCAGGTTGCTCCAAGCCCTGTCCAACCTAATCTTCAGCACTTCCAGGGGTGAGGCAGCCACAACTTCTCTGGACAGCCAGTCGTGATGATAAGTGGTGATGGGGTTATCTGATTTGTTTCTGAGTGTGTCAAGATTAATGAAGGGTCTGATATTTTAATAATGATGATAATAATTATTTATGAAACCAATTTGCAATACAGTTTTCATTCATATGAGTTCTGTTGTAGTTTGTCTTTTTTGCATTTCAAATATTTGGTTGTTTAGAACAAAAATGGAGCTTCTTCTGAAAAGCCAGACACTGTCACTGTAAGGGGATGTTTAGACTGAAAAAGAAAGCCCAGGCAGTGGTGTCTGGCTGAGATGAGATGGGAAAGTAGCAACAGGAGGTGGAAAGGAACCTGGATGAAGATTGAGTGACGCACCTGTAGCTTCTAAATCACCTGCTCACAAAAAAAAACGCCAAATGTTTTCTGTTTTGTGCAGAATGCTTTGGGCTATCACTGTGACAGGGGTCTGCTGTCTTCTCTCGTCAGCTGGATCGTGGCAGGCAATGTCACACCATCCTTTGTGGAGGGCAATTCCAACTCCTCTCAGGTGAGTGCCGTGGTGCTGTTGTGTGATGGGAAAAGCAGTGTACTGGTCTAGGGGTCTTTTTTTTTTTTTCCTGGATTTCTCTCTTGGTCACTTTTTCTTCCTATCCCAGAGTTTTCTTGTGATAAAATCCAATTTTAGCCTAAGAGAATAATGTGGGTTTCCTGCACTAAAAGGAGCATGGATATTTTGCACAGGGAGAGTTTGTCTAATCTGCATCCAAGAATTCCTATAATAGGATTTGTTAGTTAAATTTTCTTCTAATCGACTATTATTCTTGATCTGTTAATTAAGACAAAATCTGTAAAGCCTGACTTTTCTGTTAGATCAGTCTTTATCCGGTAAGTGTTTTGAATTCCAGCTGCTTTCTAACTCTGCTTAAGTGAGCTCCTTATTCAAGCAAAAAGGGAAAAAAACCTTGCAGTACCCCAGACAAGAGATGTGTAGTGCAGGTGGAAGAGAGGAGATCTTGTTTTACTGAGTTCGAGAAGGTTATTCCCTCCAGAACTCTCTGGGTAGTTCTGTCAGCTGTCTCTGGTTTTCCGCTTCTTTCCCAAGATTGTACAAAGGGGAGGTTTGAATTTAAGGGTAAAGAGGTTTTGTTGTTGGGATGTGATACTGTTTTTTGCAATTCTGCAATGAGAATCCGTCAAACATCTATTCCTCTTAAGAAAGCATCAAGCTTCCTGATCCTGCCCCCTGCTATTTTGTTATCCATATTTCTCTTATTTCTGTGTTGTCCAGGTGTGGTTTTCATGGACGGTGTTAAATATGGAGTCAATATTTGAAGAAGATTCACAGCTTCGCAGGGTTGTGGAGGGGGAGCTGGTTATCAATGCTTTGACTCCTGATCAAGCTTTGAAGGTGAGAGAGCTGTTCATCCCTTTTTATTATTTTATTAGAGGGGACTGCTGGAGAAAAGTGTTCCCTCTTTCATTTAGTTTTTTTCTTATGTATTACTTTCTTACCAGGATAAAAAGCATAAAGTTTTACCTGTCTGTGCAGGAGAAAATGTACCTCAGGGAAATTTTCTTTTACATTTTGAGTATGTTTGAGTTCTTCTACATTTAAAAGCTACCACGGAAATACCTGGTTTTACTATATCGATATTTACAGAAAACTAATTTGTGCTTTTACATTATTTTCTGGGTCATCTAAATGCCTCACAAACTTCAGTGGATTTATACTATACCCCTGATAGGGGGAGTGCTTATTTTCAGATGGGAAAGCGTGTCTGTATTTCAAACAGATGATTGCTCAGATGACCTGAATTTACAGGAGTCTGGCCTTTACTTTTCTTTGTTTTCTGAATTATTTTCCAAGGCTTTCAAAACTGTTTAGGTCTTTCCTTTAACAAGGCACTTAATCAGCTGTACTTCAGACCATGTTGCAGCATTTTCCAGCTTCTTTGTCCAAATTCAGTTAGAAGTTCTGGAGTGAAGCAAGTGGAAGCCAAAGCTGTGCATTCTCAAAATGTAACTTTTGGCCCATCCTTCATCTCAGCTGTTTCAGTGTGTTTTAATGAAGGAGGTGGCTCTGTGAAAATAGGTTTGCTTGGGCTGTGTCCAGTACACGTCTTGCATCCTTGGAGCTGTTCTGGAGAACATTTGTTCTTTGGCTTGCATAGCTTGATTCAGCTGGAAAACAAATCAGGTGTGGGCAGTGTGTGGAGAAGGATGCCAGAAGTCTGGTGTAGGTGACGAGGGAGTGCCAGGGTCTGCTCTGAGACTTGGGAACTCAGAAGAGCCTCCCATTCCCCTGCTTCAGGCACAGTCCAGGGGAGCTTGGAGTGGGACTGTTCAATGTTTTGGTGGGTCTGTGGTGTTGCTGAAATGGGGTGCTGCTACTCATAGGTTGCGTTGTCTTTGTTCTGCTTTTGCTTCTGTGTTCTTTCTTCACATTACTTACACTTTGCCTTTCGAATTTTCACTGGAGGTATATTAAATGTAATCTGGAAAAAGCTAAAAGTAGCATGCTGGAGATCTAAACCAGGGACATCTACTTCAGTGAGGAAGAACAATTGTATTAACTGTAATTAGCACCAGTGGCCCATGTGTTGGCCTTGCATCAGAGCCATCATGCTGGATTTTTGTAAGCATCAGAGGTGTAGGTCTGCTCTCCAGCATAACTGTGAGATGGGCAGCTCATCCTTCAAGGCCAGTAGCAGATGTGTGACTGCTTCCAAAATTTTCTCCTCTGTAATTACCAAGTGTTCACACTGTGTTAATCTGCTCAGTTAACCTACGACAGCCTGTTACAGCACCACACTTGTCTGGAAATGTTGTTTCTGCAGAAAGCCCAGACCCAGCTGAAGCTGCCCATCGTCCCTTCCCTTCAGAGGCTCATGATTTACCGCTGGGCTCACCAGGCCCTTGCTACCCCTGCAGATCACCCTCTCATGCCACTGATCTGGCAGAAGTTCTTCCTCCTGTACCTCCACCGACCAGGACCACAGTATGGGTAAGTGTGGCTAGCAAGCACTAATTAAGTGCACAGCAAGGTAGAGTAAGTGCATTACACTGACTGAACCTGAAAAGCAGTGGATGCCAGCAGCTTCTCTGGTGAGCCAGTTTATCTGCAGAGATGCTGATCTGACATTTGCAACGAGACTTAGTTGTGCTTTTTTGTTCATTTTTAGATTACCTGTAGATGGCTGTATTGGAAGACGCTTTTTCCAGAGTGCAGCTCATGTTAGCTTGCTGAATGAGATGAAGCAGCGGCTGACAGAGGTAGCAGACTTCCACCACGCTGCCAGTAAAGCACTGAGAGTGGAGAGTCCTGAGGGCAGTGACAGGTCACCAGAGAAGGCCAGCTGCTCACCTGATTACCTGACTTCACCTGAGCTGCATAAGGAACTTGTCAGGTAAAAAAAGCCTGCCTAGTTCCATCTTAATCAATGCAACTGCCTCAGTAACTGTGACAGCGTAGTTGTAGCTGTGTGAGGAATGAAGGGATGTGACCTTAGATGTAGTGCAGCCACTTATTAAAAGCATAAAATCATAGAACCATTCAGGTTGAAAAAGCCCTCCAAGATCATCAAGTCCAGCATTTAACCCTGCATTATCAAGGCCGCCACTAACCTGTGTCCCCAAGTGCATAGTTGTGCTCAAATCCATTCTTCTGTTTGCACAACTTGTTTAGTTTGAGAGGGGGCTGGTTTTACTTCTAAAAATAAAACATTATTGATAGATTTGTCACTCCTCTTAGGGGAAAAGCTTTGCTTTTTAATGAATGGTAGCCCCATGCTAGCAAAATATTTATTATTTAGGCATATCTGCTACATGCATGTACAACACTAGCTATAAATATAAAAGGCTGCTTGGTGTTTATGCATGTTTGTCACAGACCAGGGCCTGAATTGCTCTGAGTAAGATTACTTCATCAGGAAATTTACTGGGGACTTTCAGCACATGGTTCAGTGCAGGTGGCTTGGTTAGCAGCCTAAAGGTGAGCTCTGCCAAGTGCCTTCTGTGCCACCTAAAAAATGCTAAATCTGCTTACCAAAACCTCGCCACAAGACTCCCTTTTTGTCCTAGGAGTAGGCTAAAGAGGGGGACACAGTCACTCACTGCCACTCAGCTGCTGAATGCCCACTTTTGTGTGGGATGGTAGCTCCTAAGAGCTATCTATACCTCATGTACACTAAACCTGGGGCAGTGTGTGAATATTCACAGGAGCTAGTTGAAAAGATGATTTGAAGAGAGTCCCTTGTTCAGGGGCCCTGGACATGTGGAATCTGAGCTCCTGCTCAGTGCTCCCCTCAGCAATCAGTAGGTACTGTACAAACAAACAAGGGAGATCATAAATCCCACTTGGTCATCTGTGAAAAATAATCCAGAGATGCTCACTGGGGTGAACTTGATTAATATTTTCAGTCTTTCATTTCAAAAATGTTCCCCACTGCAACAGAAAACCACATTGCTCTACACCCAAATAAATCTTATGCTCAGGAAGTTTAATGACCTGTCTAGTTTCCTAGACAGGAGGGAAATTATTGGTAGGGTTTATAGGGGCTGATTCTTGGAACTGTTCTACTTCCATTTTTTCACCAATGACACTGATGAAGGAAGCAGGAGTTTGCTAGTGTTATTTAATACCACAGTGTGAAGATTTGATGGCATTCTAGTGCTTACTTGTCAGGAAGGCTTGGATGGTGTGATTGTGAAAATGGTACCCTTTGGTGGAATGATGTCAGCTGAAGAAAAAGGTGTATTTATGTTAAAGTTTTAACAGAGGAGGAAATGAGAATAAACTAGCCATGATTGGGACTCTGAAGAGAAATTAAAAGATGTGACTTAACTCAGGCATGACTTTTTGGAGCGGGCACTGCAGGGAGGTTGTAGAGTGAGAAGCCAAACTTGCTCACATGTATTCTCTTTATTCCTTTGGTCTTTTGAGTGAGGTTGTGGTGATGCTTCTTGACATAAGAGACTATTCCAGTCCTGGGCCTTATGCTAGTTCGTGTAAACGTTTTCCTTTTCAGAATTTGTCCTATTACTCTTTGTTGTTGCCATTCATATTTCTCTAAGATGCTTCTTTCCACTGCTGGTCTTTAACTTGCCAGTAAATGAGTGAAAACGCACGTGAAATACCTGTTTTTAACCATGTCACCCTGTAGCAGTATTTGTTGCCTTAATCCTAAACCTTAGAACAGTCAAATTGACACTAATTTTATTTTTTTCCTTTTTTCCCCTTTCTTTTTTCCCTCAGGCTTTGTAATGTTTTAATTTTGTGGTTGGAAGAAGAGAGTTTCCAGAAAGGAGATACATACATTCCCTCTTTACCAAAGCAGTATGATGCACACAGACTTGCTAAAGTCATGCAGAATCAACAGGTGAGTTGCTAATAACTCTGACAATCTGAAATCTAAAGTCCATTTGCTAAAATGAGTCCTTGAAATCAGTGGGAGAGTTGTGTCACTGGTCTTTAATACACATATAGCATGTGTGATACCTTCATGGCTCTAACCTTTTTCCTAAAATCCTGTGCCATTCCAAACTGCCTTCCTTTATGTTTGAAAGAGGACTCAGATGTCGATTTCTTGCTTATCTGTCATTTATTGCAACACAGTACATTTTCTGTACTGCTCTGTAATTAGTATTAGAGGATTATTTAATTTGGAACTTCAAATAACAAAAGACTGGAAGCCAAAACCTGCGTGTGTCGGTAGTCTGTAAAATGTAAAAGGTTCAAATATAAGTTAGTGAGTGTGTATTATTCTATTCCTCAAGACTAAAGACTTAGTATAAGCAAAACCCTGCAAGAGGGGATATTTTGGAAGGGCATTTCCTTATGCTTCCTTTGTTTTCTCTCCTGCAGTGTATGTGACTGCTGGAAATGCAGCCTGCTTTAGCCTGGCTGCAGTCAATCATGCCATGATCTTTTAAACTGTCTTGGTCTCTTGTATTCCATTTTTAGGAGCAGATTTTTAATAATCTGTCTTTCCCTTTGTCTCTTATTTGTCAGAAATTATACCATGTGTTAGATTTCATCTTCAAGTGTCGCATGTGCTTTTCAGTAGATATCTATATATATAATAAGAAGTGTTCAGTTTTTCTCTTCATTTTAGATTTTTTTGCCCTTTATAATAAATTTCATGTGACTTAAAACTGCAGGGTATATTTTTATGTATTTGCTTTAGTTCCCCAGGTACTAGGATGGGTGGACAACACATGGTACTGACCAAAAAGGGGCTGATAATTTAATTCTTTTGTGCTTTAGGATCTGTGGATGGAGTATGTCAATGTGGAACTCATACACCATGAGTTTCAGGAAGCTCTGAACCTTTGGCTGCAGGTTCAGCTTGAGTCCCATACATGCCCCTGTGCTTCTGCAGGGCAAACAGATTTCACCAACCCTTTGTCAGGTAAGAGATAAAAATATTGTTCAGGAAACTGTGCCTTAAGGACTTACTGGGATGTCAAAGCCCTGGTTCCTTTAGGAGCTTGATGATGCCTGTCAATAAAGTTTTTTTTCTATGGGTACAGTATTTTCCTTGAAGTTGTTACGGTTTTCTCACTAAGATTCTCATGTGAGAGGCTAACATTGATACTTTTTGGCTTCAAGTTTGCCATGTCACAGGGCAGAGCTAGGGCTTCATGGGCGAGCTCCCCAAAAATTCCTCTGCACAGAGCATGCTCCAGACATTTTCCCAAAGTTTAGACAGCAACAGGTGCAAAGGTGAAACCAGCTGTACCTGAAAACGTACTGTCTCTGTTTTTTTTTTTTAGTTGTTTTGTTTGTTTGTTTTCTGTTTTGTGTTGTTTTTCCCGGTGTGTTTCCTTGGAATTTTGGCATAGTGAAAGGGTTGTTCTAGCACAGAAGGAGTGATAGTTTCGGCTGATATATTAAAGATGTGCTGAGATTGGGTTTGGGGCTGATCCAAAGAAGGGGAAGGAGTGAGGGAATAGAAGGGAACTGGAATAGTTCCATGGGTGAATTGTCACTGTTTGGACAAAGAAACTGAATGGAAATCAGCAGGAGGAGAGGGCTGACCTGGAGAGAGGCTGTACTTTGACGAGGAATTGGCACTGACAAGAGTAAAGGTGAGGATGAGTTATAGGGAAGGGAACATGAATTTTGCTTAGAATTTTGTCTGGGAGCCTCTGTCAGATAAATAAAATAAATGGGGTGACAGGAAAACTGGAAGGTAGGAGTGTTTGGGGAAAACAAGGAAACCAGTGGGTCTTTTGATCCTAATCTTTGTGTGATGGAAGGGCTGGTCATGAAAATTAGCTGTGTGAAAGAAACTTTGACAAAAACAGGAAGATTAGTTGAGTGATTTTTTAGTTGAGTGATTTTTTTTTTTTTCTTTTTAAAAGGGGGAAATCCTGAGAAATATTTGTCTGCAGTTAAAAACGCTTCATGCAAACAAATAAATGTTTTTGTTCAGCTTCTCCTAAACTTTTCTTACTGACCAAACATGCTTTTTTTTTTTTTTTTTTTTTTTTTTGGTAGCCAAAGTGAGGATCATGAATAATTTGAAGAAGTTTGATACTCCCAAGCCCCCTCTGCCACTGCAGACGATGAAAGCTCCAGTGCCAGTGATTTCCTCTGCCAGTCTCGTGAGCCAGAAAGACGCGATCCAGCTCATGCGCACGGACCTGAACATCTTGCAGCAGCACGCCAGGTGAGCCGTGTCTGTGTTCCTTGTGCCTCAGCAGCGTGTCCAGCAGTGCCTTAAAATCATCATGGGCTCTCTCAATGGTTTGGGTTGGGAGGCACCTTAAAGCTCACCTCATCCCACCCCCTGCCATGGGCAGGGACACCTTCCACTATCCCAGGCTGCTCCAAACCCCATCCAGCCTGGCCTTGGGCACTGCCAGGGATCCAGGGGCAGCCACAGCTGCTCTGGGCACCCTGTGCCAGGGCCTCATCACTCTCAGAGGGAGCAGCCCTTCACAGCAGCCTCATTTGTGTTGTTGGCACAAGACTGTCAATACTTGATTTCTGCTTCTTGTCCCGTTTGTTTTCTCTTTCTTCTGGTCTATCATGTTATTACTCTACTTCTTCAACTGAGATAAGAGTGCACAAGTCTTATCTAATGACCGAGATTACATCAGATGGCATCTAACTTCTTCTCTCATTTGGCATATTTCCTGAAATAATTTCCTGTTCCTTTTAGGCTAGATTTGTTGACAATGAGTTATTTAACCCTTTTGCACTGATGTAGTCGTTGCAATGTGAAGCACCCGGGAGAGAAATCTGATTTCTGGTTCTGCTAGCTTTGTGAACAAAAGAGACTTTCTTTTTTTAATATTCCTACTCAGATATCCAGCTGAATTGTTTTCAGTCACAACTGGTCAATCTGTAGCTGTTCTTACTCAATGTAGTAATTTAATAACAATATTATGAACCACAACAAAAATTACTAAGCTCACGAGAGGTTGTGTCTAAACAATTCTAGCATTAATTTTAGATGGGTTCTCTTTTTTCTTTTTTTTTCCCCCTTTTGACTGAATCATCACACTCCAGCTTTTTCTTGTCTGGTGGAAAATTGCATTTCCTACAGAGATTAATCTGTTTAGTTTCCCTCCAGGTTGTCATGTAAAGTAATTCAAAAGAACTCACACACACTTGAGTATTTTTGTTCTTATGAACCTGTTTTTTTATTACTTTGAAGTGCTATTACTTTGGAGTTTTAGCTCAATTTCATTTAATAATCCTTTATGTTTTCCAGGAAAATGTCATGAGTCTTTGTACAGCACATCAAATTGAAGTCTCCTCTCTTGCTTATAAAATCTTAGCATTGCTGTTTTCGGGAAAGATTTTGGTAATTTTATTAATAAATGCCTTTCAGAACTGCAGCTCTCTGGGAGTCTCAGCATGTTGCTCTGAACAGCGAGATACTGGACACAGTGCCTAAGCTGTATGTCAACAGGGAGGAGCAGATCACCCTCCACCTGGAGTGCAGGGGAACTTCAAATAAAGGCTGCCAGGGAGCAGCTCAGCTCACCATCCAGGTTAGAAGCACGGCATCACCTCTGTTTTGGACATAGAGGATGAGTGTGAAATGGCTGAATTACTGTAAAAATGATATAATTTGACCAAATAAATCCACAGACATCTTAGTGATCTGAAACGCCTCATGTGTAATGCTCAAAAGGAGAAGCAGATCAACAGCTGAAGAATAAGTTGTTGCATGATTTGTTTTGCTCATGGCATCCATTCTAAACTGCTTCCGAGTGTATGGATGTGGGAATTTGCTTGCTGATAGGAATAGAGGCATAAAAATATTTATAGTAATACTCCTGTGTTGCGTAGTAAGTGAACTTTTTGATCCCCTCTAAGTTTCAGTCCCTGTGGATTAAAAGCTTTAGATAAAAGACATGAATTATATTCGTGTGTGTGATAATTAATTAGGAACATGTCCAAGGATGTGTGCTTGGGTGCAATGTACTAAACCTGATCAAAGCTCTCAGGGGGAAACCTATCCAAACTCAGCATTCTCTGACTGGACTGTGCTTTGTTTTTACAAATAGCTGCAACACAGAAGAGTTTTAGCAAAACCATGTTAATTCTGAAATGAGTGTGTGTCCTTTTTGTCACTTAGTTTGAAGGGAAGCACAAAAATGAAGCGGTGAGCCAGCAGCTTCATGTTTTGCGCAAGGAAGTGAGACAACTGCAGGCAGAAGCCATGAAGCCACCTTCCCTGGGTGTTGTGGAAGCAGCTGTACACGTGGAGAATTTCATAACGTAGGTTGTTCAAACACTGCTCTGGGTAGTGGTGCTTGTATTTCCATTTTGGCATGTTAGAGTTAAAATGTGGAAACTGTTAATGTGTTTTTTCCTCGTGCTGGTCAGCTTGGGCCAACAATCCTGAGACCTGTGTGTTTGTGACACAGATCTCTAAAGGAGTAATTCTTATTATCAAAGGGTCGCTGAGGCTCAACAGGGCACATAGAATTATATTCTACTTCTGTTTATTGTTTTCTACTTCTTTTTATTTTTCTGTGCATTGTAATAGCTCTCCTGTGAAAGCACACTGAGTCATGACAGGGATGCTATGATGCTAAACTTTAGGAAGTGGCAAACTTGTACCACAGGTGTCTCAGCCAGAGGCTAAATTACATTATTTCAATATGACTCCCTATGGGTTTTTCTGTGTTATAGTGCAAGACATAATTCTTTAACAGAGTGCTGAAATTTGAAGTAGTGTTTCAGTTTGTGAAACAAAATGGTGCAGTGGAAGCAGGTTAGATAATACTGTTCTTTTAGGGCGTGTGAATAAAATGGGGTCATCCAAGGCCCTCTTCCTCACTTGAAGATCTGTTACATTCCAGAGGTTCACTTTTGCAACTTCATTCTCAATTTTCCAAATTTCTGCTGGGATTCTCTTAGTGTAGCTGGTTTACTACAGAGTGTAATGATTGTACAAGTAAAAGGATTTACTTACTATTTCCGTTTGTTCATTCTTGATCATTGATCTGAAAAATTCTGTGGATGAACTAGTTCTTGGGATTTACGTCTGTGAAACTGCATCTTCTTCAGCTCTTTTAATTCAGACTCAGTGGAGACAGGGATTTGATTTCAACAAAACATTTACTCGGCAGTACACAAGAGAAGATTGATTCTGTTTTAATTCTTTTTTTGTTGAGCCTGTGAAATAAAATGAGGTAATTTTTCTTGCAATACAAAGGCAGTTGAGATGCCATCAGAATATGATGATGGCATGATCAGAGGCAGAAATAATCCAATGGAACTCTGCTGTAGAAGTCTTTCAGTATTCACTTTCTGACTCTGGTTATAGAGACTTTCTAAGGTTTGGAAGTATCCATTTCAGGCAGCAAAATTACATGAGCTAAATCTGTGACTTTTCAGCCTGGGTATGAGAACGGGGGATACTCAGGGGGTTTCACAAATACCCATCTCATATTTATTGTCACAGGTTATTCTCCATGTGTAAATTTAATTTGCCTTTTTAACCTAATATTTTTAGGGCCCTGATAAATATCTACAAGGTGCAGCCTATGCCTGCAATCAAGAAAGTTGGAATTGGCTTGTTTTTTACGTTGGTGGAATATGTGTGTGATGAAACTCAACGCAATCCTCCCACAAGACAGTTCTTCACGTCCTGCATTGAGATTCTGGGCCAAGTGAGTTTATTTCTTGAATATGAAAATATTTTCTGAATTTTTAAGATTTGATTTTTGGATGCCTATTCTTATTTAAATTGCTTGCTGACGTGGGTGGGTCTAACATGTTCAGAAGCCTGAAAGTTAATTTCTAAGCTTCTATCCCATTTTCTTTTCAGCTAGTTGTGTAATATGCACAGTCTTTAGGAAAGGCAAAGCTTGCATTTAAGCACAATAAAAACTGTTGCTCTGAGATGCCTGCTTAGTGTTAATAAATTGTCATTGTGTTAGTTAAATGCTGGAGTTTTGGGCAGGTAACTAAGGTTTGGATACTTCCAGTTCATAAAAGCATGTTTCAGCATAGACTTTGCTTTTACTTGTCACTTTCTGGTTGATGTGCATCTTGTCAACCTCTGTATTTAGGCACTTTCTTCTGCAGCCTTGCAGTGCTCTCTGTGTAGTGAGTTATACCAGAAATTTGCTGGAAGAGAAGTTAAGTACTTGTTGGTGGTGGTAATGTTTGCTGTGTTTGTGCACTGAGAAAAATCATTAGCCTCTGCTTTGGGTCCAGATCCTTATTTTTATCTTAGATACAGCTTTTTTCTATGTGCAGCTGTCCTTGAGCACCTCTAACAGCTAAAGTGCTGAGAAGTTCTTCAGAACTGTAGTTCTGTTAAATTTTTCCTATTGTCAGTCGGGGCTGGTCAAATCAGGATTCGTTTTCTTATGCTATTCCATCAGAAGAAATGGTAATTCTAGGTATTTTTAGGCAACATACGTGATCACAGATGCTGTTTTAAAATGTTCTAGGGAGATGTGATTTGTGTTATATCTTGTGGAACAACAGCATTGAGTTGATGTTAATCTCATACAGTCTTTCGTTTTTGAGAAAAACTTCCCTTTTTATAAAAGGACCAAAACTGTGACTGTCTAAACAACCAGCTTAAGAGGTGTCTTTTCCAGTTGACTCATATTTGGCTGTTATTTTTTCCACCATTCCCACTTTTTCAGGTGTTCATCAGTGGGACCAAATCAGAGTGCAAGCGTTTGCTCCAGACAATCCTGCAGAATCGAAGGCTTTGTACTCTCCTTTCTCCTTACTTCACTCCTGTTGCCTCTCCCAGTGAATTTGTGACTTTATACGAAAAAGTTGTGGCCTTTCTGAGTGAGGATAATAGTGATGTTGTCTTCATGCTGCTGACGAAGGTAAAGTCTGGTCTGTGGGTGTTCTTCCCCTGAAGACCATGTCTTTGGGCTAAAGAGGAAAGAGGTGCAAATCTGGTATTTTAAAATAGCATTGACAGGTTCTGTAGAGCTGTGTTGGTCATACTGAATGCTAATTTAAGCTCAAGAGGTGCTGGAGGGAAAAGCAAATAGCTTAAGTAGCCTTTTCTAGCCCACATAGTATCAGTATGTGCTTCCCAGGGCTTAGTGGTGAAATTAAAACCATTTCTCGATGGCTTCTTCTGCCTGATTATCTCTGCAGTGACACTCATCACAGTAGCCAGTGAATGCCAGATATCTTAAAACAAAATTTGGAACAGTGTCTGCATTTTCCAGCTTTGTTTGGCACCCATGTCTTTCCTGCCTGTCTTAAAACAGAATTAGGTAACAGCGAGAAATTTGCACATCTCCTGTTACTCAGGATACTGCCAGTGGAGAAATTAGTGTAACACTTGGCCTTTGATACTGCTGTGATTCTCCCCTTTAGTTACAGGGAGCATCAGGCAGTCTGTCCTGGGCAGGACTCTGAGCTGCCCATGGTGGCTGTGGCCAGCGTTGTCCCTGCTGGCCAAGGTCTGAGCAGGTACCCAAGAGGCTACGAAAGCTTTGCTCCTCCACCCAAAAATTTATGGACTATGGACATCAGGTCCAGTTTAATGCTTGTGTGGAAACTCAGATACATCTTTATGAATTTGAGCCCCCCTGCCAAGGGCTGTTGAATAAATCTAGGGACTTCTGCAGTATGCTAAATCATAGCCTTCGTAGAGTGAGGTTTGGAGCTAGGGCTAACAAGATGCAAATTCATGAGGGTTTTCTTAAATACATAAAAACGTCATGATTTCATTTCCCTGGCGATTTCTCCCTTCTCCTAAAGGTGTTGTGGCTGTTGAATCTTGTGCTTACAAATGCTCCCTGTGCTCTGTTGTAGTTTGACCTCACGCAGTGGTTGAGCGTGGCCAAGCCGCCTCTCTCGGAGCGCACCCAGCTCCTGGAGTCCATTCACTTGGCCCTCAATGCATGTGGCCTGGAACCTGAAGAAGATATTTTGATGCCATTTAATATCTTCTGCAAGCATTGGACTAACCTTCTCCGGTATCAGTTCCCTGACCACTACAGTGATTTCTTGAGGTTGTTTGTGCAAAGTGAGTATCTGAGGTGGTGCATTCTAAGCCCCTTGTGCAGAACCCTTCTGGCTTAAAAATGTGAACTCTGTGCAGTAGAGTTAAACAGCAACAGATGCAGAGTGACTTACACTTTTATGTGCCCTGCCATGTGATGTATTTTTATTAGACATATTATAGCTCTTCTGTGGGTCAGGGCACACTCATCCATGACAACAGATTTTTCAGCCCATGTAACAAGAGAAGGATGGAAAAGTGGTCTTCTGTTAATGGAAGTACCTATTAATTATGGTTATGCCACAGTCTCTAATGCAGAAACCAAAACCAAAGGGTTTTTGATCACCGTTCAATATCAGGTGGAGAACTGGAAATATGGAAACCTGGAACTGCCACTGAAATCTACTGAAAATGTCCTGGTTGACATTCAATGCCACCCATAGTCTGATGTGTTCCTCAAATGAGAACAAAAGTACTTCTCTTTGTCAAACCATGCCTGCTGAGGCTGCAGCTGTCTCTAAATGTGTGTTTGTGGCCAGGGATGTACAAAGTGCCTGGGAAGCTCTCTAAGTGCTGAGCATCTGAACATGTAGATGCCAAAAGGAAATGTTGATTACATTTGCAAATTAGAGATAATCTCTTACTTTTAAACTTGGGGCTTTCAAACTCCCGTGTTGCCTGATTTTTCATGTAGCAGGGAGCTCTAATTTCAACCTTTTTTGAGAGAAGGGGACTAACTTTCTGGTTTTCACACATGCATTCCCTTCTTTCTCCCAAGGCTCATCAGAGCAGCTTCTGAGCCCCGACTGCTGGAAAGCATCACTTAAAGCTTTGGGGTGTGATTCACCAGCGACTGAGCAGGGAAGTTTCAAGAAAAGTGATTCTGCTGAAGCTCCTGTGGTGAGGGAGGCTGCAAAAGCTCTCCTCTCTACAGAACAGGTGGGTGCCTCTTGGGTTGATTTGTATTTTTCAGGTGAAACAGATGCCCCCCAGTGACAGATAGCAGTGCTGTGCAGCCTTTCTGCAGCTGCTTAATAGCTTCCTTCTTTTTACAGATCAGAGAGACAATAGAATGGCTTTCTACATCCTTCTGCAAACTCCGGCTGGCCTCGGTGGACTTCAGGACTTTCGGCCTCTTTTCAAAATGGACTCCTTATGTGGCTGAAGTGAACAAATTCCTGGAGTATCTCATTAAACGGCTTATTGACACTGAAGTTGATAGTTTAGCCCAAGAACCTATTGGGAGTAGCAGAATTTTAGCAGGTAATGTGTCTTAAAAGCAAATTACTTAAGAACAGACACCTAATTTCTCTAATTCCGTCTGTTAAGGGCCATTTAAATAAACAGTAAAATCTTTCACTTTGCATTTGTGCAATAATGAGAGTATTAATTTACAGATGGGAAATGTTGGTGCTACTTCATGGCCATGTAGGACTTTATGCTTTATAATGTGAGAGGAAACTTTTTTATATTTGAGCTTGCTTCAAAATTATTTTATGGGTTGATTGTATTTCTTCAAGAAAAACAGTCTTTTTCACTGAGCAGAGGTTTGGATGCAGAGACTACTGAATTTCATCATGCATGATTTAGATCTGGAGGAAGTTGGCTTTCAGTTTAGTTTTTAAATTAATTTTAATTTAAATTTTAATTAACACATTTTAGTATGTGGAGGTTTAAAGTGTGAATCATCATCACCCTCAAAATCTCTGGTGTGTTATTAAAATTACACTAATAAAACATCTTAACAATGCAAAATACTTATGATGGTTGTTCATACCATAACCAGAGTTATTATTAAGCATATTGTATTTTAAATTTTTATTTGACCAGAAAGGACTGATTGAATGGTTGGACTCAATGATCTTAGAGGTCTTTTCCAGTCTTAATTATTCTGTAATTCTGTGAATGTTAGAATGAGAAAAGGGTATTATATGCAAATTTAGAAAAGTGTAATATGTTCACTGTTGTTGATTTGAAAGAAAAAAGCAACTTTGTTTTGTTTCCTTTTAGCATTGCAGTCCTTGTATTCAGTCATTGCTGGACTCTTTAAACCATGGATACTGGTCTTGGATAAAGAAGATGCAAGGTACATATTGCATTTTAAAATTAAATGAATTTTTTTTAAAGTAGGGACTTCAGTCCTGTAGGAATGGCTTTAATTATTACCTGGTTTTTAATAATTCATGGCTGTCCTGCCTTCCATTTAAATAGCTCTCACTTTGTAATTTCTTTAATAATTACAGAACTAATTCATGACCTACATCAAATTTTCCAAGGTTTGGATAGAACAATTATTTTAGATATGACAAAGATCCTGTAATAATAATATGAGCAGAGCTTGGTTATGTGAAGGATCTCACTCAGTTTTAAAAACACTGAAACTTGAATTTCAGATTCCCTTTTTTTAGCTTCCATAATATCTATAATACCTGTTTAAAAGAAAACAAAAAACCCAAACCAAAAACCCCAAATGCCAGTGGTATGTAAAGAAACTTCAGGATAAATCAGTGCTATGATGATCTATTGCCTTGTGTCCCTCTGCCTTCACATGAAAAGTTGAGTTGTGCTACTATACATTCAAATTTTGCTTTCTTTCAAAAGTAAAAGCTTTTGGAGTTGTGAGTGCACCTTCAGCACTGAAGTTAGAAGGTTGTCTGCAGCTGGTGAATAATATCACTGAGAAACTCTGTTGTTTTAATTCCATTATGAAATACCAGACAAGTAATTTCTTCTTACTCAGTGGATCTTCAGTGGTATAGTGAACTATGCAGCTCTTCTAAGGAAGAAGAGGAGAGTCCCAAAGAGCTGAAATTGGGAAAACTGCTGATACTTGTACTTCACTGCTTTAAAATATTTAAATTGCAAATGTTTATGATCGGGCAACTGAACACTGAAATTTGTGTTGTGCTTCTTTTCAGCAGCCAGCCCTGCTACCCTTGGCTGGAGAGTGACACTCCTGTAGCCTCCACCATGGTCTGTTTGTTTGCAGATTGCATCAGGCTTTTGCATGAGAGCTTTAAAGGTGAGCATGAAATCCTAAGCCTCCCCACTTCTGATTTGGGGGAAAAAACCACAGAAGTTTAGTGTACATTTTTTTCTTTGGGTGTGTTTTAGTGTAACTTACAAGTTTTCATCTTCAGAAATTGACTTTCTTTTGAAAGCAAGTTTTATCTGAATTTTTTTCTGTTGTTAATTCAGCAATTTTCTTTGATTCTAGAAAAGCTGTTGCCAAGCCACCATGGGGCTCTCTGGTTACACCTAATGCATTACTGTGAGTGTTGCACAGCCCCCAAAATGCCAGAGTTTATTCTCTATGCTTTCCACACTGAGTTCAGAAGGCTTCCATGGAAGGAAATGCATCCAGACCAGATGCTTATGGAAGAGTTCTTTAAAGTGAGTTTGTGGCAACTGTTGAATTAAGCTCGTTGTCAGTGCTGCCCTTGAAGAGAGCTGGAGAGCAGGAGACAGTTCTTTTAGCTAGTAGGCTTTTAAAGTTTGTTTGTAGCTGCTTAGTTTGTGATGGATTTTTGTGAAGGAGTGCTTTTGAATCCTATACAAAATTGTGGGGAGTTGTACAGCTTCCTTTTCGTTGATCTGCCTGAATATCTCATTTATTGCTTATGTATTTAATGTTTTTTGTTAGATTTAATATATTTTGCTATTGCCATGTTGTTTTCACTTCCAAGTGAGACAAGGTAAAGCTGCAAGAAGGGGGAGTGAAATGATAGAGAAAGGATATTTGTCTACTCTTCTACTGACTTAAGATGCTGCTGTAGATTTACAGTTGGCTAAGGAACAGAGAAGTATAAAAGTACTTACATCTTACATTGTACTTACATTGTTTTCTGCGCCTGTCTTTTTCCCTTTCTCCTTTCTAGATTGAAAGAGGCAGCCCCAAGAGTTGTTTCTTGTTCTTGGGTTATGTTTTATGTGAAATAAACTGGGTCAGTGTCCTCTCTGATGCCTGGAATCCCAACCCTCACCCTCAGACTCACAACATGATTGTCTGTTTGCTGTATATGATGGTGCTGTTGGCAAAGGAGGAGCAGCTTATAGGCGAAGAGGTAATTTTTCTGAAGGTTCCTACCCATCTCTTAAAAGAAAAATAATCCTTTACTAGAAGGTACATGCAATGTGACTAAATCCAGTTCATTGCTTTTGGAGGACTCTTCAGATGGTCTTGATTGTCTTCAAGAAGTCCCATTTCACATCTGTCAGCTTTCTCCCGCTTGCAGTATCTTCTGTTCTCCATTTCCTCTGAGGCATTACGAGATGCATCAAGATGTCACCAGCAGCCTTTGACCATCATTGTATTTCAGTTTAGGAAAATTACCAGAGTTCATGTGCTTTGACCTGAACGTGTTTGCTTATCAGAAGCTTCAGAAGATAGCTGTTTGCACATGGTGTGAGTCAGCCTGAGGAATTCCCTCCTTCCCTCCAGCAGTGTGTTAAACTGACACACTGTCAGGAGGTTTTTGCCTCCCAGAGCACTCCTGTGACGCCTTGATCTAAATCTCAAACTTTCTCAGCCCTGTGTTCCAGGGCATGAGCAACTTGAGAAGTACTTGTTGTACCAGTGTCACGTTCCTGTAGAAGTAGTCTAATTTGTGTTAGTTCTGGATTGTCAGTACAATTCCAATATTTGTTCATTCTAAAACCTGTAGAAACATAGAATAGGATATAGAATATCCTGATTGGAAGTACTCATGGAGTCCCAGCCCTGCCCAGACCCCCCAACAATCCCACCCTGGGCATCCCTGGGAGTGGTGTCCACACACTTCTGGAGCTCTGGCAGCCTTGGGGCTGTGTCCATTCCCTGGGAGCCTGGGCAGTGCCCAGCATCCTCTGGGGAAAGACCTTTTCCTGATACCCATCCTGGACCTCTCCTGACACGGCTCCATGCCAGCTGGTGTTTCTCTGTGTCCAGGGGGCTCTTTTTTTACTGCAGATGTTTAAGAACAGATGAGAGCTGCTTGCAAACAGAGGGTTTTCCATCTGCTGACTTGCACTGCCTGTGTGAGCTGTGGGGCTGCTGTGCTGTTTAAGGTGGTGTTTATGAGAATAAGCACATGTGGAGTCTCCCAGGTTGGTGGATGATTCACTGAATCACAAATTAGGGACACAGTTTCTACTGTGAACTTAGATTAACCTATTTTTAAAAATAATATTTTAATGCCTCTTTTAAGCCTGTACTGAAGTGACTTTAACTGGAAGGGTCTCCATATCTTTCTAGCCGTCTTTATGTGTTTACATGTCAGATTTTAAAATTTCTCACTGACTTTTGTGCTTGGTTAGAGCTGCTGCAACAGTCTGCATACAGTTCTGCAAATGCTAGAGATGAAATACATGTGTTAGCTTACTGCTTGAATAAGGAATTGGTTTTCAGACAGACTCCCAATGGTCATCTACTTCTTTGGGTTTTCTGCTCCATTGTCAAATTCTGAAGCTGGATCTTCCTTCCAGTGTTGAGTACTGTGCATATGAATTGAAAACTGCAAAGAAGGTGTAGCTTAAACTGATGTCTTTAAATCTTCAGGAATCTCCACTCATAAATCTTCTTGGACAGACCAGCTCCCTTCCCTGGCAGCTTGTGGGCATTTCATCTTACCAAAGCATCATCAGCTACTGCAACAGTCACTACCCTCCCTCCGTTATCCTTGCTAAGGATGCTGGAGCTGAACTGATCGTGAAGCTCCTGAAAATCTCAGCAGGCTTTGGGGCATCTTCAGATAGTCACATCCACCTTGTGAGTTGAACTAGTTTTGGAGCATCTCCATGCTGTTACTGGCTTTTGCAAAGTTTTGCTTGTGTATATTACAGAATAAGGAAAGAGTTCTAGGTGTGATTTTTCTTTTTTTCTTTTTTTTTTGCCCCCTAATTGATTTTAATTTTGTTTGGCAGGATGCAACACTGAAGTGCCGAGCGTACATTCGCCAGGTGGTTCAGTTCCTCAGCACCTTAGAACAAAGTGGAAAGATAACCCTTGCAGTTTTGGAACAAGAAATGGCCAAGTTGCTAGATGATGTAGTCATCTTTAATCCCCCAGGTTTGTGTTGAAGAAATGGCATATCGCCTTAAAGCTGTTCAGTGCTTTATTCTGCTGAGTAGATTGATCTGTGACGATTTAATTATTTGCATTACTGTCATGTGTCCCTTATGGGCAGCAGGGCATGGTGCTTTGGTGATGTATATGTAAGTGGTGTATTAGCACAAAGCAAAAATATGAATCTTACTCCACAGAGCTGTCAAAAGTGACAGAACCAACATTAAAAACAGGGTTTGTGTTGTGAATAAAACTGGCTGATATAGAGGAGCTTGAGGGATTAATTTGTCATCTGGTGGTTTAGGGTTTTTTGTAGTTTTTATTTTACTTGTCATTTACCTCTTTTTTAAAGGGAAGAATGGCACAAATCCATTGTCTTGGTCCTAAGTGATTAGAAGTAATGGGTACAAACTTTAAGTGGGGAAAGTTAGGTTAGCTATTAGGAAGAAAGCCTTTACTGTGAGGGTGGTGAGACACGGGCACAGGTTGCCCAGGGGGGTTGTGAATGCCCCAACCCTGGCAGTGCTCCAAGCCATGTTGGGTAAGGCCTTGAGCAACCTGGTCTAGTGGAAGTGTCCTGCCCATGGCAGGAAGATTGGGACTAGATGATGTTTAAGGTCTCTTCCAACCCCTAACATAGTATGATTCTATGACTGGGTTCTCACAGATGGTTCTAAATCACAAAACTGGGATAACTCGACAGTATTGAAGTAGAAGAGGTATATTGGTGTACCCTAGTGGTATGGTGTGTCCAGACACACAGGATTTATCTAGATCTCCTTTTTAGTACTAGCACTATCTTGAGGTTCCTCTGTCAAACTGTGAGCTCAGGTGAAACCCATGTCTCGCTGTACTCCACAGAGATGGCTGTGAGGGGTTGTGTCTCTTCCTGCCCATGGCCCACACAGATGAAGGCCAGCATCCACAGAAAGTGTCCAGTGGTGAGGCCGAGCCTGGGTTCCAGCGCCTCTCCACTGAAATGGTTCTCTGCTTTCTGACTTGCAGACATGGATCTGCAGACACGCCACCTGGCCCTCAGCAGCCTGTTCATGGAGACGCTGATGATGCTCAACAACTCCAGCATCACCACGGCCGAGTCCCTGCGGGGCAGCCTGCGCAGGTGGATCGACAGCAGAGTGCAGGGGCTGCTGGCCATGCCCCTCCTCACGGCCGCCTGCCACAGCCTGGCCTCCGTGCGCCACATGGCCGAGACCACGGAGGCCTGCATCACTTCCTACTTCAGCGGGGGTAGGAGCCTGTCTCTGTCTCTCACAGCCTCGGCTCAGTCTGGGGTGCCACTGAACACAAATCGTCTGGAATTACAAAGTGGTTTGGGTTGGAACGGGTGTTAAAGGTCACCTTGTTCCAGCTCCTCTGCCACGAGCAGGGACAAGGAGAAATGGCTTCACACTGACACAGCATAGATGGGATGAGAGAGAGAAATTCTTCCCTGTGAGGGTGGTGAGGCCCTGGCACAGGTTGTCCACAGAACCTGTGGCTTCTCCATCCCTGGAAATGTCCAAGGCCAGGTTGGACGGGGCTTGGAGCAGCCTGGGACAGTGAAAGATGTCCTTGCCCATGGCAGGGGATGGTGTAAGGTGGTCTTTTAGATCCCTTCCAGCCCAAACTATTCTGTGATTCTGTGGTTGTGGTCTGGGTTTCACAACCGCTCTAACTGTGTTTCCTTAATACCCATACCTGTCTCTGTGAAAACCAGTTTGCTCTGTGTAGTGTTGCCATTTTTCCAGCTAAAGTGGAGGACTTTATAAAAAAAGAAAATCACCCCAAGAGAACAAAAGGTATTTTTCCCCCTCTCTGTAGGGTGTTCTGTAGGCTAATTTAAGAAAAAGATACTCTGGTTTGGCAAAACTCTGAAAGTATGGTGTGCATGGTTTTCTTTTTTTTTTTTTTTTCTTTTTTCTGTTTACATAATCCTTGTGGAACTACATTTCTGTCTCTTTCACTCTGTGGAAGATTTCAGTACACCTGAGGGAAATACTTATAATTCCATTTCTGAAATGTTCAAATTTTAGTCCTGGCTGAATGCTGAGAAAATAATCTCACCTTGACCTCAAGGAGGTGCCCTATGATAGTGGAATTTTTCTTTTCTCTCCATCAGAGTTGCATGACATGCTGATTCCCTGAAAAACAGCTAAACCAGCCCAGATTCTATTAACTAGTAGTCCTGGTTCTTAGGTTTTACCAGGTGCTGCTTTCTCACATGCTTTTTGTTCTTTCCTTCTCCTTTCTTCAAAGATTCCCCTCATCACCAGGAGTTGGGCTGGGGCCCTATACTTGCCTCCCTCCAAGTTCCTGAGCTAACCATGGAAGAATTCCTGCAGGAGTGCCTGTCTTTAGGAAGCTACTTGACCCTCTATGTCTACCTGCTGCAATGCCTGAACACTGACCAAACCCTTACCAACGAAATGAAAATCCTGCTGACCATCAGCAAATGGCTGGAGCAAGTGTACCCCAGGTATGAAACTTGAAGGTTTTGAATGTGCCTGAACTTTTAGATTATTGTTATTTAGATTAAAGTTTATTTAGAGTTGTATTGCTGGTATAATTAGGTGGCCTTTGGTAATTAAGTTAATTTCAGCAGGGTGCTGGATGAAATGGCCTGTCTTTCTCGGTCTACTCACACTGAGTCTGCCCATATGCAGTGCCAACAGAAAATCATTGTGGTGGTTAAACAGAAGAAAGAATTTAATTTGCTAGCAAATTAGTGAGTTTCAGTTTCAATGACAGCCTGGATTTGTGCTCAGTTAAAATGACTCAAAGCAAACCCTGGATCACTCTGGGTTCCACTTCCCAGCGTGTCCACAAGGTGGGATGTGTTATGTGCTGAACATTGAGTCTGGCATTCTGAGAGACCTGGTGCTGAAAGCTGCTGGATGGGGCCTGTGCAGCAGCTCTGAACCAAGTCTGGAGCCAGTGGATCTGGTGGGATGCCCAGGGCTGGTGCCCTGTATTGCTGTACAACTTCTTAGATAACTGGGTTGTGTGGAGAAAGGATGCATAGATAGCCTTGGGGTCAAAATAAAAATACTTAATGTATGTAATGACTGTAGTTAAAGTTGCTGCTGAAGTTGCCAGGATTTAGCAAACCTGATTATTATTTTTCTGTGTTAATGTTGATAATGTTCATATTTTCTGTAGAAAAAGAATTTGGGAAAAGGTATGTTCCCACTGTTTCTTGAAATTCAAAAAACTCTTTCACTGTGGTAGGTACTGTTAGTAATTTGATTGCCAAGGTGTGAAGGAGACAGCAAAGCCACCATGTAAAGCAGATTAAACCTTGCTCTAAACATCAGATCTGAGATTGCCTGGGATAGGAAACGACTGGGAGGAGTAATGTGAGGATAGTCTGATGCAGGAAACTCATGCTGGTGCTTTATGTGGAAAATCTGAGCTTGTTAACTTGAACTGCCAGCTGTTTGGGGAAAGATTAAAAATAGCATGGGGGAACTTCACTTTGGGCTTTGCTCAACAAAAATCTTCAATGTTTCCTATCTCAAGGATCATATTAAAAGCCTAAATTGTTGTGGTAACAACATCCAGTGCTTCCTAAAGTGTTTTATTGGTAAGTAAAGAAAAGAACAAACGAGTAGAGAGACAGCTTAATTCCTTTTGTGCCAAGTCTTAGGCAAGTTTAAATCCACTTACGACTGCAGTATCATTTATTTCCAGTTGTAAAGCTTAAAAGGAAGCACTGTTCTTTGTCCTCCTACAGGCCCTTAAAAACCGCTAGCTGGTGGATTAAATCCGTAACAGTTGCAGTTACAGCAGAGTAATAACTGGTGGAGTAGTATAGTTATGCTATCCTCATGTAATAAAATTAGCTGTCTCTGATTAACAATCTGCATTCTTCATGGACCTAATGGGGAGAGAAATAAACTTCTTAACCTATGCATCTGACTCTTTTAATTTTCTCTGATTTTTTTCCTTACATCTTCCCTAAAGCTCAGCAAAGGAAGAGGCAAAGCTGTTCCTGTGGTGGCATAAAGCCATGCAGTTATCCTTGGTGCAGCTGGAGCAAGATGACCCTGTTCTGATTGAATCTGTCATCCGAACCCTGCTGTCCATCCAGGGCCGGCAGAGCCAGCTGGCTGAGGAGAGACTCACTTCTGGAATACTTGGTGCTATTGGGTTAGGCAGGAGGTCTCCTTTGTCACCCAGGTGAGGGCTGAAGCTGTGGTGAATCAACTGGTTTGAGTCGTGGTGTTGAAGAAACTGCAGCCTGGGTCCAGAATGCCCAGTGCAGCGTCAGAAGGTGATCAGAATCCAGGCTGCCTGCAGATCGATAAAGTTGTTTTGACCTGTCACAGAAAAAGCACCGAGACTTAATCAGGTTAAGAAAGAGAGTATGAGCCTCTGCAAAGGTTGTGGTGAAAAAGGAAAGAAAATGCAGTTCTGACTCTGTCCACCTCCAGCAAAGCTTGTAGGCAGAAAAAACTTCGTATTTGAACTGTTTGTTAGAAGGAGATACTTCCAGCTGGTCTGTAGAAAACGGCTTTGGTTTTCTACACAGATTTCACAAGATTTTGTTTAAAAACAGACACACTGCATTTTTTGTCCTAACCTTGAGGTATTGGAAATGTTAAGAGAAGCTCAGAGGAGCATGTGCTTGCTTATGATTCGGTCTACCTACTAAAGAGAGACACCAAGTTTGATTGTTAGGTGTCAAAATCAAGTTCACTGTGGAAAGAAGGCTGAGAAAAAAATCCCGTAAATGTTTGTGGAACACCAATTCAACCCTGCACCTAAACATAACTCTGTGTTTATAAAGACCTTCTGGGATGCAGTGCTGTTCAAATTGCCCTGAATTCTTGGGGTCATTCAACTCATCCCTTGGTTTGGGCAGTAGTAGTATTTTATATTCTGTCACCTGAGGAATATTTCAGATGTGAGGTGAGGAGTATTTCAGCTAGGCTTGAAATTGATGCAACATTTCACGTGAAGGGTGTTTTATTATCTTTTAGTATGTGTGTGTATACCCAGAGAAGCTGGGATCCCCTTCCACTCCTGGAAATGTCCAAGGCCAGGTTGGATGGGGCTTGGAGCAGCCTGGTTTTGTGGAATGTGTCCCTGCCCATGGCAGAGGGGTGAAATGGGATGAGCTTTAAGGTCCCTTCCGACCCAAACCATTCTGGGATTCTGTGATATTGAAGGGGCTTCTAATGCACTTGAATAGGTCCTCTCAAGCCTTTACTTCGTTCCTCATGGTTAGATCTCAGAATTTATCTGCTGCTGAGACGTGCAGCTCTGGTGTCACCTTGTCCCTCTGTGCTCCCCCCATGCAGGTTTCGGGTGGTTGCCCGCAGTTTGTCCACCTTCCTGCTGGTGCAGATCCCTGCAGAGAGCCAGGTGCGCCTCAAGGCCGGGTCGGAGCCCAGGCTGTCTCAGAAGGCTCAGCAGGTGAGGTGTGCCCATCTCTGGCTGCTTGACACGCCCTCTCTGCGTGCTTGTTTAGCTTTTGGGGTGAACTTTGTAAGAGTCACTGCAAGCGTTTCTTCGAGGTAAATCCTGCTGCTCACCTTGTTGCTGAACTTTGGCATTAGGACTGTGTTTGACTCTGTCCTAAAGTGATCCTGGGTAAAACTTTATACAGTGTTCTGCATTAATAAGAAGGCACCATTCTCTAATCTTACACAATTAAAAGGGGCAGATGAACATACGTCTGTAAAGCCTGACTTCAGAAAGTTTGGAACGTAGCAGGTAGAAGGAATTTAAAACAAACAGGAAAAAACAGTGCTGCTGTGGTTTGCACTGCTTTTCAGTGATAAAGCAGGGCTACATTCAAACTGACATTTGTTTATGTGAGGTCAGGGCTTAAAAGCCCTGTGACAAATAAACATTCCTCCTTCAGCATGTGCACTGGCTGTGGTGTTCTTTCAGTAAGCTCTTGAGAAGAGGAAGGAGGAGTTGGTTGGAAACCAAAGCAGAGTAGCTCAGTACAACTTGTTTCTTTAAGAGAAGAACAAAACTTGTTCAGAAATATTTTCTACATCTTCCCTTGCTGGACCTCCCAACACAGACTTCTCTACGTACAATTTTTAACTTGACAGTTAATATCTAACTCTAATACTATTAATGGGAACAAAACAATACTTTTATGAAAGTCAATATATTCATAAGAACAACCTGTAGTGAAGTGAGTTGCAGCTTGTAGTTTGACATAATTTTTGTGAAACCATGTCTTGAGTTCATGAAGTAAATAATTTACAATGTTGGGGTTACAGAAGCCTTAATAGGACAGTTTTTGTGTTGATCTTGGGGAGAAAACAGCTTGAAAAATACAAGTTGACTCGAAACAGTGTTAGAGCATGGTAGTTTACAATTGTTCTGTTCTGAGTACTCTGGGCTCTGCAGAGGTGAGGATCCTGGAGGGGAGTTGTGTGTGTGTTTTGGACTGAAGTGCCCACAGCTAACAGACCCTTCCCTTGCCCCCGTAGGCGCTGAATGCTCTCGAAGCCATGCCATCCAACAAACAATACATGGATTACCAGGAGCAGCTCTCCCAGGCCTCCCTGTTCATCAGGCACCCCGAGCACTGCCTTCGGGATGGCAATAACCTCCTGTCCCTGCTGGTGAACACGCTGTACCCAGAAGTGCATTATTTGGACAGCATTCGGTAGCGGCGGCGGCGGCTCTGGTTTACAAACAGTGTCCTTATTGCACAAATGATTTTTACCTTCAGAGTTCCACTTTAATTAAGTCAGACCTGTGAATAGGAACTGCACACTGTCAAGGTTTTCTCCACTTCGAGGTTTTCTTGCTTTCCTTTTGATTTTTAGGCCTGTGGAATTGCTTAATGGTTTGGGTTTCTTGGGGTTTTTTTGGTTGGTTGTTCTTTTTGGTTTTTTTTTTTTTTTTGACTGAAAGCACTTGAATATCTTCTGTGCGTGGTGCCCTTTGGAGAGAAGGGTGCCTGGGGATAGGTGTACAAATCACTAGTCAGCACAGCTCATCCTGTAGTGTCTGAAATTTTTGCTTGGTGCCTTTTTTTATTTTCCAGTGTGTCATCACTCAGACCAGTTCAAAGTGAGTGGAGGACTGTGTGTAAAAGAGGTTTGACTTTCTTAACCAGGATACCTCTGAGTCTTACCTGAGTGTGTGTCTAGCGATTTTTGTGAAATCCCTGTATTTGAAAAGATGGTATTTTAAATCTTGACTTTTTTGCTATCCCACAGAAATCTGTAGTTTAGAGGCATGCCTACAATCTTTACCCACTTCTGTAAATACCAACAAAAATAGGAACTAAAGAACATTTTTTTTTTCCTGTTTTCTAAATATTAGTGTGTCTGCATCTATATTGCTTGATTAAATGCAAGTAACTTCTAGCCAAGTTCAAGGGGATTTAAATCCAGAGACATATTTTCTGGATCTCCAGTGTCTGAGAGGGGAACAGTCAGTTTTGATCGTGTTAAATAGAATTCCTTAATTACTAAAGTCTGGTTGTTTAGGAAATGTTTAACAACCACCACTTAAGCTCATTTTCTTCTGCCTGGCTGGGCATGACATGACAGGATTTTAGATGACACTGTGAAGAGGTATTTTTGTTGTATTAAATTTGGTGATCACTTGTTACAATTCTGTTGCCAAAGCATGAACCATGAGCCTGTAAATCTGTTGTTTCAGCTGAATGATCACTGCTTTTGTTGCCTTGTCTGATCATAGGATGCACTTTTGTTTAGGAAAAGCAGAAGGAGAATTTTTCCCGGTACTTGTTTGACAGCCCTTTAATCACTGATCTGTTTGAGCTGGCCCAAGGTCCTGCAGTCCCAGTCCCTACAGCTCTGTGAAGGAACTGATTGCTTTTTCTCTTCCTCCATTTATTGTGCCTTTGTGTTTATGACACGGTTGCACGTTAAAACATGGGTTCTGGTCAATAGGGGATAGAAATGTGCTACCTACTGTCTGGTCAATGATGTTTGAACTGTTGCTCTTAAACCATGGTTCTGGTGCTAGAGGACAGATCACCTTTTCCTTCTTGGCAGATTCTGCTAATTATGCCAGCTGGGTCATTGGATCACCATCGTTTTAATGTGGTCTTAGAGTTCTTTGCTCTATCTGCGAGCCTATAAATAAATATATATATGTACATCCCTCTGTATAGTAACCAGATACCAATGCAGCATGGTTTTTAACAGACTCTTTTGGAAAATTCATGTCTGAAGGAATACATTCTGCTGCTTTTGCCCCCAAAGACTTAAAACCACTGGGTTTATTAGGCTCAATGTTATTGATCAGTTGCATATAAATGTGAAGAAGTCAGAAATATGTGTTTGACCTGCACTTTCAAAATGAGGAATTGTTTCAGCTGTTGCGTTTTTACAAATGTTGTATTTATAACATGCTCTGTCTGCAAAGACCATGCAAAATAAAAAAGGAAAATCAAGAAATTTGTGACAGACACTGTGGTATTTTCAACTTGGTAGAAGGATCCACATCAGATAACACATAATTGCTGTATGTGTCACCACAGACTGGTCTTCTGGCTTCATGATCAGTGTGGCAGTGGCTGAAGGCTGAACCTGAATTGTAGTTCTCTGTGCAAATGTGAACTCCAGAGCCTGAGGCCATATTTTTCCAAGTGGTGCCCAACAGATTGACTTTTTATTCCTTCTGGTTTTACTGGAAAGACTTTGGCATTCCCTGCATCTCCCAGATGAGTTCAGTTTGAGTGGGTGGGTGAGTCTCCCATGAGGACCAGGGGGAACGAGTTGGTTTTGGGACACGAGGTCTGATGCTTCTATCTGTACCCAAACTAGTTGAGTTAAAAGAAGTAATTTTTGAAAGAAAAATTCAGAAAGCCAAGCCTTAATCCTGTGCACAGGTAGAAGTGGGTTCTCATTACTCTATGTCTGTAAATCATAAGGGCTCAGAAATCCCATTCAATTTGTCCAACTAACATCTCTGAGGTCTCTTTCCTCTGTGACACCTGTGGAACTGAGCTTGCAGGTCTGTGACTACACTGTCTGCTGTAACTTCCCTTTTCTCTTTGCATCTCTTCTTACTTTTATTAAAACTGGCTTTGTCACTGCTGGGATTTTAATCTGGGATTTAAAAGACCAGGTTCAAGTATATCCTTGCATCTATTTTCTTTTCTCCCCTTATCATCCTGGCCAAGTAATTTAAAATTCTGCTTTGCTTTCCCAGTGCAGATATTGTGAAGAGGTGAACTTTAAAATAATAATTCCCAGCCTGGGGTTGAGCTTGCAGGCTTGATGGTATTTCAGTGGCAGTTTGGTGGTTGTTACCAGGGGCAGGATTGTGCAGGGAGCAGTTTTGGAGCTGGGATGGTTGCACAGAGCATCAAATCCAGCAGTATCAAAACCAGTGAGAGTAGTTTCAAGCCACTTGCTCTTTCTTAATTATTTCTCCTCCTCCTCATCTAAGCCAGTGTGTTGCTCTTTCCAGCTTTATCCTGGGCATCTGTCTGCCTCTCCAGGACTCCAGGCTGACCCCATTGCCCTATTATACCATAAGCTGGGCCTGTTCGCCTCATCTTGGAGGATGTTTACAGCTGGGTTAGAGATTTGTCTCTGCTTGGCCTTTGTGACTTTGTAGTAGTGACTTCATCTCAGAAGAGAGAGATTGAAGAGATGAGTAGTCAGGCCTTAAAAAAACTTCTCTGTGTAACACAGGGATGGAAATGGTTTAGAAATAATTTCTTCAGTTTAAAAAAAAAACAACACAACAATTTGGTGTATTGGAACATTTTTACAGCACATTTATCACAAAGCTCTGAGTTTCTGGGCACTCAGAGCTGCAGTAAAGTTAAAACAAAGACTAGTTTAGACTTCTCATGTCCTGCCTTCAGCTCTACCAGTTTTTAGAAAACATCTTCCTTTTTTGCTTGGATGCCTCTTTAAAGTTAAGGTTTCCTTTAAACTCTTAAATAAACTCTTCTAAACATTTAGGAATAATAATAATAATAATAATTTTAAAAAAGGAAACAAACCCCATCAGAAACTCCAGTAGTGTTTTGCCACAGCTATTATTTGAAACATGTCAGTAGCCCACTTGGATGTGGTTGGACAAATGGAGTGGTGAAAACGGCTTTTCAGAGTGATGTTTGAAAAATACCAAAGCAAAAAGCTGTGAGACAATTTTATACTGTCACCTGCTTGCTAAGTATCTGATATGGGCTAAAAACACACAGACAGGTTAAAACTGACATCCTGTGCAGATCGTGTTTTGCTCTTCCAGCTCCATCCCTTTTTTTTTTTCCTCTTTTTCCCTTAAAGGCTGCTCTCACTTGTGAGGCGCAGGGCTGGAGCTCACAGCCTCATGGAAGGGACCGCAGAGATCATCCAGTTCCAACCTCCCTGAGGCTGGTGTGGCCTCCTGTGCCTCAGCCAAGGCCGGTTCAGTGTTCTCTGGGGACGGACACTGGTGTGGGGATGGGGATCCACATCTCCTCCTCAGCTGCGCCTGGGCACGGCCCCTCCTGCAGGCAGGGTCTGGCTGCCGCCGTGTCTGCGGTCAAAGTTCTCGTAGGTGCACTCTGGCAGCTGTGGCCTGGCAGGAGGAGACGTGGGAAAGGTGAGGGCACGTTCCAGGCTGCTCTGGGCTTTGTGAGTGGCTCCAGGGAGTGTCAGTGCCTGTGGCACTCTGAGACAGATCCTCTCCTACTTCACAGTAGATTTTAAGGGTCTGAGTTGCAGCTGGTGTTTTACACCTTAAAAGCTTTTACATCTTAAAGCATGCAGAGCAATCTCCTGCACCCTTTAGCATCCACTGTGCTACTGTCCTGCTCAGAGCCTCGGGAGGTTGTGACAAACCTCTCATGTGATGCATCTTCTCATGTAAGTGTTGGCTTTAAGCCTTCTCACCTGTGTAGGTATCTGTGCAAACATAACTGAGGGCACAGTGTGGTTTAGACCCTGATAAATCAGCAAAGCTACGCTTTTTTTATGCCTTTTTACAAGTAATTACAAATTTGACTGTAGGATAAAATTCCTTCTTGTTCCTGAGGCTGTGCCCTGTACGCTTGACTGTCCTGCTGGGATGGCCATGGCCATTGTTCTTGGGTCAGGTCAGGGAAGCAGACGCGTAGGGGTAACTCAGGAAGGAGGTATCACAAAGAAATTAGATGACTCAGACTGAAAGGGGGCAGCCCCATGCAGATGTAATTATCCTTGATCTCAGATACATCTTCTGCACCATTAGACCAAGGGTTGTTTTTGGTGGGATTTTTCTTTTTTTAATTTATTTTTTCCCATCCCAGTAGTTTGGCCACCCTGTCTGTCAGGAGTGCCCAAGATCAGTGCTGTGCTGGGTGATGGGAAATGCCAGAGGTTTCTGGGAGCATGATGTGGATGCCAGCCCAAGAACCAGGCCCTGTCACACCCGAGCTGGGCTGGTTGCTGTCTCCATACCTCCCCTGCACACTTGGCTGAGCCCATCAGCTTTGCTGTGGCAGCTTCTGCTCCATCACAAACTGGGGTGCAGAGGGAGGGGAAGATTTCTGTTTCACAGACCCCATCCCTGGCCTTTCCCTTGGGTGGATGATCCATTGTTAGCTTAACGTGGCGTCACAGAACCATGGAATGGTTTGGGTTGGGAGGGACCTTAAACCTCATCCAGTGCCACCCCCTGCCATGGGCAAGGACACCTTCCACTGTCCCACGCTGCCCCAAGCCCCGTCCAGCCTGGCCTTGGACACTGCCAAGGATCCAGGGGCAGCCTGGGATCTCTGGGAAACCTGACCCGGGCCTCACCACCCTCAGAGCCAGGAATTCTTTCCCAGTATCCCATCTGTCCCTGCCCTCTGGCACTGGGAAGCCATTCCCTGGGTCCTGTCCCTCCAGCCCTTGTCCCCAGTCCCTCTGCAGCTCTCCTGGAGCCCCTTGAGGCCCTGCCAGGGGCTCGGAGCTCTCCCTGGAGCCTTCTCTTGTCCAGTTCTCCCAGGCTGCCTGCAGCCTTCCAGCCATGCTCTGGGCTTAAGGCACAGCCAAACTTCTGTTAGCCCTTGGCTGGTGCAGCAGCCACGTGCTGTGGTCTCTCCACGCTGCTGCCCAGTCCCTTTTCCTCACACCACTGGGGTCTCCTCTCAGCTGTGCCCAAGCCAGAACCTCCTCCCAGCAGTGTCCAGTCCTTGTTCCCTCACGCTGGCTCACCTGGCCATCAGCTGAACCCTCTCCTTGCCCCAGGAGCCTGCTCTGAGGCCAGAGAATTGTTACCAAGACCAAGAACACGCTGCACTTCTCACCTGGGCCATCCTCACTCTCCTACAGGATAACACGAGTAGAAGGCAAGACATCCTTACCTGCCCAGGCTGGATGGAGCAGAGGGGGGACCTGTGAAGTGGGAAGGATGATGTGGGTTAGCAATGAGGTCAGAGTGGGCTGGGGAGCCAGGAGTGACCTAGAGCTGTTGGGAAGCTGTGCTGGAGGGTGGTTGTGACACTGCAGTGAATGGGAAGAAGCCCTGAAGTCAGGTGTGTGGCCTTCTTCGTGTTCTTGGGAATTAGGCACTTGGAATATAAGGAGCAAAAGCATTTTTGGTTGGTTTGACAGCTTCTGTTCAAATCAAGTGGTGGCTTCCATGAGTATGACATCAGATTGTCCCTACAGACGAGTCCCAGTGATGTGACATCTCATTCCTCTCAGTCCCCTACAGCCCATGCCACCACTCAGCAGCACTGGAGGGCTGGGGGCCTCCTGGCTGCTTGAGATGTCGTATCCCTCAGTCCATGGGCTGATCCTCATCTCCTGTGAGCTGGGCATTCCCTGATCTCACAGCCCTGGTGGGGCTGGAAGGTGGGATTTCACAAATGCTGGGTACTGGGTAGTGAGGCTCTGGGGCACTGCCAGAGGGGCGGTCTGTAAAATGAGGATGCTCATCCCAGGAGATTAAACTTGTGTGGGATGCAGCAAAGGTAAATCCTGGCTGTGAGCTACAGGGGAAGTAATTAGCCTGCTTCAAGGAAAAAAATATCTGGTTATGTAGGCAGTGGGTTCTCCACTAATTTCCCTTCTGCTAGTTTATTAACATTTCTTCCTGGGCACAGGGAAACTCCTGCCCCCTCTGAATTTTCAAAGGCCCCTGTGTCAGCAGGCTGTGACCAGCCAGCCAAGAGCTCTTGGCTCTTCCTGCTACAATTGTCCTCCTAGGGTAGAAAATAATAAAATTATTAATATTCCCCCCCCTCAATCAAACCCAGTCCCCTCCTGCCTGCCTGTGTCTGCTGCACCCATCCCTGGCTGCCAGTCGGCTGGAGGGAAGCCAGGACACTGACCTTCTCTGGAGAAAACCGTGAAGCTCAGCATCGCCAGCAAAATGAGCACCTTGATTCCCAGCGGCACAAAGGTCAGGATCAGGAAGGAGGAGCTGTCGGAGGCTCTGAACTTGTAGAAGTAGAGGGTGGCCTCTGCCCTGCCGTGGCTGTTGACAGCAGTGCAGGTGTATTTCCCGTCGTGGCTCAGCGCCCGCAGCTCCTTGGTGACGCGGTGGCTCCAGCTGTGGCTGGAGCTGCTGCTGGAGCTCAGGTTGCCATAGGGGGGTCCTGTCCAGGTCAGGGCTGGCGCTGGCTCCCCCTCGGCCATGCAGCGGGCCTGGAAGGTGTGGTCCCTGCTGGAGCTGACCGTGATGTTAATGATCCTGGGGGCGGCTGTGGGAAGGGGGGGAAAGTGGATCAGGCTGCCAAGGCAGGGCTGGTGCCCAACACCCGGAGTGAGGTTTTGGTCTTGGTTGGACCCTTAGCGTTGTTCTATCAGGGTGAATTTGGATACTGGGGGGTGAGAGCTGGACCTGCCCCAGCCCTGACCCCTGCAGCCCTGGGCTGATCCCCACCATGGGTAGCAGGGCAGGGGGGATTCTGCCCCTGTGCCCCCTCAGGTGAGAGCCCACCTGCAGAGCTGCCCCAGCCCTGGGCTCCAGCAGCACAAGGAGCTGGAGCTGCTGCAGCCAGTGCAGAGGAGGCCACGGAGATGCTGCCAGGGCTGGAGCCCCTCTGCTCTGGAGCCAGCCTGGGACAGCTGGGGGTGTTGAGCTGCACAAGAGAAGGCTCCAGGGAGAGCTCCGAGCCCCTGGCAGGGCCTCAAGGGGTTCCAAGCAAAATGGGGACAGGACTTGCTGTGACAGGACAAGGACGAGGGTTGATGTTCTGAAACTAAAAGAGTGGAGATTTAGATTGGATGTAAGGAGGAAATTTTTTGAAAAGAGGGCTTCCCAGAGAAGCTGTTGCTGCCCCACCCCTGGAAGTGTCCAAGGCCAGGTTGGATGAGACTTGGAGCAACCTGGTCTAGTGGAAAGTGTCCCTGGCCACAGCAGGGGAGTTGGACAAGATGACCTTTAAAGATTCTCTTCATTTGAAACTGTTTTATGACTCTATGGATGTTTGGATAAGCCCTGTCCTTCCTTGTTTTTCTTGGCACTTTCTTCTCCTAGATTCCACCACCCAGCCCATATTGGATAGAGGGGCAAAAGGATTCACCCAGCAAAGCCTGGATGCAAGGATGTGTACTTTGTTTTAACCCATAATGCCTCACTCATTTTTCTGAACCCTGGTCAGCTTCAGCTGTTGTGCCCTTCCTTGGTGGCAGAAGGCAGAAAAGTGCCACCCCCCATTGTAGGCACAGCTGCACCTGGTGACCTTTTTGGACTTGGCTGCATCTCCACATGGTCCAGGACATATCAACCACAGTGTTCTGCACAAGCTTTTTTTGGCTGTTCCTTCAATCCCTGACCTCCAGAGCACACGTGGATGGACCCGTTTGTGTGAGCCCTTTGCTCAGTGCCTGGGACGTGCCAGATTTGGCATGTTAGTTATAGGGAAAATTTCTGCTTCTCGCCACAGCCTGTTTTTCGTGGTTTTTTCCAGCCCCAGAGTGACCAGGTCACCTTTAGGTTGGACATTAGGAGAAATTTCTTCACTGAAGAGGTGATTAGACATTGGCAGGGGCTGCCCAGGGAGATGGTGGAGCTCTCATCCCTGGAGGTGTTCAAAAAGGTGCTACAAAAAATGAAGGGCACTAAATGACTGTCCTCACTGAGGACGAGCAGGAATTCATTTTTTTTTTCAGACTAGACAACAAAAATAGAGTTTGCAACCACCTACAGCACATCTTCCCCTTCGTCCATATAGTGCAAGAGGAATCTGAGGCTGTGTGCCATGAGTCTCTGCATTTTGGTTTCTAAATTAACCTTTTAAGCATTAATTAACCCCTCCCAATCACAGTGTCAGGGCCCGTTCCCAAGCAGGATACTGTTTCTGTGTGTGTTATCATTCCTCTGGTGTTAAAATCCCCTGAGAGACAGGTCTTGCTGCCATCCCGGCCTGGTGCTGCTGTGTGTGGGTGCTCAGGAGCTGGTACAACTGGAGGAGAGCCTCAGCTGTGCAGAACTGCTCAAGAAACAACCCAGCTCATCCTCGGGTCCCATCTGGACACCCACACTGCACAGCAGGCATAAGGATCTTCCCTCTCAAAAGCAAAATCACCCAACCTCATGGCCTGGGTAAGAACTGACTCTGCTTCTCAGGCCTCTCTCCTAGCTCCCTCTTGATCTTGCCCTGGGAAGTGGGATTATCATTTGACATTTGCTTCTCCGAGCTGATTTTCCAGGACATTTGTACTTCGTTTTTCATGCTCCAGAGGATTTTGGGTTTATTTTACCTGGGTACCAGGTGTCTTGTCTTTCCAATCCCCTGCTACCACCCACGCCCTGTTTTGCTAACACCTGTGAACGTGTGGGGCTGTCCAGTTTGGGTTCTGATGGAGAGGATGTCTTTAACCCCAGCCTGGCTGACCCCAGCTTGCCTCTGCTGCCTGCCCTGCTCCTGTGCTGCAGGGACAAAGTGGGATGCACAGCTTTTGGGGGGCTCTCACCCCACCTGCCAGAGCCTCGCCATTTCCTTACTGGTTTTGTTCCTATTCCCTTCCCTGCCTTGTGCTCACTGTCTCACGCTGGAAGACTGAGGAGGACAGTGAATATTCCCTGTTATAACGGAGAAAGAAAAGCCAACCCTTTGGAAAACCATCTCAGGCAAGCTTCTGCTACCATCTTTCATTTCCCACAGCCTGTGGCTCTCCCCTGGAGGGTGGCTTTGCCTCCTTTGTCTCTCACACCCTCTTACCAATGACGTGCAGCTTTATCCCATTCCTGCTCTCGTACTTGTCGTGGATGTCTCCAGCCAGCTCCACCCGGCAGAAATACCTCTCGCTGTCGCTCCAGGTCAGGTTGTCAATCCTGATGGACAGGTCCTTGTGCCGGGGGTTGCCCAGCAGCTTGTACTTGTTCTTGTGGCTGATGGCAGTCTTGCAGAGCTCGCTGCTGCTCTGGCTCACACACTTGAAGACTATGGTGCCGTTGTAAGGCTCCTTGATCCTCCAAATGGCCGTGAGGGCCCGGTCAAATGTCTTGTAGGGGTGTGTGAAAGTGCAGGGCAGGATAACCATCTTCCCAAGCTCCCCAGTAACGTCAGAGGGGACGTGGACAGACCAGCCATTGCACTGCACACCTGCAAGCCAGAAGGGATCATGGAATTGCAGAATGGTTTGCCTGGAAGGGGTCTTAAAATTCATTTCATCCCACCCTCCTGCCATAGGCAGGGAGACCTTCCACTACCCCAGGCTGCTCCAAGCCCTGTCCAACCTGGCCTTGGACGCTTCCAGGGATGGGGCAGCCACAGCTGCTTTGGGCGCCCTGTGCCAGAGCCTCCCCACCCCCGCAGCCAAGAATTTCTTGCTTATATCTAATCTAAATCTCCCCTCTTTCAGTTTAATATATAGACACGCCTATCCACCCACTGTTCTGCTACTACCAACAGCTGTAGCAGCAGATTGTGGCTTCAGAAACATCTGTGCCTGCGTTCCTGTCTTATGAAAAACTCCCTTCATTAGATCAGGGGCTCTCAGTAGCTGAGAATACCTATGAAATGTAAAAGTGTCCTGTAAGTAGTTCCACCCGTCCCTGTTCTTGCTGGCTTCACCATATGGGCATTCAGCTGTCAGATTACTCCTGCAGCCTCAAAGGTAGGATTCATTTTTTGTTCCTGTATTTGTGGCCCATAGCACTTGACAAACATCTCTGTGCCAGTGCAGCCTGTGTTCATCTATTGTGTGCTACACAATGGACAAAGGCCATCCCAGGGCCAGTTCTCTGTTCAGGTATTTACATGGAGTCAGCTCCAAGCCAGTATTTTGATGACTGAGATCTGGAGTCGTGCTGCCCTGTCATACACAATAACGACACGGGTGCCTTTTCCAGCCCAGGTAATCTAATAAACAATGCTGCAGCACTGCAGGAGCTTCGTGAAGCTCATGGGTTTGGAGCACGAGGACCTGGCACTGAAAACAGTAATTGCTATTGCTTTCTACCTTATTTGCTCTTGTTTTAGTTATTTTGCAGCATGTCACTGCAACCTTTGCTTTGGGAGAACTGTAGATTATGTGCTTCTGAGTGCAACTTGCTTCTCTCTGCCACTGCTTTGATTAGCTTTTTTTTTTTTGTTTTCAATCTTAAGCAAAGAACACTTTTTTTTTTTTTTTTTTTTTGGCACATAAGCCACTCCTTGCCTTCCAGATGAAAAATAATGTTAAAAATAAGTGCTTTTAATGTTAGCATCTCCACCCATTTCCATGGAAACACAGTTTGCCTAGTTATGAGTGGAGGGAGTTGTCAACATTCTGTGTATAAATTACCCTTAACTCTAAAGATTCAGCGTGGTGGGTCTTCCATACTCCTTTTGTTAATATCCAGGCTCCAATTGTTCCTAGAACTAAAGCTCTCACAAGAAACTGAGAGGCAAACAGCCTGCACACCTTACAGCGAGTAACTCCCAAAAAGAGCTGTCAGGTCAGCTGGTTGTCAGTGGGAAAGGTCATGAAGACAACAGCAAGAGCTGGGGTCCAGCCCAGGCACTACCCTTGCTCTGGAAAATGCTGTTTGACAGTGTCTCCAAGCAAGTCCCACAGAGTTTAATGGAATTTAAGAGCATATTTGAAGTTAAATGGGAGCTTAAGTGCTCAGTGGAACTGGAAAATGCTGTGTCTGTTGCATAATAACTCCTAAGGAATATGAAGCAGGGTAGTGATGAAAACGCTGCATCCACCTGACAAAGCTGGGGAAAAGTTAGATGGATTCCCTGCACAAGTTAGAAAAACAAAACCAAAAACAAAATGCAAAAAAACCCCACAAACTGACGACCTCTCTGACAATTGCTAAGTCTGAGTTTTCCCAGGGTTGTCACATGCACTTGGAATTCCAGGGTGCTTTTAAGCAACGTGATGGAGGGTGCAATTCTTGGGGAGTTTGTTGCAGCAGGCAGTTCCCCTGCACTCAGACTAGAGTGAGAGGAGAAGCTGTGATCAGACAGGGGCTGGCAGCAAGCTCAGAACTCACCCTTCCTGGAGATGCGAAGGAGGCACAGCAGAACCAAGCCGAGCTCTCTCATGCTGGTTGATGTTCTCCCCTGAGGGGCATCAGCAAACCAGAACCATCCCCTTACATCTGAGCTGCAGGTCTTCCAGTCACAAAAGGTTTTTCCAGGGGTAGAAGAAGTTGTGGTTTTCGTCTCCTTGGAGGGAATGAGTTGTTTAGCTGAACCAGCTCTGGGTTCAGATATTAATAGTTCTGTGGTCAGTCATATGAAAATTACACCAGAAGGAATCACAGTATTAACCATTTTCCAGCTAAAGGGAGGGGATTGCAGGTTGGGGCTGCAAAAACCCACGCCATGCGTGTGATGGGGCAAGAGGGGATGGGCTTGCAGTGCTACCAACTCACCAGTCTGGAGGAAACCCTTGCAATCTGCCTGAGGGTACGACAAGCAAGACTCCTGCTGTCCTGGCTTGAGGCAGTTCCTCCTCCTGAACCTGGAGCCTGCAAACCTGCTGTGCTTTACTCCTTGTGCTCACTGGTTGTTTTCATCCCTAGGTATAGAAAAAAACCCCAAACTGCTCTTCTTTTGAACTCACTTTGCCAAGGTTCACTGGTGGATGAGTGGTTTGGTGTCCTCTGGCAGCCTGCCCTGTCCACACTCACATGACCCCGATGAGTGATGATGAGTCGTTTCCTCCTTTGAAATGAGCTGAATTCCAACTTTTTGCCCAGCATCCCTGTGCAAACGCTCGCTGCTTTCCTTCTGGGTTTAGCTTTAGCAAATTTACTGTGCAGTTTGCTCATCTGCAGAGCCCGGGGCCTGGGGGGAGCTGACCGTATTTTCCCCCTTGTCATCTCCCTTACGGCGATCCCGTGGCTAACTCTAACCTTGGGGCGTGAATTCCCTGTCTGGGTTTAGCTTGAGGTTTGCTGCCTTTGCTTCAGGCCAGAGGGAGGGAGGGATGGTGTGTCCGGACTGATCTCACCTCGTCTGGGATGCTGCTTTAGGGCCCTGCTGCCTCCCCCCTGGATGGGGACGGGGACAGCAGCAGGAGTCATAGGGGACAGCAGCAGGAATCACAGGGACAGCAGCAGGAATCACAGGGGACAGCAGCAGGAATCACAGGGACAGCAGCAGGAATCACAGGGGACAGCAGCAGGAATCACAGGGACAGCAGCAGGAATCACAGGGGGGAGCAGCAGGAATCACAGAGACAGCAGCAGGAATCACAGAGACAGCAGCAGGATCACAGGACAGCAGCAGGAATCACAGGGGACAGCAGCAGGAATCACAGGGACAGCAGCAGGAATCACAGGGACAGCAGCAGGAATCACAGGGACAGCAGCAGGAATCACAGGGGAAAGCAGCAGGAATCACAGGGACAGCAGCAGGAGTCACAGGGACAGCAGCAGGAATCACAGGGACAGCAGCAGGATTCACAGGGGGCAGCAGCAGGAATCACAGGGACAGCAGCAGGATTCACAGGGGGCAGCAGCAGGAATCACAGGGACAGCAGCAGGATTCACAGGGGGCAGCAGCAGGAATCACAGGGACAGCAGCAGGAATCACAGGGGAAAGCAGCAGGAATCACAGGGGCAGCAGCAGGAATCACAGGGACAGCAGCAGGGGTCACAGGGACAGCAGCAGGAATGACAGACAGCTTGCACAGGGCTTGGAGCAGCCTGGCATAGTGGAAGGTGCCCGTGGTGGAATAGGATGAGCTTCCAGGCGCTGATTCCCGCTGCCGGCAGCCACTGGAGGGCTCCCAGAGCCAGGATAAAATGATGAGATGATGCTGAGTCTCTGCTATCTCTTCCTCCGTGCCCAGAGCCAGCGCCCACCCCAGCAGGAATGACGGGGCTCCCCTTGGAGCTTCACCCCTGTTCCTGGGACTCTCCACCTCTGTTCCCTTCTGAACCTGAGGAAAACCTCCTAGAAGAGGGACCTTGAGCTATGAGAGTGCGAAGGGTGTTCACTGCTTTTTGATCCCTTTCTTTCTTCTGTTTGTAGTGTTTGTGAAGAGAGAGATTTCTGTTTTCACCAGGCTTTTTGGGGGAGGCTCTGAGAGTATCCAGCTCTTATTTATGGCTGTTTGGACCTGTTGCTGCTCGGCCAAGGGCGTTATTATCTCAAATACCGGCTTAGATGCCTGCCCAGTCCCTATGCATGTCATCCTTGAGCAGGAGCATCAGGACCCAGTGGTCTAATTACTTTGCAAACTGTCCTTAGTAGCTGTAAAACGTAATTCATGCCACCAGCAGCTAAGAAACCTGAGGGCAAGGGTGGTGGAAGTGAGAGACCTGTAATCCCCATCACATCTGTGATACGTGCCTTTTCTGTGTACCTCCCCCTTCTTCCTCGGTGTGCAGTTCGATTTTATCTATTTGTGATGTAAAGGTTTTGGTGGTGTGACTCTTTTTAAGCATTTCACCACTCATGGCACGGTGGGACTCGGTGGATTGAAGTAAAAGATTAAAGTGAAATCCGTGTTAAAAACATCTTGTTACTGTGAAGCATAAATGATTCATGTAAAGGATAGCTGCAGTTAACACCAGTATGATCCTCTTCCTCTTTAATGTTTTACTGCAGCATCTCCTAGAAAAATATCTGGTAAATCAGGGCAGAACTACAAACCCTGCAAGTTTTATCTGTGGACTGATTTTCTTTTTGGACCATGACTGTTGGAATGAAGCATTTTAGTGTTTAAAATACAGAGTTGATAATGTACAGCTGAAAAGATTTACAACTATTTGAATCAGCCAAAAAATTTTGTAAACAAAATCATCCATTGCTATGTGATCCACAGACCCTGTGACCTTTTTTCCCTGGTCTGTGCTTAAATAATATGTGAGATTTTAGTATGGAAGCCTGCATCTGGTCCAACACCAAAACCAGGGTGCTGTCCATATTTATCAAATACATTTTTTAGTACTGGTAAATTTAAAGGCTGCAAATAATGATATTTTTCCTGTCTCCCTAAGAAATTCCTGCAGTGTTTTGTGATGAATGATCGAGGGATTGCCCCAGGGGATGTTTAGATTGGATATTAGGGAAAATTTCTTCACCAAAGGGTTGTGAAGCCCTGGCACAGCTGCCCAGGGCAGTGTTGGAGTCCCCACCCCTGAAGGGGTTTAAAAGCTGTGTGGATGTCTTGGGGACATGGGCCAGTGGTGGCCTTGGCAGTGCTGGGGAGTGTTTGGACTGGATGGTTTCAGAGGGCTTTCCAGCCTAAATTATTCCATGACTCTGTGTCTGGGTGGTGATGATCTGTGCCCAGGCTGCAAAGTGTGGCTGGAGATGAGCATGCAGAACTTGTCCCTCCTGGTCCCAGGTTTGTTACTGAGGACTGAAGCAAGGAGTTATTTGTGCAGCTGTACCTGTGCTGACAATGCACCCACTAATTCAGGGACCAGAGTGAAGGCAGGTATTCCACCTCCCTCCCTTTTAGGTCTTGGTTTCAGCTCCAAGGTTTTCTACTTCAATTACTTCAGCATCATGTGTGTTCCTAGTCCTCTGAGAGTGCCAGCCTGCACATATTCGAAGCAAAAGCCACGTGTTTTGTCACATCTGGCTCTCTTCCCTGAAGGGATTGGCTCTGTGAAGTACTGGGAAGTGAAGCTGGGAGGCCACAGGGGCTTTCCCTCCATCTAGTCCCTGTCAGGAGCAGGCAGTGGAGCCACGCTCCCCTTTCTTGGGAAGCTGCTGTGGGCTGCCCATCTTCCCTCTGCATCCACTTCATCCTCACCAAGCTAGAGGCAGGAAAAAAGTTATGGGTAAACCTACAGAGCAGGGAAAGAAGGGGATGGAGGGTGTCAAGTGCAGGCACCTTTATGGTTGGTGACACTGATCCTGCTTCCTGGCTTTGAGTGCTGCTGCAGAACACTGTCACCACAGCCTCAAGCTCCTGAGGATCCCATCTGAAAGTCCACAGGTTCAGTCACTTGCCTGTGGTGTGCACTCAGCCCCTCACCAATGCCCCTGACCTGGGAAGTTCTCCTGCCTGCCATGCCTTTGCTCCAAGGTCTGGGGCTGTTCCATCACCCAAGCTGTGTTGACAGCCTGATGGAGCTGGAGCAGGGGTGCTGGTGAGCCCTTGTTGCCTCTGGTGAGCATCAGCTAATGTAAATTAGGTGTATAATTGGGTAATTTGCACCTAGTGGGCAGTTACTGCATGAAAAACAGCTTGTGTTATGGGCAGAGCCTAGTGGGTGGAAGAGGACAAAAGAAGTGTCTCTCTCTAAGTTGTTTGTTGACTCTTCAGGCACATCCATTGAGGTGGATGAACAGCTCTGACCTCCCAAACTGCTGCATTTCTGTCCCTGCTGCTGCCTGTTGACATCCTCTGCCCTGCTCTGACCATGGAACACCTGCAGAGAGCCAGCAGCCTGGTGGTCTCTGCTTTGTCCATACCAAGGCAGGTCAGAGCCATGAGGGGGATGATCCTGGGGCCAGGTTGGTGCTGGTGCTCACCTCCTCTAGGCTGGTCCTGGTCCCAAGCCCAGCCAACAGTGTAGATACACCTGCTGTAACCATTGCTTTGTGCTGACAAGACTGAAGTGGCCACTCATTGCAGCAGAATCACAGAATCACAGAATCACCAGGTTGGAAGAGACCTGCAAGATCATCGAGTCCAACTCATGTCCGAAACACCTCAACTAAACTAAACCATGGCACCGAGTGCCACATCCAATCTCTTTTTAAACACATCCAGGGATGGTGATTCCACCACCTCCCCAGGTAGACCATTCCAATATTTTATCACTCTTTCTGTAAAAAATTTTTTCTAATATCCAACCTGTGTTTTCCTTGGCACAACTTAAGACTGTGTCCTCTTATTCTGTCAGTTGTTGCCTGGAAAAAGAGAGCAACCCCCCTGACTACAGCCACCTTTCAAGAAGTTGTAGAGAGTGATAAGATCGCCTCTGAGTCTCCTTTTCTCCAGGCCAAACAACCCCAGCTCCCTCAGATGTTCCTCATAGGGCTTGTGTTCCAAGAGAGACCTTTGACTCACAAAGGGATCTGTACCGACTTGTTTAATGTGGATTTGGAATGTTTTAGGACTGCCAACCCTCCTCAGACCCATGCCAGCTTCCCAGCCACTGAGTGTCCTCTCCTGGCCCGGCCATTCTGTCATCCAAACAAGCACTGAGGGTCCAGCCTGGTCTCCGTGTGACACTGGGATTAACCTGAGCCAGGCTGGCAGGACAGAGACACTGCACATCCCTCTAGACTAATCCAAACGATGTCTGATTAAAGGCACTTGAAATGCCACCAGAACAGAAGTCCCTGCCCACCCTTCCTACTGAAAGTGAGCCTTTGGAGATTTTTGTGCTCTGTCTTTCCCTGCTGAATGGGCACAGCTGGTGATTTAAGAGATTTATGCTCCTCTAGTTGTAGATTCCATAGCCCTTCTCTGGGATGGGAGCAGCTCTCCTTTGGGAGGGAGTGTGGGCTGCTTTTATCCACCAGGCCACACAATATCTGAAGCACATCCTGAACTTTCCCTTGACAGGACACTCCTGGCCAGTGAAGGGGTGGGTCTGGTGCATGGTCTGAGCTTTGATCACCTGCATACTGCCTCGCTTCACAGGCTCTAAACAGGTTCAAAAGCACTTAGAATGAGATCCGTGGTGATGAATGTGGGTGCCTCTCTAGGATGTGCCTCTGGAGAATAACTTTACACCTCTTGCTATCACTCACTCACTCAGACCCTGCCTTGCCTGAGATCCTGTGCCCTTTAGAGTGACATTTATTGTGGCATCTTCTCTGAGAAATGTTCCATCCTGTTGCCCTTTTTCCTTCCTAATCTCTGGTAGCCTGTAGTGTTTTCACTGTCTTAAAGGAAAAATTTAGCCAGAATACTGTCATGGTTTTCGGGTGTTTGTCATTTGTTTGTTTGTTTGTAGGGCTTTTTGTTGGGTTTGGTTTTTATTTTTGGAACCTTGGTGGTTAAACCTGGGCTGTTCAGCCATTTCCCCTTGCTGGTGAACTTCAGCTGAATTTCTCCTCTTGGCATTACCTGTTGCTGTGTGGCCCCAGAAGTGCTTTGACTGCTCCTCAGCATCTGTAAGCATTATCCACAGGTTTTCCACCTTGCAAGGCTACCTCACCTTCATCTCTACTCTCAAACATGGCCCAGCAAGTGTTTGAAACTAATGAAGGCCAGAGGACACCACTACATCTGCTAATCTGTTCTGCTGTGTAATTTCTAGTATAGCATGGAGAGTTTTCATCCTTTTTCTCCTGAAATGAATTCCAAACCTTGGATCCGACCTGGGTGCTGAGTTACCACGTGTGGTAGGAAGGAGTGAGGGGAGGCACAGCTCCCACAGCCCCTGCACTGGGCAAGTGTGGGAGGGAAGCTGCAGACCTGAAGCCAAGCTGTTGAGATAATAAACGAGGCAAGGCTGAGTGATCACTCTTCCCAGTGAACTGTGTCCAGAGGCAATATTCATTGACAGCCTTGGCCTGATTGTCCCAGGATTGTCCATGCTGCTGTTAAATCTGCAGCTGAGCTATAGGCAGGGCAAGAGTATTTTAAATGGCATTGTAGAGGCTTGTGCCTTTAAGGAGACCACTACAAATAATTTTTGGAGGTAGCACATGACCTGGGGGAAGAGTGAGCAGTGTTCTGAGCTGCTATTGAAACAGGAGACCTTGACTGGAATTCTTGGCAGAGCCTGTCAGTGCACAATCAGCTCCTTTCTAGCCGGGACAGGAATTAGATGAGAGAGATGCAGGCAGGAACTTCCCTTGCCCTGGTGGAGTGATCTGCCTCTGGCAGAGCCAAGAGAGGGAGTAATTTTTGCCCTGTGGCAGGGGTTCCCCAGAAAGCAGTTTGATGATGGGATTTTGTTGCAGTTTAACTTTCCTTGGGGCTGTTCTTAGAGTTTGGTTTTCTCAGTGGGTGTGATTTTCTGACTGATGCAGGCAGCAGCGCTACAGAGGACATGCTAAATCAAAATCACAGAAATACAGATTCACAGAATCTGAGTTACTTCTATTGTGTTTACTCTTTACCTTAACCTGAGCAAACACTTCTGGTAGAAAATGGAAAATTTAGAGGGAATAGTTTGCAAAATGTGGGTAAATGTCCAAAACCAGCTGTTCCTGTGTTGCTGGTATCTGCTGGATCAGGACGTCCCAGAAATTGAAGTGACATGTGAATTGTAGCATGTAAATGCATTTATGGACTCAGAGAATGGGTTGGGTTAGGTTAGAAGGGACCCTAAAGATCACCTAGTTCCAACCTGCCTGCCATGTATAGGGACACCTTCCCCTAGACCAGATTGTTCCAAGCCCCATCCAAACTGGCCTTGAACCTTTCCAGGGATGGGGCAGCCACAGCTGCTCTGGGCACCCTGTGTCAGTCAGTACCTCACCACCCTCACAGGGAAGAATTTTTTCCTGATATCTAATCTAAACCTACTCTTTTTCAGTTTGAAAACAACTTTCCATTTTTACTTTTGCTTCCCCTGGTCTCTGATGGCACGGAAGTGTTCCCAAAAAGCCGGTGCTAACCCTTTCAGGCCAGCAGTAACCTTTACTTAATTGCACGAGTGACATAACCTCATGTGGCTCTTGAGATACAGAGTGAGATTAGGCCCCTGCCTAGGGGAGCTCGCTCTCATTAATGGTGATGGATGATGGCATTGACTCCTGGGATTAAGATCAGAAGCTGATAAGGTGGAGGAGAAGTGCTATGGGGAGTGCATTGTTCCTATCAGCTCTCACCTCATGCGGGTTGGAGCAAACAATAGATAATTTACATTCCTCAATACTCCCTGCTCACAACCGTGTGTGCACGTGGCTGTTGGCTCACTGGCAGGACCTTGCTGGAAGCCCAGCGTTCCTGTCCAGGCAGGATTGGAAAGGGAAGCTTCACCAGAGGAGGGAGGATGCTTGACACAGAGGTGGCAAAGTGAGGGAAGCTGAGGAAGCGTGGGGGGAAAGTGGGGTGAAGGAGAGGTGCAGCCTGGGGTTGGAGGTGATGCTGCAGTGTCAGGGAACAGCAGAGCCTGGGAGCTGAGGGCAGGATGGACCCTTGCATGAGGGCACTTCAAAGAATATCCTGAGCCATCATGATCAGAGTCCAGCCCTGCCCAGACACCCCAGCATTCCCACCCTGTGCATCCCTGGGAGTGTTGTCCGAGCCCTCCTGGAGCTCTGGCAACCTCGGGGCCGTGCCCATTCCCTGGGGAGCCTGGGCAGTGCCCAGCACCCTCTGGGGAAGAACCTTTCCCTGATGTCCAACCCAAACCTCCCTGACACAGCTCCAGACACTCCCTGGGTGCTGTCCCTGCTCACAGACAGCAGAGATCAGTGCCTGCCATTTCCAAGCAGTCATTTCTCTGCTCTCTGGTCGTGAGCCCCCTTTGTGGATTGTGACCTTTTTGAAGAGACTGCCTTAAAGCACAGTAGGCTGGAGCCAGGGCACCAGCACGGTGAAATTTGGTCACGCTGCAGGGTAGATAAAATACTGCTAGTCTGAAGCTGGGGTCAGGTGAAGCAGGTGGTGCAGGGACTGTGCTGGTTAAGAGTGGACATGATGGATGGAAAGAGCAGTTAATGGCACTTCTTGGCAGACAGGGCAGGCGGGTTTCTCACAAAGCTCTGCTTCTCATGTGACATCCTCAGAGACCTTGGTGCAGTTAACCAGAGAGGCTCTGCAGTCCCTGGAGGAAAACTCTTCCTGGGGTTTCCACAGTCCAGTGGGTTGGGTGTGGGCTTACCTTGGGGAGTTGGAAAATCGCTCTGCTGTGTTGCAGCATGTCCTTAAGCATGCAAAGGGTTAAAAACAAGTGAACCTGGATTGCCCATGTTGTATTTCCCACCACGTGAGATGGGCAAGGAGGTTTCTCTTTCCATTGGGGAGCTGGGTGACTAAGGCCATCCACAGGCAGGCTTTTAAGGAGTAGAATGCAGGTCCTGGCATCAAAGGATAGTTTGGGTTGGAAAGAACCTTTAAAGGTCATCCCGTTCCACCTCCCGCCATGGGCAGGGACACCTTCCACTATCCCACTTTGCTCCAAGCCCTGTCCAGCCTGGCCTTGGACACTTCCAGGAATGGGACAGACACAGCTGCTCTGGGCACCCTGTGCCAGTATTGTCATAGAGAGAAATTTTGATTAAGTCCTTGTTCATGAAACAGAGCCAAGTTCTTGTAGAAAAAGGGCATTGATTTGTAACAGATAATCATACTGTGGAAAGATTAGCCCATGATTTAGCAAGGAGAGGAAGAGCAGACATGTATATCCTCTGAGGTGCAATCACTCATTTGTCTGTCAGGTTTGGTTATTTTGAATAGTCAGGGCTTTTGCCCTTTTTCTCTGAGTAGATAAACAATTCTGAGTTATCTTTTGAATGCTTTTGGATAAGTTCCCAGGAGAATGTAAATCTTGGATGGATTTGTAACATGCCTGTAGGCAGCTGTCTTCTCCTGTACTCAGGTTTGTGGTTACCCCTCCTGTGACCAGTGGAAAATTTGGTTGTGTGCACATGGGGAGCACAGGAGCAGCCCCACGTGTCTGAGGTCAGACTCTTTGGGTGCATTCCTTTTGTTGCTTCCTCACAGCTTCATCTAAAAGCACATTTTTCTGCAAGACTACAAATAACCATCACTTCTTGGAAGGAAAATGGAACAAAGGAATGTGCAAAAATTGCTGGCATGATTATCAGTCATGTCACAAATGGGGCTTCTGTTGCTTCCTTAGGTTTATTACCTAAACCTGCATACAAGTTACCAGGCTCCTCTGGGAGAAGCGTTGTTGTGTGGACAATGTGACTTTTCCTGCAAGGAGTTCTTGTGGACATTCCTCCCTACCCATTTGGGCTTCAAAATTCCCTGGCCTGCCACGTGCTCTAGCTTGAAGGGTGGCACTGGTTTTGCCTGGATGTGAGCCTGGTGGATTCCCTGCAGAATTCCCACCCAGGGAGGCAGTGACGTGCTTACAGCTGAGATTTCCAGCACGGTGAAGGAGCTGATGGATGGTTTGATTTGCTGTGGAGGACCATCCCATAGAGTATCAGCAGAGTTTAGGCTGAAGCTGTGCAGATTGCATCCCTCATGTGTAATTCCTCCTTTGACACTTGCTGATGCTGAAGATGAGAGACAACTTCTGCTTTCAGGAGGTTTGAGTCAGGGGGAAAATGCTCTTCTGGAATTGTCACTGAAGGCAAAATATGAAACAATGAACACTTCTGTAATAAAGAAGAAAGCCTTTGATATTCAGTGGGGAAAGCCTGGATGTCTCAGTCTCACTCAGCCTGTGTCTCTAGCATGTTAGATGTAACTCATTTCTGTGACACCCCATTTGCTGCTTCTCAGCACATCTGCAAACACCTCAGGGACAAGGACAGATCTCCTTTTCTGCTCTGTTCCTTCTATTCTGCTCTTATTCGCCAGCAGGTCTTTCAGTTCACAATGTAAAATCATAGCATCATTAAGGCTGGAAAAGAACTCTGAGATCATGGAGTTCAACCCTGAACCTGAATTAGCACTGAATTCACCTCTAAACCATGTCCCCAAGTGCCACATGCCTTTTGAACACTTCCAGGGATGGAGATTCCACCACTGCCCCGAGTAGCCTGTTCCAGTGCCTGACCACCCTTTCTGTGAAGAAAATTTTCTCAGTATCCAGGCTAAACTCCCCTGGCACAATTTGAGGCCATGCCAAACACCTCTCATTTGGTTTATTAGGGGCATTTGCCCTTTCAAAACTATTCTATTTCCTCTCTCTGCCTTGAATCAGCATTCACCTTTGTCTGAGTAAAATAAAAAACTGTAACATGGCAAATTCCTCCCAAAGCTGTATCACTCATGTTTTGGCTATGTGTAATCTTCTGCTCTCTCATTTAAATCCCACTATATTTTGGCCTTTTGTTACACTTCTGTGTGGATCCTTTCTTTCTTGAATCCATTTTTTGGGTATTCTCCAGTTAAATGAGTGTAATCTAAAAGTGTCTTCTGAATCATGAGACTGAATGGTGGTTGGATGACATGTAATCTGCCCTTTCTGAATGCCTCAGTGATGCTTCTGTTGATTTCCCAGACCTTTGGGGAATGCTGATCCCGCACCTGAATGGAGCAAGTCACTGGTGCTGTGGAGCCTTTTTCCAGGTTACATGTTTTTCATCATTCTCCATCGCACAGGAATGCAATTCTGTGCCTTTAGGTGTTTCAGGAGAGAAATTAATGGTATGTACTTTCCAACAAGATGCTGAGGGCAGCTGAGGTGGAGTGAACTCTAGTGAGGGTCCTGCTCATGGATGCCTGCGGATGGACAATGCTGTGGCAGGGACATGGGTGCAAGGAGACACTGAATAAGTTCTGATAGCAACTGGAGGGTGTTGTGGCTGAAGAATGTCAAGGATTAGTGTGTTTGAAATGTTTAGTGGCTCTGGAGAAGACAGAATGCTTTCCCAGAGGGGCTGGTGGCCATGTCCACCACCAGCAAAGCACTGCAAGCAAACCAGGACTGGGGAAATGGAAAAGGGAATGATGGCTCAAAGAGCCATTAATGACGGGATAGCCAAAAAGAGGAGGTATTTCTTGGGGCAAAGGACAGAAATTCAATATTCGCCAGGGGGTTGGTTTGTTCTGTGGGTAAAACTTTTGTTTATTCACGCAGCAATCTTGCTCGCTGCTCAAAGTGCCTGGCAGAAAAGCTGCACAGAGGTGCCTCTTGTTGCTAAGCCACCACCACAGGACACCTGCTGTTGAGTGGGATTTCTCCCTGTGGGGAGGGAGAGTTGGTGTTTTAAGGTATTTTGTGTGCGGGCAGGGCTGAGCCACCCGCAGAGTTTAGATAAAGGTGAGCTGAAGATAAGTGATGTGTTGGGTTATGCTGAAGTGAATCAGAGGGGTGTGCCAGGGGAGTTACCGTCCTGGGTCCTCATATCCAAGCTGCTGCTTTGTGCACACGGAGGGGGCTGTATCTTCCTCTGGCTGAGAGGAAAGCCAGGACATTTCAGACAGTGGGACGTGGCCAAGCGTCCTGCATTTGCTGCCACTTGCTGTAGGTGTTCTCTGTCACATGAGTAGAAGAAAACAACAAAGAGCAAAGGGAAGATGTGGATGACCTGGGAACGTGTGTAGTGAAAAATATATCACAATTCCTGGTACAGGAAGTATTCTTATTTTCTTGTTCTGCAGACAAAAGAAGATTTGTGGGAAGACAGATGTAAAACAAGCTGCTACTTTGTGGCCTTTTTGCCATTACTAACAAAACCTCGTCTGTCCTTTTTACCCACACAGAATGTGATCAACATCAGGATGTCTGATGAGGTGAAAAACCAGTTCATGAGGGCTGCCAGATGAGGTGAAAGCATTTCTACAGACCAGCAGTGAAGAGGCCTTACACGGATACCGCTTGGCTGCTTGCTGAGAGTCCTGTTTGGATTTTAGCATCTCAACACAAACAAATCAGTCCCAGAATGGTTTGGGTTGGACGAGATCTTAAAGTTCATCTTGTCCAACCCCCTGCCACAGCCAGGGACACCTTCCACTGTCCCAGGCTGCTCCAAGCCCCATCCAGCCTGGCCTTGGACACTGCCAGGGATCCAGGGGCAGCCACAGCTGCTCTGGGCACCCTGTGCCAGGGCCTCCCCACCCTCACAGACACCAATTCCTGCCCAATATCCCATCTGTCCCTGCCCTCTGGCACTGGGAAGCCATTCCCTGGCTCCTGTCCCTCCAGGCCTTGTCCCCAGTCCCTCTGCAGCTCTCCTGGAGCCCCTTGAGACCCTGCCAGGGGCTCTGAGCTCTCCCTGGAGCCTTCTCTTGTGCAGCTGAACAGCCCCAGCTGTCCCAGGCTGGCTCCAGAGCAGAGGGGCTCCAGCCCTGGCAGCATCTCCGTGCCTCCTCAGGACTTGCACTTTCCTACAGTGTCACACCCTCCCCCACCAAAACCGTACACTACAGTTTTGTAGCTGCTCCGTGACTGGGGCACCCCGACTGTTTGCTGGAAAATTCCACTTGAAAAAATTCTTTCTTTTCCTACCATTCCAGGGGCACACTTTTCCTAGAATTATTTCTCTAAGTGTTCTAATTAGCAAATCTGATCCTTAACCTCCCACTGATCTCAGCCTTATCCGATTAAACTGATGACCAATCCAAGAATGTTTAATCTAAAGTGAGGGATTTGTAGTTAGTCAGTTTCCTAAGCCCATGGCTCCTATCCATTTCCTTCTAATCTATATATTTTCATGAGAGGCAAAAGGAAAAAAATATACAGGCTTCCTTAAAAAGTTTTTGCAGTTGAGCTCCCATTTATGCAACTGTGCATACGTAGTTTTATTTTACTCAAAAAATTACTGTTGGTGACATCACAATGGTCCTAAAAGTAGAAGCAATTGCTCCAGTGTTCCGAGTACAACTGAGCTGTATTTTCCCTCACAAGTGCTTCTGTTTGCTCACAGGACTGATTTTGTTGCACCCTTCTAAGAGTTTGAATTTGTTGTGGGAAATCCTCATGCCAATGGTCTTACAGGTATATTCCAACCTAAATGGTGAGTGCTGTGAAGCTGAGGGTTTGATATTTTTTTTTTTTTAATTTTGCTTTGAGGAAACAGCCTCAAGATACACCAGTGGAGCTTTAAGTTGAATATTAAGGGAAAATTTCTTTGCTGAGAGGATTGTCCAACCCTGGCACAGCTGCCCAGGGCAGTGGTAGAGTCCCCATCCCTGGAGTGATTTAAAAGCTGTGTGGATGTGGCACTTGGGGACATGGGTCAATGGTGGCCTTGGCACTGCTGGGGGGAACCTGATGATATTTTCAAACTTAAACCATTCTGTGATTTTATTCAATGATTCTGCTATGCACTGGGGTGCAATAGCAAGTCAGGAGGTCTCAACCTCAAGGTAAGTAATTTAATTTAACCTTCACAGCCCCTTTGCAAGCAAAGCACCTTTGGGGGCTTAAAATGGTCCTTCTGACCCACATCCCTGAAATATTAAGGTTTCCAACTCCTGTTTAAACAGTTTCTGTTTTAATACCTGTGAACTTAATTGCCATGGTCTATCTGTGCCTCTGAGAACAAGGAGAGTGAGGGCCTTAAGTCAGTGAGGGGTATTGAGGGGCTTTGAGAGCTATACTGTTTCCTCATCTCATTCCAAACCTGCAAAAAGCTCAGCTGCTGGTAACAAGCTAGGCCCTACCACCTGAAGGCAGTTTTCCATGGCAAGACAAAGAGAAAGCTTCAGAAAGGTGTTAACTTGTGCCTAACAATTCACTTGTCATGGAGCCCTTGCACTCTGAAGGAAACAATTGAGCAATAATCAAGCAATAATCTTTTCAATGCATAGCCCTGCTTCCTCGTGAGTAGCATCTTTCTTAGCGGGTGAATTATTCCCAGCTATGGCCAAACTCTGTGTCAATTCCTTCACACTAAGTGTCAAGATCCAAAAGATTAGATAATTATCAACACCAGCATTCTTTATACTGTTTATGTTTTGTGTGCAACGTGGTAAAACCAAACAGAACCTGCAGCAGTCCTGGAGGATCAGATAAAGGACATTGCATTGTTGCATTTCCCCAGATTTGAGCTCTTGACATGAAGCTGGGACTCTTGGGGAGAGATATGCACATCAGACACCATCAACAAGAGTGGTTCAGGAAGTGGCAGTCGGGCAGTTAATTTGAGTTAGAATTTTGGCTAAAATGTGACTCCAAGCAGATGTTTCCAGGTGGTTAGGGCTTGGTTTTCTTTTTTTTTTTTTTCCTTTTTGTTTGCTTGTTTTTAATTTCCCTTTTTTATTTATGTTTTTTTTTGGTTTGTTTTTGTTTTTATTATTTTTTTCCTGTGAATTATTTTTAATAGTGTTTCTTATTTTATGTATATAAATATGTATAAATTTCTGGCCCGCATAAGTGCTTCTTATGAGTCTGGCATCACATATGTATCAGAAACGATGGAAAAAATAGTGCTTGAAAAAAAAATAGGTGATCTGAATAGCATTTATTTGACGTAAAGACAAAAAAAAAAAGAGCAGTTTCAGTAATGAGATAAATTAGTTCTGTTAGCAAAGACTGTTTTGAACGATAATGAGAAAAATCATAATATGCATGTTCTGACTGACTTACATGTCAAATTTCCAAATAGCTGTTATTTTCTGAAGCGTGATGGGAAGAATAAATTCTCTGGATAGTGTAAAATATAGAATTAATTCTGAACGATGTGCAAAATCTTTCTAAATGGCTGGGACATGGCCTTCATCTTTTGTTGTTTTTCAGTTCTGTGCATAAGATTTCTTTATAGTGCTGCCAAAATGTCCCTGTTGCTCAGCAACAGCAGGCTGGAATAGCACCAGTCAGAGGAAATCTGCTGATTTACACTGGACATAAATTATGTTCTCTTATTTGGGTGCGTATTTTGACACAAGAGTGAAAGCAGCCTTTGTAGATTTGCCTCTCTGGGCATGGTCCTGGGTGGGAGGTCTCAGTTCAGACACTGAAATACCCTTTTACAGTATGTTTTGATAAAGCATAGAACCAGAGAATGGTTTGGGTTGTGCTGGACACCTACAGGTTGTCAGTCCAACCCCCTGCAATGAGCAGGGACATCTTCCACTACCCCAAGTGGCTCAGAGACCTGTCCAACTGGACCTTGACTTTTTCCAGGGATGGGGCATCCACTATATCTCTGGGAAATCTGTGCCAGTGCCTCACCACCCTACCCCTAAAATGTTTCTTCTTTCTGTCTGGTCAGAATTGATCCTCTCTTAGCTTAAAACCATTGCCCCTTTTCCCACTGCAACGGGCCCTGATGAAAAGTTCGTCCACATCTTTCTTAGAGAGATCTTTAAGTACTGAGAGGTCACAAATAGATCTCCCCAGAGCCTTCTCTTGTGCAGGTGAACACCCCCAGCTCTCCCAGCTTGGCTCCAGAGCAGAGGGACTCCAGACCCCAGGGCATCTCTGTGGCCCTCTGGGCCTGCTCCAGGTATGTTCTAGACTGACCATGACCTCATCTAAGCCCAGTCTGGGGGCCTGTCCAGTGTCTCCCCTAGGGATGAATCACTGCCAGGTCTTGAGGAGGTTTTTGTAGCTGTGCCTACAGCTCCATTGGCTCAGTGCTGTGCCTTGGGCTGATCGTGCCTCCTGTACAGAACTTGTGCCTTCTTTAAGATGGTTTGATGCAGCAAAATGCCAAAGGACTGAGAGAGCTGGGGGTGTTCATCCTGGAGAAGAGAAGGCTCTGAGGAGACCTTAGAGCCTCTGGAAGTGCCTAAATGGGCTCCAAGAGAGCTGGAGGAGGATTTTGGCTAAGTCTCAAATGGCAGGACAGGGGGAATGGCTTTACACTGCCAGAGGGCAGGGATAGATGGGGTATTAGGAAGGAATTCTTCCCTGTGAGGGTGGGCAGGCCCTGGCACAGGGTGCCCAGAGCAGCTGTGGCTGCCCCATCCCTGGAAATGCCCAAGGCCAGGCTGGACAGGGCCTGGAGCAACCTGGGACAGTGGAAGGTGTCCCTGCCCATGGCATGGGGGGTGTAACAAGGACCCTTTCAACCCAAACAATTTTGTGATTCTATGATTCTGTGATAAGCACAAAGAGCAGAATTTAAAAATTTCCTGTGTATCCCACATGCACAGATTTAAAAATTTTATTTTCCAATGTCTTCTACACCACCTGTTTAAGAGGTAACCTATCTTTGGAAGAACTTAATGATAATAAATAGAGAGAAACTTATAGTGAACTCAAAAAAGTATGAACGTTTGTTTAAGAAATTAACCCCACAGAATATTATGTAGATATTTATTAAGTAAATCATGGAAATGCTACATTTTACAAGTGAGTGTCAGTCATACAGAAATACTGTTGAACATCTGAAAACCTAAAACTTCACCAGAAGATACTGCCAACAGTTCATCACAAATATTTTACACTCAGATCTTTGTGGTGTTTGCAAAAATACATGGTTTGGGGGGTTTTTTCCCCTTCCCAAACTCAAAAATCATGTTAGATTTTATTTCATCTGCTACAAGAAAAACAGGTTTCGATTTGTTTTTCCTGGAGTGACGTCACTGCGTGTAAGCTCCTGTCAGCTGAACAACCTGAGCATATGTAATGTTTTTGGTGAAGGTATCAGCTTCAACATGAGACAGAGTATGTCAGTGAGCCAGGCAGGAAGGTGGCACAGTTAATGCCTGTTGAGGTGATCAGCACTGCTGGGTGCCAGGCCAGCTTCCCTCTTCCCTACCTGCACACCCCAGGAGCCTGGACAGAGGTGGCACATGGTTCTGCTGGAGTGGTCCTCAAACATCCCCTTCCCACTGTGGGGCAGAGAGAAATGGCAGAGCAGCACTTGTGCAGAATCACAGAATTGTTGCCAAGGCCACCACTGACCCATGTCCCCAAGTGCCACATCCACAAGGCCTTTAAAGCCCTCCAGGGATGGGCACTCCACTGCTGCCCCAAAGAGCCAGTTTCTAGGCTTGATAAAAATTTCTATGAAGATATTATCCCAAATATCCAATTTAAACCTCCCCAGGCACAACTCAAGGCTACTTCCTCTCCTCCTGTCCCTGTTCCCTGGGAGCAGAGCCCAACCCCACTGGCTGCCCTCTCCTGTCAGGGACTTGTGCAGAGCCACAAGGTCCCTCCTGAGCCTCCTGAGCTTTAGCAGAAGGCCGGGACAGTTCAGTGTTTTGCTGTTTGATATTCGGGGGCTGAAGGGGCAGTGTAGGGAGAGAAGTTAAGAAGATCATCTCGAATTAGTTCTATTTGTGCATTGACTGAACAGACCCATTGTATTGCATAGGAAAGGGACAGCAATGACGTTTTTGCTGTCCCCTCCTTTGCTAACCCATCACCAAGTTCAAGTATTACGAGAAATCATGAAATTAAGACAAAAATCACAAAAATCACGTCCATCTTATGTTTGATGATTGCTAATGAACATCTCTCTCCACGAGGCTTGAGAGGCCCTCCAGGTAGAATCCTCCACAATCTATTTTCTACTTGGCAAAGGGTGCTCTTTATTCCATTTCTCTGCTACAATGAAACTCTCTAAGATGCCTCCGTTTGCTGTCATAAGCTGGTTTTAGCCATTAATTTGAAGTCCCCTCAGGTGCTGAAAGATGCTCTTTATTTCTTTATGTCTGATTGCTGTGTCTTCAATTTCACTGAGATTTTTCTTTTCCGCTTATAAGAAGTCATTTTCCCGCTGCTTATAATTCAAGTGTCTTTTCAGACGTATGTGCTTTAAAATCATTACAGATTGATCTCGGGAAAGATCCTTCCAGCAAAGCACAGTCCTACCTAGTAAGAAACCTTCTTAATAGAACAAACAGATGTGGTGGAAAACGTCTCTCCACGCAGGTGGTGGTGTTGGACTTTGTAGCACACAAATCACAGTCTGTTGGGGAAACACCTTGTGCTCTTGCCTTAAAATCCACCGAGTATCTCTCTTCTTGGGTCTCTACGCCTCACAGCAAGACTTCTCATGTTTCTTCATCATCAGATAATAAGCTCGGTTGGCTTCTGGGTAGGTGACTTTGGAGAGTGGCAGCTTGTGGATCGCAGAGTTGTTTGTGGTCATTAGCAGGAAGGTCAGTGCAGACAAGCAAAAGGGCCAGGTTCCTGAAGGCACCCCAAACTGCAAAGAAAAATAACAAACCACCTATTTACTACATGTCTTTCTTTAATTTGAGTAACATTCAGAGCCAGCCACTTTGGAACAGGGTTTCTGAAGCAGTCTAGACTTGGTTTTGCATTGACTCTTTCCTTAGGGAGGCTGGGTTTCTTTATGAGCTCTTGACATTGGGCTCTAGGCTGTAACATCTACCAGCTCTGGTGAGAGGGCTGCCTGCCCTTCGAGCATCTGCCATGGTCTTGGGTGGACATGAGGTAGGAATGGGTGGAGGTGAGACAGGAGAGTGGATACTGGAAACATTCAGCTTTCCCCTGGGCTTTTGTACTGACTGACTTTGGGCAATTGAGAGAAGTAGTTAACTCAAATTTAATGTTTCTTTACACATGTGCAGGGCCCTTTTTTCCAATTGCTTCAGGCACAAAGTAAACCTCTGAAAGAGGGGAGATGTTGTAGCAGCCTGCCAGTGCCTAAAGCAGGTCCAGGAGAGCTGGAGAGGGACTTTGGGCAAGGGCCTGGACAGGATAAGGGGGAATGGCTTTCCTCTTCCAGAGGGCAGGGTTAGACGGGATTTGGGCAAGAAATTATTGCCTCTGAGGGTGGTGAGGCCATGGCACAGATTGCCCAGAGAAACTGTGGCTGCCCCATCCCTGGAAGTGTTCAAGGATAGATGAGGCTTGGAAAAACCTGTTCTAGAGGAAGGTGTCCCTGCCCATGGCAGGGGGTGGAACTGGAGGAGCTTTAAGGTGCCTTTCAACCCAGACTGTTCCATGATTCTGTGATGTCATAAGTGTCCACAGCTGAGCTGTGTAACTCCAAGGATGGAAAGTGGTACATGATGATTCCAACTGGCCTGTTCCAGTGGGAATCACACCAACCCGCTGGGCAGATAGTAACCCCTCTCCCAGGCTGTTTCTGCCTTTGGCTGAATTTTTCTCCACGTCTTGGTGTTTTGTCTGACAAGCCAGGGAAAAACTGAGCGTTGGAAACCAGCCCTTAGCTGACACACTACTTACCACAGACAACATGTGGGTCACTGCTGCTCCCAGATAGGCACTGAAGAGTGCTGTGAAAAAGAAAGGTAGTTCCTGGTGTGTTCAGTTGCTCATGGAGTAGAAGAGCAAGGACAAACATCCCTCATTCTGCCTTGGGTAGCTCAACCAATGGCTATGACCCCTGTCTGGACAGTACCCTGCTAAACCCTTTCCTTAACACTCTGTCCCCTCAACCTGGAGCTTATGGAAAGGGCACAACAAACAAACAAGCAAAGAGAAAGAACTGGAGTGATGACAAATGTGCTATGGTATCACAGGCTTTTGAAAAATTCACTGACATGGAAAATATGTAGCTTGATGGATAGGGTTAAATAGGAAAATAACCCTTTCACCCTCATCTGTCCTTCCTCCAGGGCTTGAAGGTAGGTCAATGACATACAGAGCTAAATCTTTCTTATATGAGCATTGAATGAGCAATAGCTTCACTCCCAGCTTGCTCTGATATTGAAATTTCGTACGGAATTGCCTTATAAATAATTCTTCAGTCCTGCTATGTTGCCCAGCTCATGCCTTTGATCCATTTCAAGAGAATGCGGAATGTGTACTGTCTAACTACAGCTGCGGACAGATCTTGAGCTCCACTCTTCTCAAAGATTAGGCATGTCCTTCTTCAAAGAAAGAATTTGAGCTGGTATCTATGGCTGGAAAAAAACCAACGTGATTCATCCAGCAATGAATGAACAAACACAATTAATGACTCAAAACAAAGCATCTGGTTTCAAAGACCTTAGTTAACATGTGTCCACTGATCACAGCTCTTGCTTCAAACACAGCTCTTGGCCAAAAATGAAAGCACAGGGTATGTTAAAGCCATGGCTTCAACATCCAGCTCCACCACTCGTCAGCCTCACCTACATCCATCTGCCTGCCTGGAGGTGCCCATCTGGCTCCAGCCCACCTCTGCTGCAAAGGCATCCTGTCTCACTTCAAGGGGGGATCAAAACCTGCCAGGTACCTACCACAGGCCATGGCCAGGAGGTGTGTCTGCCAGGTGAGGGCCAAGAACATGCCCCCGATGGCAGCGCAGGACAGGGAGCTGTTGTAGCCCCACAGCCCCGAGTAGATTTGGTTAAACGGCGTTGCTAAGCTCAGCCCTGGAAAATAAAGTCAGAGATGTGTCATTCCTTGGCCAGAGAGATAGAAGCGATGGAGAAGTGGCATGAATGCAGATTTTCAAGAGTTCTAGCCATCGTTTGTAGGTGGAGTTGCTGTTTGTAGTTGTGTTGCTGCAGTCTAAGGGCAAAGTCATTTTAATCTAGCGGAGTCACGGCAGAATTTCCCTGTTGCTCCTGAGCTGAATTTAGTGATGACTTCAACAAAACACATAAGGCCCTGAGGCCTGCTCATTCAGGCTGATGGTCATGACTTTCATTGATCTGCCCCTAAACTCACCAGGATACACTCAGAAATTGTGTATTTAATAGTAAAACTTCAACTTAGCGCAAAAGACACTTCTTTGTTCTGAAGGTTTCTGCCTTCAGAAAACAAGATAAGAGAATGGGGAAGTCGATCAAAAGAATTCTTAAAACAGAAGCCTGAGTATATTTTGTTTTCAAGCAGCCATTCTCCAATGGGTGAAATACTTGTGATTTTAAGTGCTCCACTTATTGTAGCTCCTGTTTTATTCTCCCTGCTTTTATATAAAACTGTGACACAAGCCAAATCATTACCTGCCATCATCCCCAGTGCTGAGCCAATCACTGCATGGACACAAATGAGTGGAGAAGAGATAAATAAACCAATCAGGAACATTCCCCCAGTCCAGGGATTGTCACAACCGTAAACCTGACCCACGCCGACTGGAATGGATTGCAGGAGCTGTAGAAATTAAAAAACCAAACCAAACAAGACAATTAGTTATCAGCTTTGCAACCTTTTTTTTTTTTTAACCAGTTTTTCTTGGCCAGGCTCATATTTGGCATTTGTTTGAGGCAGGCTTTCTTTCTAAGTGGAACATTTGGACATGTCCTGGGAGACAGCAGGGCATTTCCACTGGGTTTCCCCTTCAACGAAAATGAGTCATGGCTTGTTCCCTAGCCCTGAGCTCCTCTGCCAGGTTTTTGCTCTAAGATCAAGAGTAAATATTTTGTGAAAGGGTTTAATCATCCTCTTTACATGTGCTGCTGACTTGACCATTTTTATGTATCCCTATGGACCTTGACAGGGAATCTAGGGGATGGTTCCCTTGGGATTCACTAGGAATATGAGCAGGAGTTGCTGGGCTGGTGGGACTGAGCCCAGCTTGGTCACAGCTTAGAGATGGTTTAGAGGCACTTTTCTGTATATAGTCCCCATAAAATTATCCACCATGGCAAATGTTCTTTGAGAAATGTCATTTGTAGGTTTCCATTTAGTGTCAATTAACTTCCTTTTCTTAATCACTTCCTGGGAACCCCTTAAAATAGTCAGCTGAGCCTTAGGAGAAAATAGTTACTCCGGTATCTGTATTGTTTATGGTATAATGCGGGAAAATAAAATGTTTCTTTGTAAAGGTCACACTTAAATATAAATTAAAAATATGTGAATGTGTACTTGAACCCAAGTTTGTAACCATTCTACCATGGTAATATCTTCTTGCTTATGTCTAATCAGAAAGATGGAATTTTATAAACAGCCTGTATCTGAAGAATTAAAATTACCCTGTAAGCTAACTGGAATTCTCAGCACAACCTTAGCTATGGGGAGGTGATCCGTATATGCGTAGAAATAGAAATGGGTAATTAGATTCAAGAGAGTGTTTGAAGATTATGATATATACACTTAGATCCAAATGCTAATAAAAAGATTCTCATTTTCAAGCTATCAAAAGTGTTAATTCCTAGAGTAAACCCTTATATTTTGGACCATAGCCGTCTTCTAAATTTCGTATTGCCAGGCCGTAATGCACTAACAAAGGAGGTGGACTTACTGGAGTGAGTCCAGAGGAGTGTGACAAAGATGCTGCCAGGGCTGGAGCCCCTCTGCTCTGGAGCCAGCCTGGGACAGCTGGGGCTGTTCAGCTGCACAAGAGAAGGCTCCAGGGAGAGCTCCGAGCCCCTGGCAGGGCCTCAAGGGGCTCCAGGAGAGCTGCAGAGGGACTGGGGACAAGGCCTGGAGGGACAGGAGCCAGGGAATGGTTTCCCAGTGCCAGAGGGCAGGGACAGATGGGATATTGGGCAGGAATTGCTGGTTATGAGAATGGTGAGGTCCCAGCACAGGTTTTCCAGAGAAGCTGTGGCTGCCCCTGGATCCCTGGCAGTGCCCAAGGCCAGGCTGGATGGGGCTTGGAGCAGCCTGGGACAGTGGAAAGTGTCCCTGCCCATGGCAGGGGGTGGCACTGGATGAGGTTTAAGGTCCCATCCAACCCACGCCATAGGAATTTATAAAAGCAGACAATATGTTTCTACAGTGTTTTGGTTGTAAGTGAAGGAGACTTTTATCCTGAAGACATCCTACCTGTGTGATTTCAGCGTCTGCCCAGGTGATATTCGGTGCTGCTGTGGCAGGATGAATGACAGTTGTAGGGAAGAAGAGGTTGTGTGGTCCTGAAGCAGCCAGATAGAGGGTCAAGGCCAAGTTGAAAGGCAAGGTGAGAACAGGCAGGTCCCACTTAGAGAAAACTGCACTTAAAGCACTGGTGAAAATAGGGCTGAAAGAAGAACAAAATGGTCTCACTAGAAGCTTGTCAGATAGGCAAAAATCACACCAGAACCACATCCAACCATAAACCCAGCTGCAGAAAATTTGGTCTATTTAAAATAAACAAAAACCCCTCCTCCCCTCCTCATAACTGTTTAATTTTATCAGTCTGTCTGATCAAATCAGAGGTGTGAAAGGGTCACTTCATAAATTTCCTACCCCCTCTAATAGAAGGCAGTTATCAATGCACAGAATCCTGTCATGTTATGTCAATATATATGGTGAATTTGGTGAGCATTAAGGAGGCAGGATCCAGCACTTTAATGGAATTATTTCCCCACTCAGTCCCACTGTTTACCTTTTTTTTTTAGCACCTGAAGTGGACTGAGACTAGGACACCCATGCTGAGTCTGAGTGAGCTGTGAATGTGGCTGTGTGCCCCTGTTCAAGCTTGTGGGTCAGCAGTAAAAGCTGACATCAAAGGGACTGTAAGACCACATGAACTTCAGGCAGACAAATTACATGTGTGGTTTTAGCAATCTGCAGCTAGGCATTCTGAGGTCAAAGACCAGGTTTCAACGTTTTTTCCTGTCCAAATACCTAGCAGATTATGGTGTCATATATATGAGTAAAATATTATTAGTTGTTTGTTTTGATTAGTGTCAACCATCATGTCTTGGGACCACTGAACTGCTTCTATGCCTGGAGAAGTAAATTTTCATGACATTTTTATATGGTGACTTAAATAGATGAAACACTTGTGGTTGATGATGGTAGGAAATGGTGAAAATAATGTTCCTCTTGAAACAGAAATGAATTGATGCATCACAGCAATATGACTCACACTTAGAATATTGAATTACACATGATCAGCCATTGATTTTTGTTTTTCCCACCGGATTATTTGCAATTATGTGGGCATTTTTATTTGTTTCTGGATTACATCTGAGTTTAAAAGTGTAAATAACGATGCAGATTTAGCAGTACATATGTGTTAGTTTTATTCCCTTTCCACTGCCACCTGCATAGAAGTGCAACAGCTCAGTCTCACTTGTGGGGACTCTGGGGCTGGAAGGAGAAGCAGAGGAGACACCTGACTTACCAGGTCATGGACACCAGTGCCACTGGCAGGAGGAGCCACCAGTTGTAGTCTCCATCAGCAGAGAAGACGGCCATCAGCAGTCCCACCAAGACCCCGTTGTAGCCATAGAGGCCTGCTGCTATGGCTGACCTGTGTGGAGGGAACAGCTGCCTTGAAATCTTCTCCCCTGAGGATGCTGTGCTCACATCAGCCCTCCCTGCCCACCCAGCTGTGGCTCTGTGTGGGGATGACCTGCTGGGACATTTGATTTTGCACACTTGGGTTAGCACTTACCCCTTCTGCAGGTTTATCCAGTGTCCCTCTGCACCTGTGGCTGCTGGGAGGATCTGTCTGGTCCTACCAGACCAGATACGTGGCCAGTGAAAGCTGGATCACACAATCATAGAAGATTTGGGCTGGAAAGGACCTTAAAGATCACCTTGTTCCAACCCTCTGCTGCGGGCAGGGATGCCTTTCACTAAATTCAGGCTTTTCATCCACATCATGCATTTAACAGATAAATCAGCACTGAAGTGGCCACCCGAGGTGGAAAAGGATGGACTCACCTGTCCTGACCCAGAATAAGAGCTGTTAGAGTTGAGACAACTGTTCCCATGCATCCTGTGAGTGTCCACCACGGGTTCTGCAGCAGGAGGCCAGCAAGGATGACCAGCCCACTGAGGGGATTGTTGACAAACATCACCTGGGATATCCCACGCAGCACCCAGTCAAGGAGCTGGATCATGAGAGGTTTGTCTGGAAAAGATCAAGCTAAGTAATAAAACAAGCCCCCTAAATTTTGCAGATGGTACTGATTTGGGATGTATTTTTGAAACTCAGGAAGAGTTTTGGCAGTGGGACTTGGCACCACGACTGAAGCAATGAATCAACAAGACTGTAAAACCTGACAGGGATTTATTATGGTCTACACTGAAGTCTTACAGCTGGAAAACTGAGATGAACAGCGAGGTTGCCAGAACCCTGTGTTATAAAGTACCCTGGACCAGATTCATATGAACCAGCTAATTTATGATGTCTGTGGCTCAGATGGCAAATCGTGTGTGTATCCCACTGCTGATTTATTACAGGGACCAAACACACCTACCTATGTGTAATTTAACTTCACAGTGGCATTAGGCTTGACAGAAACTGCTCAGCTGAAAGGACGTGGAGTGTTATGAAGAATGGCAGAGCACAGAATAACCATCCAGGGCTATGTTCTGTGGGACTAAACTCGCTTTGTACATGGCATGTTGGGAGGTAAATGTCATCTCAGACATCCCCAAGATTTAAGCAGCATGTGGATCTCTGCACAAAGCTGATTTCTTCCCCTACAAAACGGACATAAATCAGGGTAGAGGTAGTTTCTGTACTGCTCTAACTTGAATCACATTGCTGAGAAGTTATTACTCCTTTCATATACTTTTTATTTGGAATCTGCTGTCATTAGTCACGATGAAGTAGGTTTACCTTTTAGCCAAGTTCCAAAATCCTTCATGTCTCCAGTGAGGTAACCCACAGCTCTGCAGAAACTCTTCCCACCTTCGCTCAGTGGGTTCTGCTTCATTGACATTCTTTCCCCCTTGGTTTCTATCTTGACATCAACACAGTTTTCCATGTTGATGTTCTGAACCTTTGGTAAAATTCAAGGGAAAAAAAAAAAAGAAAGTTTGTCACAGTGTCTCTTTCTGATCTGATCTTCACCACATAACTGCTCACCATGTGTTACTTTGGAGCCAGAAAGAGGAAAATCCTTACTCTGAACACCTGATTCTTATGTCTCCATGAACATATTCCCTGTTCACATGCTCTGTCCTCCCAGATTTCCAAGCAGTTATAAGAAGATGTTTCATTTATTAAGTTTCTCTGCTGCTTAACCCATATTTCCAGTTTGAACTTATCCATCAGCCATCAATAATAGGCACTAAATTCAGTTTCATAATCACCTATTGGGACCAGTTCAACCTTTCTTGTGAGCATGGGCTTAGCCTGGGGTTGTCCATGGTACCTTATTCCATTACTCACATGCATTCATACATTTCTTTTTCTCATTTGAACTGTACTTTTAACTGCCCGATCTTTAGAAGTGCCCAGCATTGACTCAAGAGTTTAATGCCCAAATTCACGGTTCTTGCTTTCCATTCTGCCTTAGTCATGTTGCCTTCCTCTCTGCTGGGACAAGATAGGGGACCACATGTTGGAAGGCGTAGTAAGAAATCCTGAGGGACTAATGAAAATACACTTATTAAATTTAGCAGGTGCTATAAAAAGTGTAAATAAAGGTAGGGGACTGCTATAGGCCCAGCAAAGGTGTTTAGGCCTAGATGAGGTGTTTGGGGTGCAGGGCTGGGAGATGGGGTCCTCTTTGGGACACACACCCTTAGGATAAGGAGCTGGTGGAATAACCTTTGGCACCTCATACAGCCTAGAAAGGATTATTCAGGCACATGGATCAGAGGCTTACACCTAACAGTACAAAACAGTGTCTGTAGCCAAATCATTGTTTGTCTAAGAGCCAGTTCTAAATATGAAGTCAGCAAATGAATAGAAAACTCCTGTTCCTGGAGCATACTCTGTTTCCTGAGCCAATTCTTGGTAATTATCAAGCAAACACCAGACAAAGTGTGTTGTTGCATGAATACAGAGCCAGAGGTGCTTCAGGTTTCACTGATGAGTACCAGTTTGTGCAAAAAGTAATGAATTTATGTTGGGAGCTGATAGTCTAAATGGGGTGATACAGATACAGAGATCTTGTTTTAGTCCTTGACTCACTCAAAACTTTACTAAAAACCTTGTGGGCAGCTGGGGGAGAGAACCCATAGCTCAGGAACACAGGTGCTGAGAACTTAAGCTGCTTCACCCTGGGGCATTGCTCTTCCAGACCCTCCAGTGTGATTAATCAGCTCTGGGTCTGTGTAGGGGAAAGCCTGGTTAGTGCACATCCTGGCCAGTTTCTCACTCTTATGCTTACAGGTAGCAGTAAATATTTGCATAAATAATAAATAGACATCTTCTACCTTCTGGAAGAGTCCAGCGAAGACAAAGATAGGTTTCACATGAGAGGCTGATTGCAGGACCAGTATATACAGAAATATGTTGAGTTTGGCTTTTGTAGGACATGAAGGTAAGGATTTTAAATGAAAAGAGTTAAGGGAGAAGAGAAGAGAAGAGAAGAGAAGAGAAGAGAAGAGAAGAGAAGAGAAGAGAAGAGAAGAGAAGAGAAGAGAAGAGAAGAGAAGAGAAGAGAAGAGAAGAGAGGAAGAGAAGAGAAGAGAGAAGAAGAAGAGAAGAGAAGAGGAGGGGGAGGGAGGGGAGGGGAGGGGAGGGGAGGGGAGGGGAGGAGAGGAGAGGAGAGGAAAAAGAAAAGAAAAAAGAAAATAAAAGAAAATAGAAAAGAAAATAGAAGAAAAGAAAATAGAAGAAAAGAAAAGAAAAAAGAAAAAAGAAAAAAGAAAAAAGAAAAAAGAAAAAAGAAAAAAGAAAAAAGAAAAAAGAAAAAAGAAAAAAGAAAAAAGAAAAAAGAAAAGAAAAAAGAAAAAAGAAAAGAGAAGAGAAGAGAAAAGAAAGCATTGCTAGGGATGGTGTCTTGAAGCAGGAAGGCTTTTTTTGGCTCTGTTTAATTCATTACCTTAATTCATTAGCCTTGACTTTTTTCATACTTTATTCTGGAATAAATGAGTTGAATGTACTTTCAGTAAAATCAAAATTTCCAGCCAAGATAAATGCTGTCCTTTTGGTGAAAGTGCATTTACATTTTCCTTTTAGAGGATCTCCCTCTTTATGAAACTTGGGCTTTCCTTGTTGTTAACACATAAAATGAAGTGCTGCTGCAGAGCAGAGCGATGCTGTGTGCACTCAGGAGTCTGCAGAACGGGGTGTAATGTGCACGTGAAGTGTTGGAGTCACAGTCCAGTCCACTTGCACAGTGGAGGAAAAAACTGACGAAGCTGAGGGCCTGAACTCACCAGAACTTGATGTATTGCTCTGCCGTATAAAGGCATTCGAGTGCATGCTTAGGGCAGTGATGCAAGTGTGAGCTGGCCGTGCTCCTCTGCTCTGGGTTTCCATGGGCAGAAATGAAGCCAGCTGGCCTCAGCTGGCACGGCAGAAGGACCAGGTGACCTGGTGAATCACTTGCACTAACCTGTCTCACACCTGATACTCAGTGAATGCCCCGCGTACCGGAGCGTTCAGAGTCACAGAGGGGTGGTGGTGGTTACCTCCTGCCCAGCAGGGCTTCTCAAACCCGTGTTCATTATGTCATAGAATCATAGAATACTTTGTGCTGGAAGGCACCTTTAAAGCTCATCTAGTCCAGCCCCCCCAGGCAGCCCCGTTTGATCTAGGGGTGTGTCTCTCTCTCCAGAGAGGAACCACAGGAACTTCATCAGCTCAGGAGTGCATGTAGTGAGTGACAGGACAAGGGGCAATGGCTTCAAACTGACAGAGGGCAGGGTTAGATTAGGTATTGGGAAGAAATTTTTCCCTGTCAGGGTGGTGAAGCCCTGTCAGAGGTTGCCCAGAGAAGCTGTGGCTGCCTCATCCCTGGAAGTGATCCATGCCAGCTTGGACAGGGCTCGGAACCACCCGGTCTAGTGGAAGGTGTCCCTGCCCATGGCAGGAACTGGACAACCTTCAAAGATCCCTTCCAACCCAAACCATTCTGTGATTATTTATGCTACGGAGGAATGAAATCAGTATTGAACAACTTCCTCACCTGCAGAGCAGCTGAGTGGGAAATGGGTGTAGGCCAAGAGAACCTTTGTTTTTGGATGGGGTCTTCATGACACAGTAAAGACCCAGATCCAGCCCCACTGGTTTCATGGCCTCCCTGAACCCCATCCCAGGCACTGTGAGGGGGCTGCATCCTTTGTGAGGGGGCTTTGTTGCCACCACAGCCCTGAGGCTTGTCCCACCTGTTCAGAAATGCAAAGTATGAAGGACTTGCACCACTGCTACTGAGATGTCCAATGAGAGTGTAAACAAGTAGTGATGCACTTGGAAACTGGCACCAGCATAAAAGTTTTTAGGCATTTTTAGTGAATTTACAAATCAGTTCCTACCATATCTGTGCTCAGATTAATGATTTGTTAACACATTATATTGTTTCAGGGTGTAAGTGACAGCAGATATTTAAGAAAGAAGAGAATACAAATGGTGTCTTATCTCAGAATTGTGGAGATGCTCAGAGAATTTTAACACAGTCATGTTTGAATATTAATGCAGACTGAAGTGTACATGTTCTGATGGGGATTCCATGTGCGCTGGTCTGCAGCAGGTCTTTTGAAAACCTGCTATTATAGTTATGCAAACACATAATTTTCACTGAAAGTGTTATTTTTTCTTAGTGCACAAAGGAAAGAAATGGAAATAATTGCAAAAGGAGTGTTCTGCTGGAACAGACTGCTTGGCTTCTGCAGGGGGGGTAGGTTTGGTAAGGTTTTTTTTTCATTCCTGATTTCTACTAGTCTGGGAAAAAGTTTTTTTTAAAGGCTACGTCTTCTTCTTGGACAGACAACTTGGAGCACACTGCCTCATCTCATGTAAGCTCTGGAGAGGCGTTCCAGTCTCGTAGTGCAAGCTCTCAGACCTGCCTGGTGTGTAACTGGTGAGATACAGGAGCAGCAGCAGAACCCAGGCAGAGCCAGTCTGAATGCACTTTTCATCTCAGTGGTGCAAGTGCAAGCGATTTGTAGTGTGCTGTAAGTGCAGAGAAACTATTTAAAACTATTTTCATGGGAAGGGAGAGCTTCCCATGAAACAAAGCAGAAAAACATAAAAGGTGTTTCTCTTTTACGAAGATGAAATCATCACAGGGCCGAGATGTTAATCTATCCTGTTTCTTTAATCATCTTTTCAGAGTTAATAAATGTCCTGCAGCAAAGTACTGACGTTATGCAACCCCGTGTCTCCCTAAATCAATTTTCCTTCCACTTGTGTGCACTTCCTCCCTGTCAGGCCATACCCACAGCATCTCAGTCATGCCTTGTTAAAGCTGCTGTGGAGCAGGCTCCGTGCTGGGGCTGCACTCCTGCAGCATCAGGCCCTGCAAATACTCCTTTATTCACCTGCTGAAGAGGAGGAAAGCCTGGCCACACCTTGGTTTTGTGTTGTGCGTGGTAAGAACAGTGTTGTGCTTGCAGCTGGGAGAGGGTCAGTGTGTCTTTAATTTGGCTAATTAATACTCCCAGGTAATGGGTGCTTCCAAGCTGGACATTGGGGTTTTACCTGTGAAAATGCAGCGAAGTTATCTAGTGCTTTCTCTTCTTTCTGGAATTTTCCTCTCTCCCTGCCAAAATTCAGGTTTCTCTGCGGGTTTAATTTATGGTGAGGTATTTGTTTGTCCAAGGACCCGAGGACCTGCTACTGCACAATTGCAGCCATTGTCTCTTGCATTCTCTGAATTGTTGCTGTGAAGTCTGCGGGCAGCCAAGCTCTGTGTGCAGCCTGTTTTTAGAGGAATTCCTGCATCCAAGCACAATAGCAGGAAAGGGCCAGACTCTCAGCAGCTCTAATTCCAGCATAGCCTGTGTAATGTTACCAGGGGTGCACTAAAGCTGGATTAATATTGTGTTAGGCATAGGAACACAAGCATGCACAAGCACAATCCTCGAAACAGGTTATAGTGCACTTGACCCCCACTGGAAAAAAAGAGTTCAGGTTCTCCCATAGAAGATATATTTCAAAGTATTAGTTCAAAAGAAAGCTTACCCCTCAGATTTAAATATTCATTAAGCCCACATGCAATTCAGTTTTCAGAGATCTGTCTCCCAGGGACAGAGAAATACAGAGACACCATCACATCAACTGTGTATTATTACTCTCTGGGCATTTTCATTTGGCAGAATGGAAAGGCAGTAAAAGGAAATGTTACAGAGTTCTGGCTATTTCTCTTTTTCTTTTACTTTTCTCCTTTTCCTCCAAGGTTCAGCTGCCTGGGCTAAGCAGTACTATTAAATCCTCACCCTACTAGAAACTTCTTGATGATATACTTGTGCCCCTCCTGAGCCTCAGATGCTCTCCTGCAGCAGGATTGCTCAAATGCTGCTTGCCAGGTGTTTTGAGGGAGAGGAAAGACCCAAGAAAGTCGGTAACAGCATGCATTAGAAGGAAAGAACAGAGTGCTCTTACCTCTCTGATGAGCTCGGGAGTAGCTCTAGGTGTGCTGGTTAGGACAGAAGTAGGGAAAAAGAAAAGGTCCCACCAGCTTATATAGGCTAGCATGGGTCCTGTCCTGTTATTACTGATTTGTTTCTCCTCCCACTTGGTGAGCTCCAAGTGAATGTTAAGAAGGTTCCCCTTTGAATTCTCCACCTTTCCTCTTGCTCTGTCCTGGGTCTCTTGCCAGCAGTCTATCCAAATGTCCTCTTCCCTGCTGTGGTTTTTTAAAAATTGTTTTATTTTATTATTTTTTAAAATTAATTCTCCTTTAACTCTGTCCTTTCTCCTCCTCTACTACTTAAATAGACTGAGGACTTTAAAATGGACTCTGAGTATACCTGAGCTTGACCTCTCCAGCACTATCCTCCTTACCCAACACAACTTAGCAGCCTTCCCTATCCAAATTCTGACCTGGGAATGTGCAGTGCAGCATTTTGTGTTCAGCAGCCTGTCAATTTTTCCTTTTTCTGGGTAGTTTTCAGAAGCACTATCCTGTTAATGAAATGCAGTGAAAGACCTGGTGATCTTCCATTGTTTAACTGATTTTTATCAATTAGTTGAGAAATTCAAGGGGTATTTTTCTTTCTTTTCCTTTCTTTTTTTTTTTTTTTTTTTTTTTTTTTTCAAACTATCCTCCCCACCCTACTGGAGAAATCTGAAATATCAGAAGTGTGGCATATTCGAGAGGTTTATAAGGCTGTGAAAGTGCTGCAAAAGGCAGAGAAGAGGCTGGAGAGGGAAGTCTTGAAGAGTAACATAGGAGAAAGGGCAGAGAAGGAGCTGGTGAACTTAAGGGACCTTTTAGGCTAATTTAAGCCATGGTATAATTCATTTTAGGACTCTTTCCCAGTGATGGCTGAGAGAAGCAACCTTGCAAGTTGAGCAGGGTGCTGGAGAGAAAGTTTTATTGTTGAACCAGAACCCATCTAAGCTTTATGACTTTGCCTCCTCTAGCCCTGTGGAAACAGCCTCAGCATGCACATGAGCTGGAGTGATTTTATTCTCACTGTGCTCATTCCCAGGGTGCATCTCTTTTGATGGAGATGTTTTTAACAGCAGACTGGATTTTTTTTCTCCCCTAAGAGGAGGGCATCTGATACAAGCTGTCAGCTCAGCATTGCTGCAAGAGCCAGTCTTCCTCTGATCCAATAGGCAGCAGCCCTTGTGAGTGAGCCAGGCACTGCCATCCTATGCCTTTGCACCCAGTAGAACACGAAATTTGCAGAGGAAGCTGCTTCACTTTAGTGCAGTTCACATATTTTCCCTTTACCATTAATTTCTCCTTGGGCTGCCTTTGCTTTCTTACCAGTGAAATGAGGCCTTGCATGTCCAAAGAAGGAAAATGCATTGGGTGCTTTGGATGGGAGAGCCTCACAGGGAGTCTGCTCAGACTGAGTTTTAAGCTTCACACCTCTCATGTTTTCATGGCTTCAGGTTGTTTAAGGCAGCATCTTTTCAGCTCTCCCTCAAAGGGGTGCAGCACAGAGTGCAGGCAGGGCTCACTCCCAGGCTTTGGAGCTGTCGGGTATTTCTTTCCTCCAGGGAATCACAGATTCACAGAATATTCTGAGCTGGAAGGGACCCACAAGGATCATTGAGTCCAGCTCTTAAGTGAATGGAATACAGGGAATGAACCCACAACCTTGGTGATTATTAGCACCATGCTCTGACCCACTGAGCTAATGTCAGGGTCACAGAATCCCGGAATGGTTTGGGTTGGAAGAGACCTTAAAACCCGTCTCATTCCATCCCCTGCCATGGCCAGGGACACCTTCCACTATCCCAGGCTGCTCCAAGCCCTGTCCAACCTGGCCTGGAACACTGCCAGGGATGGGGCAGACAGAGGCAGGGCCTGTGCCAGGGCTTCCCCACCCTCACAGGGAACAATTTCTTCATAATATCTAATCTCAACTGCTCTCTGTCAGCATGAAGCCACTCCCACCTGTCCTGTCACCACGTGTCCTGGTACAAAGGAACCAGATTCAGGACCTCTCTGTCTGATTCTGGTGCCTTAATGGGCTATTTGACAGGTTGGAGTGACACACAAAAAAGGCAGTGGCTGGCAGGTCAGTGATGGATATCTTGGAGAGGTGCATTGTTTAGATTATCAGGGCTGGTTAATAAGTAACAGGATCACAGTCTGCTGATGCCTGCGTGGGAATGAGGTCCCTGGCAGCAGCCTGGGCTAGAGGCAGAGCAGGGAAGATCTCCAGTGCCATGTGACAGAATCACTGGATCCCAAGTGCAGCCAGCTCCTGGAGGGGCGGACGCAGGAATGCCTGCCTGCAGCTGTGTGCCTCAGGCAAAGCACTCCTGGTTACCCAAGGACTGAGATTCCCTCTGTTGTAGGACTGATGTGGAAAGGTGGGAATGACAGAAAACCTCCCAGGTGTAGCTCAGTGCCAATTCCGGCGCCCATCACTAACGCCCAGTGCTGGCCACTCAAGGATGGAGGTATCCTTTGGGGTTCAAGGTGGGAAGACTGAAACAGCAATGGCCACTCCTAGGGGAAAGGCTTGAGATGTGCCACGTGCTTGTCACGTAGCTGTCACCTATCACCAGCCTGGGAGTGGGCCACCAGCTCTGGGTGACTATGTAAATGTGTGCAAATTGAGCACGCTGGTAGCACAGAGGGCTGGAGAGCTGCCTCTTGATTTTAGGCATGTATGAAGACCTCTTGGTGCTGAGGACAAGGCAGCTGGTGCTGGTGACTGGCAGCTAAGCTCTGTGTGATTTGGGAGGTCTAAATCTGTGACTTAGCTCATCAGGTCTGTGCTGGCGAAGGTGGTGAATGTTTTTTCTTCTGTGCTCTGAGGGAAGGTGTCTCTGAGAACATCCCTTGGACCAAGACCAGTGCTTGACATGGTCAGAACAGGGGCTGGTCACTGGATCTCGACCAGACACAGCGCCAGAAAAATGCTGAATGATCCCTGACTGGTTTAGCTCGCCAGGCAGGAGCTGTCTGGCTGCATTAGCTGGGTACAAAGCTTGAACTGGTCAGCTGTGCCAGGAAAGATTCTAATGGCCCTAATTCAGCTTCACACACTTTGGCTTCACTCCTCTCTCAAGGCCCAGTGGCCTTGAAGAATTAAAATCACCTGGTAGCAGATTGCCTTTTACTGCTGTTTTTGGCTGTGCTCCTTGACTCAGGTTTTACCGATGGGAATAGGTCTGCTCAAGGAGCTACATCAGCTCTTGGACTCCAAGTGCTTTAAAATGGTGTAAATCCATGTGTGGAGCTTTACAGATTGCTAAACCCTGAGTCCTGGTCTGCCTTTGCTAGACTAGGGTGTGAATATGGGATATGTGACCAGAGCTGTGAGTGGAAGGGAGGGATCCCCTCCCTGGAAATGCTGGTAACATTCCTCCTAATGCAGCCCAGGGAGGTATTGGCTTTCTTGCTTCAAGGACACCTTGCTGGACTGTGGTCACCTTGATGACCACCAGGACCCTCCAGGCCTCTTCTGCCATGCCACTTTCCAGCTGGATGGTCACCAGCATGTCAGGATGGAATTGTTCCTCCCCAGATACAGGACTCTGCCCTTCTTCTGGAACTTTAAGGGGTCCTTGTCAGCCCATTTTTTCCAGCCTGCTGAGGACCCTCTGTATGCCAACATGGCTCTCTAGTATACCCAGTTTTGTGCCTTCCCCAAAATTGCTGAGGATGCACCCTGCTCCAGCATCCTGGTGATTAATTAGGAAGTTAAACTTATTATACCTGGGTTACACTAATAATGACTGGCCTCTACTTGTAATTTGCGCCACTGATTATAACCCTTTGAGCCCAACCATTCAGTCAGTCTTCAGTCCAACTTGCTGCCCACTTATCTAGCCCATACTTCATTAACTTGTCTGTGAGGATGTTATGGGAGAGAGTATAAAAACGAGGTGATGCTCCAAATTTGCTACAGAGAGGTAAGGGACCTTTGCAGCTCATCTGGGCTGAATATGACCAAACCTAATGTTTCATTTCCAGAATTATTGCCAGTCTGTGGTTCCTCTGGAGGTATGTGGAGAGCTGGCAGTGGTAATGGAAGTGTGGCAGGAGTGGGAGAGGTCTATGCAGCGCATTGAGGGAGAGTGGTGCTCAGCCCATGTCCTGGCTGAGGACACAGCTCCTCTGGCCATCTATGGACTGACCTGGCCCACAGGCAGAGCACCTGGGGGAGCAAGTCTGCCCCATCAGCGTCTCTGGCCACATTACTTTTCATCATCTTGTTTTTATGAGTGAGTGAAGAGTGGAAAAATCTGTTTCAGCACAGAGCACCACGGGGTCTGTCACAATCTTGGACTTATTTGCTGAGGGAAATAGTTTTGGGTGTATAGGGGGTGGCTCAACAGCCGAGTTGGTAAGGGCAGCTTCTATCCCTGCATTTTGGCCTGTAAATTTCTCTAGAGAAAGCTGCTGCTTGGCATTCCTCTGTGTGGCAGTGGGACGGGGTTGGGTAAGTGGCTGGAGCAGAGCATTGGCTTCTCCGGTGTCCGTCTCCCTCTCGTGGTGTGACTCCAGCACAGCCACATCTGCAGCTGTGGAAACAGCAGCAAATACTAAGATCTCCAGTTTCAGAGGGGTCACAAACAGCAGTTCCCTGGCCCTGGCACAGTCCAAACTCCTTGTGCTCTGAGCTTATCTGCTCTTGGGGATGTATGCTCCCAGAATTACCAGTTCTCCTAAGGCACTCACATCAGTGCCCTCTTCTGCCTACTTTCTCTGGAGGCCCACAGTCTTTTCTGTCCACCTCGCCAAGACTCAACTCCTCAGTCCATGCAGCTCTAAGAGTGCAAAAGTGATATCTGGAAACCAGCTTATTGATTAGGAGCAGCAGTTTCTGTATCCTGGGGTAGGAGTGGGGCAGGAAGGTGTGAAGAGCAGGTTGTAGCTGTCTTAGAGCTAGAGCAGGGTGTAAAAAAGCTCTGCTCTGCCATGGTAAGTAGGTGCCAGCTTCAGGAGGAGGTGCAGACTCCCTTCCTTCAGGCTGATGCTCTGAATGCTGGGGTAGAAAAAACTCCTCTGTTTCAGCTGCAAGTTTTTCAAGGTGTTTGTTTAAAATGTTGCTGCTAGTGGGAGTGGGGAATTGTTTGGAAAGGCACTAGGTAGCCAAGGCCAGCATATGCCAAGGACTGCACTGGTGGTTCAGCAGCTTGGGGATGAGGACCTGACTCCTGGAACCATCCCACTCACCAGGGTAGAAGTGTCCATGGTGTCCAGCTCAGGAAATGTGTCTGAGGCTCCAGGAAAACCAGGCAGTCATGTGTGTCATGAAAACCAGTGAAATACAGGTCAAAGAACAGCCCAGTGCCTTGCTCTGGCTGGCTCCCCTTGTTTGGTTTTGTGTCCCCTTCCCTTTTTTCCAGTCAGCTGGATCATTTTTCCCACCAGCCACGGACATTTCTCTAGGCTGGCCTGGCTGCCTGTGGAGATGAGATTGAGTCTCAAGCCGTGGGACTCAGGAGCTGAGAGGGAGAAAATCTCTCTGGTTCCTGCATGAGTCTGAACCCCAGGACTGTTTGTTTTTCTGGTCATCTCTAGTGTGGCAGACTGAATTATCCATATTAGAATCCCAGCATTATAGAATAGTTGTTCAGAGAAGACCTTTGAGATGATAGAGTCCAGCCTTTATATGGAAACAATCTGAAATACTGGAGGCATTTGGAAGCCCCAGGTTGACTGTATTGCTCTATTTCAGTAAAGATGGGAAACTGAAACTCGAATAATTCTAAGTTTCAACTTTCAACCCCTCTCCTGTTCTCCTGGCTCCAAGGAAAAGCCCAAATTCAAAGAGGCTCCTTTTCCAAACCTACCTCAAGGCAGCAGGGTCCCGTTAGAAATGACAAAACTGGTCAGACTCACCTCTTTTTTATGACACAAGGCAAGGTGTTTTTCTGCTTCTTCATTCCCTTCTTCAGTTTCAGAGTCATTTCACTTAACTTCCCTGAATCTACTCACAGCTTAATAAACTTCCCTGCCCTTTCTGCTTCCCTTGCCCTGATGGTAGGGCTGTGAGTCTCACGCAGGGCATGGCTGCTTCCAAGGAAATAATCCATTCTCACAAACCTGTATGTTGTAGGACATGAATGTGTTAGGCCTTAACATAGAGCAGAATATTAAAATTCTTCCAACGAGAAACTCTTTCATCCTATAAATCCCAGTGATCTCTACTTTCTTGCCAAGTATTCCTCAACAGAATTGGAAGATGCTGTATTTAGCATGGGTTGCTGCTCAACAAGAGAAAGAGGACTGGTAGCATCCAGAAATGAAGCACCAGGCAGTAGAAACAACTGGAAATTAATAGTCAGTGCAATGGATAGAAGGAGAGTTACTCTGGCTGTGGGTGGTTATGGGATTTTGTAAGCAGTACTGTGGAGCGACATTTTCATGCACAAGAACAAACAGGTATAAATCCCTTTGCAGTAGAGGTGCACACTTGGGGGTAAGCAAAAGAAAAAAAAAAGTAATATCTATTGGATGGCTCAGTTTCTGCCAAGAGAAAATGTCCTAAACATGATTTAATTTGCACAAGTGAATTAAGCTCGCTTGGCTGCAGTAAAAAACCATTTCTGGCTGGCAGTTTGTCATCACCTCTGACTTTTTTGTTTCCTCCAAAGACAGGAAGTCTCTACCTGATTTCTGGCTGAGTAGTTCTGCAGAGCAGAGATTTTTGGATGGTAGAGCAACAGAGCTGTCAGCACTTGGATGAAATGAGGGACATGGGGAAAAGCAGTGTCAGGTACAGGACGGGGTGTACAGGGGGGAAAAGACTCCAGACCATCCTAAGCTGCACAGGTCAAGGATGCCTCTGTCTCTCTGCTTTTGCCTTCTGCATTTCAGTGTACAGCACAGTTTAATTTGCAGGTGCTGGGATGTGCTGAACAGCCCCAACACCCGTGCATTTTGGGTGGTGGTGCAGTTGGATGTTTTTGGAAGGGCTTCTGCACACACTTGGTGCTTCAACCCTGATGTGCTGTGTGAAGATGCACATTTTTGGGAGCGGGGATTTGGGTCTGCCTCAACTGTCTGTGCAAAAAGCTGCCCCTGGAGATGGATGTGAGGATGCAGTTCCACGAGACCTTAAGATATTAAATGCTTTGAGGTGACTGAGTGCACTCAGAAGCTGCTGAGTGAGAAGTCGGAGATACCCAAACTCATTGCCAGGTAAATGTGGTGGAAGAAACCTTTGCTTCCCACAGAGCCATCCCAGGTCTTTTTATCTCACCACTGGGATGTGTGAATTCCAGCTGTGGCAACAGCTGTAGGAGCTTGTAAAAGAGCCCCTGAGAACTGTAAAATCAACTGCAATCAAGGGCTTGTTTCCTGTTTGAACTGCTTCCTTCTCCCAAATTAAAACTGATGTGGAGGAAGAGGGAGTGAGGGAACAGCGTTCAGCAAGCAGGTCTCCCCCTCAGAGTGATGGTGTTTCTGTAACCCTGGCAAATGTGATCTACAAAGAACCTAAATCATTCTGCAGTGTTGAGCAATATGTCTGTCACTGCAGGCTGGAGATGTCTGGCATGGACAGAGCACAGAGCAAGTCCCCAGCAGCTGGATATCTTAAGGAATTATCTTATTTGGACAAGTTTGGGAGTTTTGGGTTTTTTCAGCATGTAGGGAGGCCCCACGTTGCTGGAGTGCCCCTCTGGAACACAGAGCCTTTCCTGGTATTTTCTGGTGCTTGCTGGGATGCTGGCTGGCTCCCTGTGCCAGCAGCCTAGGGGCTGGGGTGGGATGCACACTCTCCCTGTGTCTGATGATTGCAGGCTGCTCCCTGCACTCAATACTAGCAGATATGGGAAGAAGAGATGTTGCACTGGAGAAAAAAATGACAATATTTATTTTAAGCTTACAGCAGTGTGGATGGAACAGGGAGTAGGGCCCAGGCTCTGCTGCAAAGCAGCTCTGGTTGCTTGAGAGTAGATATGAGCAAGGAAATCTGTTCATCAGGCTTTAACCCACCATGCTTTGCCTGGCCTGTGAGTCCTGTGCAATGCTGCAGCACTTCTCCCCATCACTGTTTGGAAGCACAGCACTGGGTTTTCCAGGTCTGCAGTTTTGGGTGTCCTGCCTGGTGTCACCACCTCCTGTGGTGGTCTCCACCTATGCTGCTCTTCCCATCTGCTCTTCAGCCCTGTGGTATGTGAGGAGGTGGCTGGGTCTCAAAAAAGACCAGATGATGGAAACCAATTTTAGACTGGGTATCAGGAAAAATTTCATTGTGGAAAGGGCTGTCAAACACTGACAGGCTGCCCGAGGCAGCAATGGAGCCCCTGTCCTTGGAAGGGTTTAAAATCCATGTTCATGTGGCCCATGGGGACATGGGTTAGTGGCAGGTTCAGCAGTGTTGGGAGAATGGTTGGCCTCGAGGATCTCAGAGGGCTTTTCTAGTCTAAAGGATTCTGTAATTCTATGAATCAGGAGGGAAACTTCATGCTCCAGCAGCTAGGATGCTCCAGTGCAGGTGGCAGCGTGCCTCTGACCTCTGCTACAAAAAATGTCCATGGGCAAAGAAAATCCCTTCCCTCTGTGTTCCCTCCATGCAGCTTTGCTAATTGTTCATGAGGAGCCACTAACAGGTAAGTCATCCCGGAACCACCAATACCCAAGCCAGGACATCCAAAGGACTTGCCCCAGCTTTTTCTCTATGAGTTCTGTGACTGATCCTATCAACAGAAGCACCGATGTCTATGGCAGAAGAATTGAGAACCTCCTCTCAAAGAGCAAAGATGCATTTTTGTTTTCTTTTAAGGGGTATGAAGCAAACACAAGAGTAAGAAAAATTGTATTTGGAGCAATAAAGTAAGCATTTTTCTTGGAACCACATAGTGTATATACTATTTTTTTAGACCGGGCACCACTTATAATAGAATTGTCTTTGTTCACTGGGGAGCTCTCTTCAGTTCCTTCACTTTGCCTAGTCTGTTCTGCTCTTTAATTTTTGAAGGCAAATTTTTAGGAGGTTGATTCTTTCATGTGCCACCTAGGCCAGGTGTTGGTTTGCACAGGAACATTTATTTAATGTTATTTAAGGTGGAGGTGATCTGGCTTGAGTGATGGCTCTAACTGTAGAAGAGGCTTTTTTTTTTTTCCTTCTCCTTTAATGGTCATATTTGTTTTATGTTAGATCTCTGGGAGCTGTCTCAAAATTATTAGTCCCACTGAAAACTGTACATTTTATCTCTCTTAATGAAAATTTTTATAGAACTCTACAGGTATCAGGCTGCTGGGCAACCACTGATAGCTTCAGTTAGTGCTTTTATTGTCTGCTGCTCCTTTGCAGGAGACACTTGATTTGTCTTGCCTGTTTTCAAGAATTATTAGTACTGGCTATAGTTACTCAAATCTTTTGATTAGCTAGAGACTTAAAAAAGCTGTTTATACTCTATTTTTTATGGAAGGCTTCAACTCTAGAAATTGCTTTACTAATTGATTTCAGGATGGATTTTCTTGTGGCTGAGGAATTAATGCCTGCAGTGGCACTTACATGACAAATCCTTTCCAATAGCCATATTGTGCCTGGTCTTCACTCTTGTTTTTAGGAAAACAAATAGTATGTTGGGCATAACTAACTGCAGTTGGGGTTTTTCTTCACATATATGGTTCTAGCATTATTCCACAGTATTTTTTTGCAGTAAATTTCTATTGCTGCCATTCAAATATTTCTCTAACACTGGACTATGCATGAGCTAAATTAAACTGTGCATGAATAGGCTCTCCTATGTGCTTCATTTTTCATTGACTGCTGTAGAGGGAAGGCCTTCAGACAGTTGTGTGTCACCTCTTGTGTTGTTCTGCCTTTCTTTGCCTCTCCACAGCAGCAGCAACAGGGGGATGTCCCTGATCTTGCAGTTTGCAGTGACCATGGGAGATTGTTTTGCTTGCTAGCATTGGTTTGCTAAAGTCATGGCTCAAAGGGTGTCTTGGCAGAGAGGGGAGGAAGCAGGACCTAACTTTTTCCAGAGCTCTTGGAACGGTCTCACCTCTTTAAAAAAAACCAGTCTGAACATTAACAGCACCATGTTTATTTTCTCCCAGGATGAATCTAATCCATTGGATGCCACTCCTAGGGGACATTTAGAGGGGCAGAGAGATGCTGGTGCTGCTATATTTTTGGTGATAAAGGCACAAATAATTCCGTGAGCAGCACACAGGCTCACCTTTTAAAAAAGTGGGGTTTGGAGCTGGGATCCCACCTGCTCAAAAATGCTCACATGGATCTGCAAAAAGGACGCAGAGAGGGCAGTGTCTGAGTGTTTGTGGTTGCACAGTCCCTTTGGATTTTAAACCTTCACATCCTTTGGGTCTGTGATTTCAAACTGACTACATAAAGCAACTTTAGAATGAGGAAGCCTTTCTGTCAGGCTTCCTTAGCAGAGGTTTTGGAAAAGGTTCCTGAGAAAATCCTCCTTAGGGCAGTGGGAACTTCCCTGTTGTAAGGACTTGGAGGAGGCATAAAGTGGCAGTGGGAACTTTTCACTTGTTAATTTCTCATGGTTTAATGGAAAGGATCTGCTCCTCTGGGAAAGGGAGAGAAAGAAGTGCCACCAGCAGTAAACGTTTATCCCATTCTTTACATGAAGTTTTCCTATTTCCCACTGGATGTGTGTAAGGATTCAGACTTGCTATCCTGCAATCAGCAGGAGAGAGAGATCTTCTGTTTGTAAGACAGAAAATTATTCAAGGAAAAGAAGAATGTTTGATCACTGCTAGCTAGTCACTCTTCTAGTCTGATTAAAGCACATGTATTCATTGCCTTGGCACTTAATGAGGAGCCAGGAGATGGCACTGAGAGTGCTACAGGATGTGCTCTGTAAGAGTATTTACCTGTGTGTGTTGTAGCTGTAAAGAGGTATTAAAAGGGTTAGACATTGATGGCACACAAGAAAGGAAGAGAACAGTCTGTTTATTTCACTTTCAAATATACATGTTCTTAATTTGAAGTGCAGCTCTTGACTTAGTTCTTACATTATTTATTATTATTAGACACCAATGCCTTCTCAGCATATTTATTTTGTTAAATTACACCTCTGAAATTAAATGCAGCCTCTCGTCAGCTTTAATGTTCTTCTGCCTATTCTTATAATTATCATTGATAAGAGGTGACTTTCAAGTTAACAGCCAGTGGATTGATAAGGCAGCTGTTATTACTTTACCTGAGTGGTTTTTGGAAAGCTTAGCTCAAGGGCAAGCCATGATTTCTCCAGTGTGGAATGCTGAATCCCCAGCCTGCAGACTGCTGGCAAAAGTGGTGTTTGTGGCTGTGCTGTGCCTGGGTGATGTTTGAAAAGCTGCCCCCAGACTGCAGAGTTTCCTGTGAAATCAGTGAGCGTGGCGGCTCTTGGGGGTGCACAGGGGGGTGCCCCCGGTGCTCATTTCCGAGCTGCCAGAAGGTTTCTGCTCCTTTTGCTTCTGCTCTTCCCTCCTGCTCTCCGAGGCCCTTCTCCTCATCCTCAGGTAGTAGATCCGGTTGGCTTCTGGGTGGGTGACTTTGCAGAGGGGCATTTTGTAGATGGCCGGGTTTTCCGAGTTTATCAGCAGGAAGAGGAGCGCGGAGAGGCAGAAAGGCCAGGTGCAGACTGGCAGCCCGAGCTGGGAGGGGACAGAACAGACACAGGGCTGCACTTTGGTACTGCTTTTTGGTCTCTTTGCTTACGTCTGTGACTCAATTCTTGTGCTTGGGAAGCTGGGGGTGGTCTGTGTTTTCCCTGAAGGCACAGTGGCTACCACACGTGGGTGCAGCTGCCCGCATAGAGGTCTGGGGTTCACCTGGGCTGTGTGGGGCTGCACAGAGCATCTGACACTGCAGACCTCAGTCCTGTCAGAGGGGCAGCATCAATTTTGATGCTGAATGGAACCTGGCACCAATGCTGAAGCAACTGAATTGGGCTTCAGAGCTCTGATGACTGCCATGAAAGCCAAGACACCCAGCCCACATGTAGACCCTTGAATTCTCTAATAAAAGAGCCAAATTCTACCCTCTCTGCTCTGTAAAATGTATATTGAGGGTATTATTCATGCATATTCACTCTGCCCAATGACTGTATGTCACTGGCATCACATCCAACCCTCAGCCCTCTCTTTTCCCCCACCTCTTGACCTGAATTGAGGTCTGCCAAAAACAAGATCACAGGGATAAAAAGTGGATGTTCTTCTTCCTGATGCCTCCCAAAAGTAGGTGTGCTTAAAGCAGCCCATATGCAGGGACCTACACAGTACTGAGAGGGTGCCAGATGAAAACATTTAGTGCATGGAGCTGCTAGTTCAAATACTTTTTTTCTTTTAAGTTAGTAAATCAATTTAATTAAAATATGGTTTTGCTTTAATCTCTCAGATCTTAAAGAAGAAACAAAGCCTGGCATTTCTGTCTTCACTCCTTTCTTGATTTGTCCAAATATAATAACTTTGTACTTAAGAGAACAGTCTCCCCCTCATTTTAGTTCTCATACCCAGTTCAAGCTTCAATAATATCTGTGGGCAGGGTTGGAGAAAGACTTTGAAAGAAGAAAATTAATATTTAGATCATTTGGAATTGCTGAAAGATAATGTTCAATTAAGTATTTCATCTCAAACCATATGCTGTTGCTATAACTCACATAGACATGCACAACCCTGTTGTGGATAACATGCTCCAAAGGTCTTTGAAATCTTATTATCAGATATAACGTCTCGAGGGGCACAGTTCAGCTGACACAGAGTTTGTACAAGACCTGCCAGCTGGCTGCAGCATTCTCATTTCAGCGTTGTCAAAGATGACATGGAGAATTTCGAGGCATTTCCTTAACATTATATCTGAACAAATCAAAGTGCAGTTAAAACAAATAAATGAAAAAGCCCAAGTAAAACACAAAACCCCACACTTACCACAGAGAGGGCATTAGCAAGAGCTGCTCCGGAGTAGGCACAAAATAAGGCTGAGAAGACCAAAGAGAGCTCAGGATGAGGAAAATGTTACTCAGTTCTCCAAAGAAAATACAAAAATTTGCAACACTGTCCAAATGCCCAACAAAGTTTCCTCCCAGCTACCTGGTGTGAGAGTCACTGCTAGAATTCAACAATTAGTTGAAATGTCCCAAGAGAAAATGGCCTCAAGATGCACCAGGGGAGGTTTAGGTTGAATACTAGGGAAAAATTTCTGCACACAAAGGGTTGTGTGCCTTGGCTGGACCTGCCCAGGGCAGTGGTGGAGTTCCCACCTCTGGAGGGATTAGCAGCTGTGTGGACGTGGCACCTGGGGACATGAGTTAGTGGTAGCCTTGGCAGGGCTGGAGGCATGGTTGGACTTGATGATTTTAGAGGTATTTTCCAACCCAAACTGGCTACATTTCACCCCATCTGCTGTATAGAGATGGGTGGGGAATGAAGAACATGGTTTTGTCAAGAGCAAGTGATGGTGGCATTTCTCTTGTCTTTAATTTCGTTTTATTTGACATGACCTGAGGCACATGCAGTGGGAATGGCAGAAATTCCCCAGCAGTGCTGGACTTCAGAATTTCTCTGTCCTGTGGCATCAGCCAGTTAGCAGGGGGACTCCTTGCCCCAGGATGCCAGGGATGGCAGAGCAGGAGACAAGGTCAGGTGCCCAAAGACTAAGTCAGAGAAGGAAAACTACTGAGAAATCCAGAAACTGTGCTCAGGACACTGAGATAAAGATAATTGGAGCCTGGGTAAATCTTCACAGGAGTGTCTTAAATGGCAAATTTCTTGTCTTAAACTCTTCCCATAGTGCCTGGTTTGGGCTGCTGTTGGAGGTGGGGTCTTTGGATGGGTGGATTTTAAACTGGCTTGATGCAACAGCTCCCTTCTTATGACACACTTCCTCCAGTGATACATATAACTATGAAAAGGCTGCTTCTGTGAAACTGTTGAGTTGCTAATTTGTTAAACGTGCTCATGGATTAGCTTGTGTTCATTTCACAGTCAGTGCTTCCACCCTTTCTAGGTGTTTCCATGTTACCACGGCCAAATGCTCTTCTCTCTGTACTCACACAGTCAAGCCCAATGCTGATGCCACCAGAGAAACAGCTCTTGCACAGCACCTGCTTTTGGGACAGGCAGAGCGATGGCTGACTCTAAACCTGTGCTCCTCATAAGCTGCCTGGCTGCACCATTTTTGGCCTTTCCTTTATGTCAGGGATACTCACCACAGGCAAGAGACAGCAAATGGGTCTGCCAGGTCAGGGCGTAGAACATGCCCCCGACGGCGATGCAGGCCAGGGCACAGTTGTAGTTGTGTAAGCCAAGGTAGATGCTGTCAAACGGGGATGCAATGCTCAGGGCTGTGAGACAAAGGGCAAGGCTGTGAGGGCAGGAACGAGAGGTACCTGCAGGAGGAATCTGTCGTCTCTTCCTCATAGCATCAGGATGGGTTTATCTGTGCTCGCACATGCACATGCAGAAAAACGAGGAGGTCAAAGGAGGCTCATTATTTTGGAGCTCTGAGAATGTCCCTGCGGTGGAATTTGGCCCAGTCTCAAAGGTTTCATTCAGACAAAACTTTCTGTGTATTCACTGTGTGTGATGTATCCACACACACAGGTGGAGGATGCACCCAGGATCCAGCCAGGCCCTGGGTGTCCTCCTTGCAGAAAGCTGTGCTCACACACTCTGTTTAAACCTCGTACATACCCTGGTTTTAAAAATCAGAGGCACAACTGCATATCTTTGTGGGAACAAGCAGGGTTTTTCATGTCTTCCTAGTGACCTCTGCGATATATGGTCTAGTTACTAGAGGTGGTCACTTCATCTGTGAGGTGGAAATTCTCCACGGGCGTGGGACGTGAGTGTCTGCTTCAAATCTGACCTCTCAGAAACTTCTGCAGGATTTCTCATGGGCTTCAGGAGTAACAGTGAAAAGGAGAGCTCAACATGTAGTGCACAGGCCACCTTACTGCCTTGTAAGATTAATGCATTTCCTGCTATATTGTCCCCATCTGTCCTCTGTTTTATCACTGTGCTTGTCTCCAGAAACCTTCCCCTGACCTTTCCCTTCCAGGTGGAATGTCACACCTGTACAAGACCTGCCATGTGCTATTAGCCATACAAATTGTGGACAGTTTCGTTTAAAAACACAAATATAAGACCGCTCACATCTTGTAAAGAGTGCTTCAGAGCACAGAGCACTTGTTGGATCACTGCCTTTTCCAAGGAATCATACTACACTTATTCCATAATTTTTTACTAAAATCGGCCACTTAATTGGCATTACAGTTGTCTAACCTCTAGGGTCTTCTTCATGTCTCTTAATATTGTTTCTCTCTGGTTAGTGGAGAGACAGGACATTTTTAATGGCGTTCATTTAGGTATTTTGACAAATCCACAGCAGGACTGAGCAAACCGCATCCCAGAAAAGTCTTTCTTTTCCTTGGCTGATTAGCTCTGAGGCAGACCTTTGCTTCTGGTGGCAATTTAAAACAATTGTGGTGCCAAGAGATCAATTCTGAAACTCTTTCTCTACGTTTTCTTGTGGTCTCTATGGGGTTCATCACACCAGGGGCTGAAGGGTTAATCAAGGTGGAACAAGCCACTTGCCTGAGTTACAAATCTAATAACAAATGCAAAGTTTAAAGAAAACCTGCTTCTGTTCTTGCCTTCACTGTGCTGTGTGACCTTTAGTAAGACCTTTCAGACAGTTTGAAAAATGACAGTGTTGTCCCAACTACTGCCAGGCCGACACAACTGTAGAGTCTGGGCAGAATCTGGCTTGGATCAAGATACCTTGGTTGCAAAAATGATTTGGTCAGTATTTCCTACCTGCAAACATCCCCACGGCTGATCCAATTGCAGCATGTAAACAAATCAGTGGGGAGGAGATGAGCAGAGCCATGAGGAAGATGCCTCCAGTCCAGGGGTTCCCACAACCATACACTTGACCAACTCCAACTGGGATGGATTGCAAGAGCTGCAACAGGTGGCATAAAAGGGCTTGTTATTTTCTGTCTGTGCCCTGAGGGACACAGCAGATATTTTGTCCAAGCTATCGGCTGAAAAAGGAAGGAAGGAATCCTGGCTCTGAGTTGGACTCTGAGTAAGTCCTAGAGTTGTAGAATGGCTCAGGTTGGAAGGGACTGTAGAGATCATCTTGTTCCACACCCTGCCATGGGCAGGGACAGCTTCCACTGGACCAGGTGCCTCCAAGCTCCATCCAGCATGGCCTTGGACACTTCTAGGGATTGGTCATCCACAGCTTTTCTGGGAAACCTGTGCCAGGGCCTCCCCACCATCAGAGGGAAGAGTTTTTTTCCCAATATCTAATCTAAACTTACTCTCTTTCAAATTGAAGTAATTTCTCCTTGTGGGGAATGGCTTCAAATGTCCCTCCAGGCTCTTGTAAATAGTCTCACTCCATCTTTCCTATACATCCTCTCCCAGTATTGGAAGGCCTTAGTTAGGTCACCCCAAAGCCTTCTCTTTTTCCAGGCAGAATAAACCCAGTTCTCTCAGCCTTTCCTTATACAAGATGTGCTCCATCCCTCTGATCATCCTGGTGCCTCCTCTGCACTGGCTGCAGCAGCTCCAGCTCCTTGTGCTGTTGGAGCCCAGGGCTGGGGCAGCTCTGCAGGTGGGCTCTCACCTGAGCAGGGCACAGGGGCAGAATCCCCCCTGCCCTGCTGCCCACGCTGGGGATCAGCCCAGGGCAGGGGGGTTCAGGGCTGGGGCAGGTCCAGCTCTCACCCCCAGCACCCCCAGCTCCTTCTCCCAGGGCTGCTCCAGCTGCTCATCCCAGCCTGGATTGACCCCGGGGGTTGCCCTGACCCAGGTGCAGCTCCAGCACTTGGCCTTGTTAAACCTCAGAGGTTGCCATGGGCCACTTCTCCAGCCTGCCCAGGTCCCTCTGGATGCCATCTCATCCTCCAGGTGTGTCAGCTGCACCTCTCAGCCTGGTGTCATCTGCAATTTGCTGAGGGTGCCCCCGATCCCTCTGTCTGTGTCATTAATGAAGATATTCAATAACACTGGTGCCCATATGGAGCCCTGAGGGACACCACCTGTCCCTGATGTCCACTGGGACTCTGAGCCATTGGTCACAACCCTCTGGATCATTTACCCTTGTTCTCCTCTCGGAAGGCGACCCTCCAGACCTAGAGCTAGATGTGAAGGGACTGGGTATAAATTAGTTTCTGTCACTTAGAAATCCTGATGTTTCCTCTGAATTTTCATATTGGCACTGGCTGTGCTGCTGATGCTTTTTTAACCATATCTGGACAGCAGGAGGGCATATCCAGATGTGTGCTGGATGTGTACTCAAGACTTGTTTTGGGACAACCCAAGTGTAATTGGAATAAGAGGCTCAGGTTTTCTGTTCCCTAAGGCTCCACCAGCCTTTCTGCTGGGGATCAACAAGGGCTGTCCCTGGGGGTTCTGTGGCACTGCTCTCTTTGCACAGAACCAAGCCATGTGTTTCTGTGAGTTGCTCCTGACTCCTTCTGTCCCTCGTGAAAGTGTCATCCAGAGGCGAATGCCTTCCTGCTCACCTTTTCAGTGGAATACCATAAACTTGTAGGTGTGACGCTTACCAGTGGCACATTGATGGCAGACCAGGTGATATTGGGCACTGCAGCTACAGGCTTGATGAGGGTTGTGGGGAAGAAGGGGTTGTAGTGTCCTGTGGCTGCCAGGTACAGGGTCACGGCAATGTTGAAGGGCAGAGTGAGAACAGGAAGGTCCCATTTGCTGAAGATGGATCCCAAAGCACTGGAAAGGACTGGGCTGAGAATAGGAGAAGAAATACAATTATGATTTGTTCATCACAATTTATAGTGGTGAAACATGGTCACAAAACGGTAATTTTGGCAATTAAAAGCCAATACAGTTCCTTGTAGCAACTCCAGGTGGTGAATCCCTTAATATCTTAATATGCATCAAAAAAGCATTATAGAAAGCTGTTCATCTTTCTGAAAAAAATACTCTCACATCCATGCATGCATCCAATATAGCATTTGGGCATGGACAGGCCATCTGACTTTCTATTCAGCTTAAAATTTGAACAAGAAATAGAAAAGGAGATTTTGGGAATACCATGTGAAGAACTGTGGAGAACTTCAGATGGTCTAAAAGAGCTGTTGTGTTGAGGAGGCAAGAGGGAGTTGGAAATTACCCAATTCACCTTTTTTTGTTTGTTTTGTTTTTGTTTAAACAGCTTGAAAGGTATCAGGAGATGGCTCTGGAAGAGAAATAAAGCAGAAGAGGTGATCAAAGGGGATGGAAAATCCTCCATTAAGAAGGGTGGAAATATTTACTATGTTAGACACTACTTTTGGGGACTATGAGGCCCAACAGAGTGTAAGATGGAGCCACCATTGTAGCAGAGCTGGGAAAGGTGTTGGTACCAAACTTCACTCAGACCTTGACTGATGTAATTTTGTGCTGCCCAGGTACCATCCAAAATTATACAGCATTTCCTTAAAACTGAGACTTGTTTTTAAAAAGCTTGATTGAATATTTTTAGCATGTAAAGTACTTGGGGCGAGACTCAATCTAGAGTCAGAATACAAAAAACATGTAAACCTTGAAATACCATGACCTTTCCCAAAGTTCTTGTCTGTAGAACCTGGGATATAAACTTTGTCTGGTCTTCTTTCCTCGAGACATTTCCACACTGCATAATTTCCACTTGAAGTGTGTGTCCCACATGAGGGACTTTATGGGAGCATATTGGCAAGGTCATATTTGATTTTCATGGGGCCTAGAAAGCTCAAGGAAGAGAATAAAAAGTCCAGTCCTTGGTGGAAATTGCCTCTGTTCTCCTTCCAGCTGAGCTCTTCTGAAAGAGATGAGCTAAATAGCTGTTATGGTCAACTCCAAGTAGCAGTGAACATTACAGTTTATAAAAAATCAGTTTAAAGACATTAATTTTTCAAGGAGCTGCATGTGAGCCCTAGAAGGTCATGAAGCTGGTTGTAATAAAAACCGACCCCACCCAAATTATTTGACATTTCAAAAGCAACATCTTGTGTCCTGCTGTATAGATACTATCAGTGGGAAAAATGCTTTGTTCTCCCTGTGTAATCTCAGATGAAGCCTATTCTTTTTTTGACAAGTTTGGGTCCCAAAGGAGTTTACAGATTTCCTTGCTTGCAGCTGTAGGGGAAAAAAAAAATCAGTACTTCAGTGAAAATGGTGTCTTAATTTCTGTGCTGAAATACAAAGCTTCTGTCACTTACACATCTTGTCAGGAAAAAAGGAAACAGTTAAATAAGTGCTGACTTCTAGAGCTGAAATTCAAAGTATCAGTTAAAAAATCACTGAGGTGTCTGATTTTAAAACATTTCAGCTCTACCCTCAAGTCTTGTGAACTAAACAATGAAGAAAATTTTGAACAAAAAGCCTCAAGGAATTCTGGCAGATAAGACAAACTAAACATTCTTGCAACATGTCTTAGGTTTTGAGAGATTGTTATAAGATGACCTTTGTTGAGAATGACTAAAGAAATGAAATATAAAACAAATCTGATCTTAAAAGCAGTGAAAATCCAATAATGGCTTGCATCTTTCTGCTTACAGTGATTAAAATGTGACTATTAAATTTAATTTCACTTAAGGCTGTTAAATAGATTCTGCAGTGCTGTTCAGATCCATATTTAAAAATGGCAAAATTTAATCCTGGAAGGACATAGCGTGTCCTTTGGAGCTGCTTGGAGGAATTAATTTTGTTCATGACTGCTTGCATATCTGAGAAGGGGAATATTGAATTCGGGATGAGCACAGGGTTGATTCAGGGCCTGGATGAGGAAGAAGCGCTGTGGTGTTGGGCGCAGTGACCTCCAACCCACACGCGTCCTGCTGCTGAGGGCCATTTTCAGAGGAATGGGGTGGGGCTGCTTTGCCTGTGTGCTGTAATCAGCGTTTCTGTGCCCTCATCTCCTACCACATCCCCCACGAGCTCTGTGTGTGGACGAACACAACTCTCCAGTGCCATCAAGCCTTGGAGTCACTGGTGTGGGGCAGAGGGGGCCTCAATGTGTCTGAGCTGTTCGCAGCCAGGCCCATCCTTTGAGAACTGTCCCTAGGAGGAGCAGTGGCACTTACCAGGCCATTGATATCACTGCCACGGGGGGGAGAAGCCACCAGTAGTAATCCCCTTTGTCAGAGTAGACGGCCATGAGCAGCCCCACCAGGATCCCGTTGTAGCCATGCAGCCCGGCTGCGATGGATGACCTGGGATGGAAACAACTGCAAGGTAGAAAGCTGTGCTGGGGGTGGCCCATCACTGGGACCCTCTGAAATGCAGTTTTGAGTGTCCTGCCCCTGGTGAAGGGAGGAAAAACCAGTGAGATTACTGAGGTACTGCCTTGCAGGGGTGTGTGGAAGGGGAAAGTTGCTGGATGATGATGGTCTAGAAGGGTCCTTGTGACTCAAAGGACCTGCACGGTTGTGACAATGGCTACCAGGGAGAGAGAGCTGTCTGTTTTCAGGAAGACAGAGAGCCGTGGGGACAGGACAGCTCTTCTTGGGCCACAGCTCTGTCTTCATGTGAGTCTTCTCTCTCTAACAAGAGTTAGAGACCCATCAGTGGGCCATCAGTGGGCTCCAGTGTTGGAACCCAAGGCACGCCTCTGGCTGCCTTGGGAGGTCAGGGCACGCCTTGGGTTGCCCTGGGGGGTCAGGAGCCCCAGCAAGGGGGTCCCAGACCCTGGCAAAGAGCCCAGAATGGCACCGGCTTTGACCTCAGCCCATGGGAAAAGTTACCAACACTGCAAGAATCATTGCAAGCCACCAGAGTGTGAAAATGAGTAGTGGTTTAGTATTTTACAAGCTAAAAAAGTAGATTTTAGGGTTTTTAATATGAGGACAAAGGGTTTAAGATGGAGGATTTTGGGCATTGCCCTGTTCTTCTTCTCCTTCTCCGCCATCTTCTCTGGTGGTGGTGGCACAAAATGATTGGTAGAATGAAAAAGAGGTAGAAATTACGTGTCTAGAATAGGTGCAGATTAATTGGTATAGAATAGTAAATAATAAATCCGTTGTGAAGAATGGTTGGATCATGGAAAGGGCACAAAAAGGCCGGGACAGCCCAGGACTGGGCAGTGCCCGCTCGGACTCGGCTGCATCGGATGTGCGGCCGGAGCTGAGAGCTGGCAGAGAGAAGGAGAAATCAACAACCTGAAACAACATCTGCAGCCGTTTCTCATCTGTTGGGGCTTGAGGTAAAGCTTCCCAGAGGTGAAGATAAAGAACCTGTATTTGTGCAGAGTACCCAGCTCCCACACTCCAGATATCACAACCATCAATTTTTGTTGAGTGTGCGAGGACACGAGGTGCCACCTACCTGTCCTGACTGAGGGCCAGCGCAGTCAGGGTGGACACAGTGGTTCCAGTGCAGCCTGTGAGCATCCACCAGGGGCTCTGGATGAAAAGCCCCACTAAAATGATCAGCCCGCTGAGAGGGTTGTTGACAAACATCACCTGAGAGGTCCCTCGCAAGATCCAGTCCACCAGCTGAACCATTAAGGGCTTGTCTGGAGGACATCAAAGGAAAACACTGTCAAAAAGGCATCATTTTAGTGAAGCACAACCTCTGCAGCCCCTTTCTGGGCACAGAACAGAGGTGACGTTTACAGTTCTGTAAGACAAGTCACTGATTAGTTGTTGTCTCATATTTTGTATCTGGCACTTGAGAACTAATAGGGATGAACTGGGCACTGCCGTAAAATTCATAGAGGGACAGAAAAGCAAGTGATTTATTTGTGGTGGTCAGAAAACAGTCAAAGGGTTACTTTCATAGTAGATCCCTTTAGGTTCTGTTATAAATTTAATAAGGAGACAGGCTCTTTTTGGTGTATAATTCAAATGCAGAGAGGGACTCTGAAACTACTTTGTACATATGTAGGAAAATAAGAAAAGGAAGAAATTTTGCTGTTTTAGGAAGAAAATCAGCAACCCTGAACGTGGAGGTATGGTGGATATAGGAGATGGGGTCAAAGGTGTCTAGAGAAGTATTTTGATAGCTAAAGAACATAAATTAGAAAACAGTAATTATGGCTTGGACTGCACTCAGGGCAAAGAGGCATTTCCAGAGAACAGAGAGTTATTGCTCTTTAGAGAAGGTTATATAACCTGGGCAGAGCAAACAGACACCAAGCACAGATACCTCAGGTGAGTGCAGGGGGAAGATGGGATGAGGGCACTGCAATAACTTTTTGATGCTGGTTCTCCTACTGCAAATTGACTTGAATTTTTCTTCTGCCTCTCTTCTGGGAAAACTGCAACCATTTCTGAACTGCTGTCTGTTATTAAAGGATGGTGCAAAGAGAACAGACAGGAAAGGGGAGCTGCTTGCATATGCAAGATGTTTAGATGTTCATGCGATGTGCATATATGCAACTTTTATCTTCCTCAGGATTTGAAATTAATTGTGTTAATTAGACTGTTCATTAGATGCAGCATAAGGTGCCAGGGTTCTTTCTGAATATGGGCAATGACTTATTCCTGAGAACTCCTTCCAGGCAGGGTTAAGGAGGAGGAATGAGGAGGAGGAGGACGAGGAAGGGGTTCCTTAGAGAAAAATGACCAGGCTTGTCTGAATTAATTTTAATTAGTATTTGGTATTGAGCTATGCAACAGGCATCAGCAACACACTTAGTTTCAGACACAAGTATTAGCTGCAAAAATTCAAATATAACCAGAAGACAGTGGCCAAAGCTTTCCAGAACACTGAGTAAGAAAAGCTGTCTACAAAGCATGGACAACTGGAGTAAAGAGAAAGGAGGAGGAGATATTCTCCTGTGCCTGGGGATCACACTGGCCTGGCTGTAAATGGCTGTCTCCTGTTTCTCTCCCATTCCTGGAGCTGTACTGCTAACAACCCTAGCCTTGACAGAGGGCCCACAGTCTTACACAGCCTCTCAAACCCTCATTCCTGGTAATTATGGGTAACTTGGACTGTCTGCCCATGCATTGTTCCTGTCTGGACAGTGAACCTTTGAGATCAGCCTTGGCTTCTATTTTATGGCATTGTAACACCCGCAGTGCTTATTACTCCCCCGAGGCTGGGAACTGAAGAGCCTCTGCCTCTATCAGGAGGCAATTCCCCATCATCAGCCCACGTGTGGATGAGGGGCAGTGGCTGATCCAAGGCAGTTACAGATGAGATTCTTCCCCCAGTCCTGATGTGTGATTCTGGGCACCACTATGTGAGATGTGAGAATTATGGCATGTAACTGATTAAGTGTGAAAGACATCCTAGGACTGTGCGAAATTTTGCATGCATCCATAGTGATGGCCAGAGGATGCAGTGAGATACTCTTCCTGAGAGTGAGATAATTAAAAGGCCAGAGTTTGCAATGAGCTTGGACCATGCTCTGCCTCAGGGGGGTGAAAGACACTTCATGGGGAGTACTGTTGGAAGTACAAATATCCCCAACCAGAGACCTCCAAACATATCCTGCTGCTTACTTTTCATCCACTCTCCATATTCCTTCATTTCTCCTGTGAGATACCCAAAACCATGGTGGATCCAATTTCCACCTCTCCACAGCAGGTCCTGGGCCCTCGGCATCTCCTTCTCGTAGAGCTCCCTCTCACTGGGATGTTCAGTCACAACGATCTCGCCAAGGTCCATCTTCTTTTGGGTGATGGGAAAGGATGCCTGTAAATCACAGAGACAAAGCCTTAGAAAAACCTTTTGGTTTGGGGCCTGACAACCTTGTGAACCCAGTGATATGTTTTATCAAAACTGGGATGTTTATGGAGAAGGGATCTGATGGACCTGCAGCTGGGAGTGGTGTGTGCTGCAGTGGTGTCTCCTCTTGGTGATGGGGACCAGGCTGTGCCCTGCTGCTCCCAAGGAGCTGCAGGGGGAAAGAGCAATGTGGCATGGGTGCCTTGCAGTGTCCCACCCTCACTCCAGCTCCTGATGCAGCCTGTGACAAGCTGCTGGTTGGACAAGGCACCTGACATCTGCCAAAAAACTGAGTAGTACCTGTGTGATGACCATGCTTGGCTGAGTGTAGCTACTGTGGCAGGTGCTGAGAAGGGAGCCTGCTGATATTTGTCCAGCAGTGAGCTGGAGGGAAGCGATGCAAATTGCCAGGACAGCAGCAGAGGGGACAAGAAAGTACAAGAGGAGAGGCTGAATTGTGTGTCCTTTTTAATGTTTTGAATTGGTGCTTTCATACATCACTGGAAATCTGTGGTGCTCCTCATTCCACATCTGCCTTTGATAGACCATCAAGAGCAACCTGGGGTAGCATCAAAGCATTGCACAGAAATCAGTATCCACATGTGGCTTTTGACAAAGATAAGAACACTGGCTCAGGGCTGCATGCTCCTTAGTTAGCAGGTGAATATTCAGCAGGAGTAGGGGTTTATTAATCTTCCAATTACACTTGCAAAACCTTGCTCATTAAAAAGTCTATTACCATATAAACCCTAAAGAGAAAATACACAAATACACTGTGCTGCAGCCTGGTGAGACACACTGCAGGTCACACCCTCAAAATTGCATCCCCGCTGCCTGAGGGAGCCTGGCATCAGCTGTGCGTTTTGCTCTGGCGATTTTGATTTAGTGTGGCTGGGCTTCTTCTAGGTGTTGCCCCAAAGCGGAGTGTGCTGTGAAGGGCTTGCCCGCTGTTTAGTGGAATATGGGCACCATCTTCTGGTGGGAGCCTGTTTTTGGGGAGCTCAGACAGGTTGGCTGTCAGCGTTGGAGCCTGCAGCAGCAGCAGGGAGGGATGCTTGGCTGCAGCAAAGGCTGCTTTGCAGAGAGGAACACTGACAGGCAGATGGCAAAAGCACCGGTGGCTCTGAATGCTCTCAGAAGAAGGCCCTTGAGCACCAAAAGCTGCTTTCCCCCTGCCCCTGGCAGCACGATGCTGAGCGCAGTCCTGCACACGGCTGTTCCCTGTGCTCGGGCTCTCTCTGCCGGCAGCTCGTCCCCACGGCAGCGAGAGCCTTTGGGATGTCCTTCAGCGCCGGCGTCAGCCCGAGGAGGGCTGCACCCGCAAGAGAGGCTGCTGTGTGAAACTGTATGAACAAAACCCAAGAATCACTTAATCTGTTTGAGCCTGAGGCGGGAGGATTACAGAAGATAGTGAATGGTCTAAAACAAGCAACAAAAAAAAAGTGGTTGTGCAAGGAATAGACACCTGCAAACCTTGAATTAGATAATCAGGGAATGGTTTGGGCTGGAAAGAACCTAAAAGCCCATCTCATTCCCCCTCTGCCATAGGCAGGGACACCTTCCACTATCCCAGGTTGCTCCAAGTCTTATCCAACCTGGGCTTGGAGATTTCCAAGGATGGGACAGCCACTGCTTCTCTGGGCAACCTGTGCCACAGTCTCACAGACAAGACTTTCTTTGTTATATCTAACCTGAATCTCCCTTGTTTTACTTTAAAATCATTCCCCCTTCAGCTATCTCTCCATGCCTTGTCCCAAGCCCATCTCCAGTTCTCTTGGAGCCCCTTTAGGCACTACCAGGGGCTCTGAGGTTGCTCTGGAGCCTTCTCTTCTCCAGGCTGAACAAGCCCCAGCTCTCCCAGCTTGGCTCCAGAGCAGAGGGGCTGCAGCCCTTGCCCACGGGTGCTTCATGGGGTTTTAAACAGGGAGGTTTTGAGGTTTTGAAAAGCTGTGCTCAGTGCAGGAACAAGCAAGGAGCAAAAGAAGAGAGAGGGAGTGGTTTTATTATCCCTCTTTTTTCTTTTGATCTATTACCTGATTCTGGCCAGAAGCTGAATCCTGTTCCTGTTTTCAGTTTAAGGCAGCCTTGGTAACAGCCTTTTTTGGCTATTCCTTGTGGCTAGCCCAGAAGACTTTGGTGTAGGGAACACTGAGCTGGAGTTCCTCTTCTCCTCCTGTGTGTCCTCTAGGCTGAGGGAATTTGCAGTGGTTAGATACTGGGAATTTGCATCCCCCTGAGATAGGAAGTGTCCAGGTCCTACTGGAAAACCAGATATTTGTGCCTGGATGCATCCCATGAGCACTGGGGCTTTGTAAGATGCAGGATTTCCTTGGGTGTAGCTCTGGGCACCTTCAGGTGGAAGTCAGGCCATCTCAGCCCACAGCTGCCAACAGAAAGCTCCTGCTATTTCCATGGGCAACCTGGGTGCTCTGGTGAGGGCACCCAATAATTTTTGGGAGGGACATGGGCTCTGAAATCGAGAGCACAAGCAGAGAAGAGGCTCTAGAGCAATGCCAGGCCAGCACCTGGCTGTCCTGGAGGGTGCTTTGTCTCCAGAGGTTAATGGTCATATTTAGCAGTTGATCTGATAACAGAGATAACTCTGGTGAGCACTGGAAAAGGCTGCCCAGGGCAGTGCTGGGATCCCCATCCCTAGAAGTGATCAAAAGCTGTGTGAATGTGTCACTTGGGCACATGGGTTGGTGGTGGCCTTGGCAGTGCTGGGTTATTGTTGGATTTGATGGTCTTAGTGGTCTTTTCCAACCTAAACAAGTCTATGGTTCTGTGATTCTATTCCATTTTGTCTGCTTTGTTTATTTGCTTACGTTCTCCCTGAGGTGTTTCCAAAGGATTTCAAGGGGTGAGTTGGGCTCAGAGAGCTGCACTGGATCCGTGTAAGGGAAACTGGAACATCTCTTGCGGTCTTGAAGTCTTAGGGATGCCTCAAAAAAGAAAGGTGAGTGGTCCCTTTGCTGTGAACAGCTACCACCATGAGCTGTGCAGCACCACTGTTAGCAGCAGGGAGAATAAATGCCAAGGGGTTGTGTCTAAGTCATCACAGCACATGAAAAGCTTATGCTCATTTTAAACCCCACCAGGAAAAATTACTTGTGGGTTTTACAAAGCAGAAACATGACTTCAGAGCTTCTAAACCCTGTACTTACAAGACTGCACAGCTCAACTCCCTCTGAAACTGAGGCGTGGGACCTGTGTATTTTTAAAATTCTTGTCTTGCTCACATCATTTAACTGTCAGGGGTTAAGGGCAATGTTGTCATATTAGACCCCTTTGCAGCCAATTCCTCTCTGTAGAGAAACTAGTACCTCCAGAGAGTGATTGGTGATCTCTTTTTCCTAATAAACCTAGCTGAGCTGCGAAAAAGAAAGAAAAAAAAGGGTGTTCTGCCTCTCTTTTTCCACTGGCTGCAGAGGGAGCCTGGTGGCTGAGCTTTTGGAGGCCTGTTTGCAGCCTAAGAAATTTTGCCAAGGTCAACCTTGAAGTTTTTGGAAGTGGGATCTGTAGTCCCAGGCTAGTGCTTTTAAATCGCTGAGCCATCTGTAACAGCCTGTAATCTACATCAAGTCAGGCATCGAAGTTCTGGGACTAGGAAAAAAAAACATAGCCCCCTTTTCTGATTCCTGTTTGCTTTCTTCTTATGGACTGGAAGGGAACTAAATCTTGTCTTGAATGGAGCACACTCACCATCCTCAGGAAGGGAACTTGGGACATGGCTGGAGGAGAAGGCTGAAGAATTACCAAATTTGGAGTGAAAGAAGTAGTGAAAAAAAAAAAAAAGAAAAAAGAGTTTTGGGAATGCTGAAAGTTTTTGTGGGGAATTGTGGGGCTTTACATAAGAAGAGCCCGAGGGGCTGTGACAGCTGGGTGAGATCCTGGAGGGCTGTGATGGGCACAGTGATCCCTGCAGGATCATTTCACCCTGGAAAAACACCATTTCTTCTCAGAGAGCACCTGTCAGTCTCTCAATGGGCTGGTGCTCAGTGGTACAGGCGGCATGAATAATAGAGAAATCATTTGAACAATTATCTAATTAAGGCTAATGAGAGCCTGAATCACTTATGGCACACCTAGGGCTGATGAGGAATTCCTTGAGAAAGGGCCTTTTGTCAGCAAACACCGATTCATCAGTGTGGTAATGAGCAGTCCTGCATGTTAAGAACATTTTCCAGACTGCAGGGAAGTGCCAGGTGGTTAGGACTCACCTCCAGACCTACCTGTGCCTGCTCATCCCCCAGCAGACAGCGGCTGCAGCCTGATTTTGAGGCACAGGGTGCTCACAGCACAGAGATGTGTATTTTGTAAGCCTCCCAGATCAAGATCTGGGTTTCTCTTTGGCTCGTGCTGCTAAAGAAAACGTTCCCAGCACAGCACCATCACACAGCTTACAGTGCTCTGGTGGCCTCATGCAAAGAGTAAAACCACCAATATTTTGGTCAGAGCAGTGAGATGGTGCATGACCAGCATGATGGGTGATGGGTAACACTTGAGCCAACTTTTCTACAGGGCTGCTGTTTGTGTTGGGAGCTTGGCCTTGTGCTAAGGTACCTGAAGCCAAGCCTGGATAATTTATCTTTCGCCTTCTGTGCTGAAAGCACAGTCATCAGAAACGCACTGACTTCAAGGGATGTGGCCTCACCAGGGCCTTGAAAAGAAACAGTTAGCAAAAGCACATTTCTCTCATAAGAAGCCATAAAGGAATAGAGAAGAAATACCATGTACAGCTAGAGGGAAAAACTCTGGGATGGTGACAGAACGCTTGGCTGAGTCGTAATGACTTTACCAAGTGAGGCTCTACCAGGGATCAGCCTGTGATGTTGAAAGCAAATGAATAAAGCAGGGCATTTCAGAGCAGTCGCTGAGGATGAATGCAACACTGTTTCTGAGGGTAGGTACAAAACCCTCAGCCACAGACCTTTAAAATAAGAAAAAAAGAACAAAAACCAACCAAACAAACAACCAAACAAAAAAAAAACACCCAAAAGGAGAAAAAGGTGCTCGAGTGACCTTGTTTCCTATCACAGGCATTAAATGAAGCCACATCCCAGAGCAGTTCTGACATATCTGTACAAACATAACTATAACAATTAGCAACTGGGATAGTTTAATGGGGCTAAATATGACTCTTACATCCTTATTTAGATAACTGGCTTTTACAATGCCGTCTTGGAGTCTTTCTGTGTCTTTCTTTCCCAGTCTCGGTACTATGTAATGCAATACATTTCTCCAAGGCAAAAGTTTACTACTTCTTCTTTCCCCCTCTGCTGCAGCAGTATCTCCCACTCTTCCAGTGGAGGCACAGAATTTATTTAATGGATTTTACTCATGTCTGTGGTAGAAGCTGTGCTGGCACCATTTGTATTTGGGTTGTCTGCACACCTACAGTCACACAAACACATGCACTGTGTGTGTAACTGCGAGGGAGGAGGCTTTGGCTTCCTTACCATGGGTCTCCTGAATGGTGTTGCTAGAAAGGGATTCATGGACTCATAAAATGGTTTGGGTTGAACGGGACATTAAAGCCCATCCTGCCATAGGCAGGGACACCTTCCAGGCCCTGGACACTTCTGGGGAAGCCACAGCTTCTCTGGGTAAGCTGTGCCCGGTCCTCATCACCCTCAGAGCAAGGAGTTTCTTTCTAATATATTATCTAACTCTGGTTCTGCTCCTCTTAACTCCCTATAACCATTTAAAAGCTTATATCTATGTCACCTCTCCATGGCTGGCATGGAATCATCTCCAGGCAGATCACCCAGGTGTGTGGGACATCATCATTGGGATGGGATGGATTTACTTCCAGAAGTGTCTACCCCATCCTTTTAGTGACACAGAAAGACTGAGATGGGACCTACTAGGGTTGGTATGTGCAGTGTGAATGTCTGTACCTGAGCATCTCGACTTCCAGTGAAGAGCTGGTCAATGTATGCATCTAGAGCATGATTCATCCTCTCCCATCCTACACAGATGAATCATGTCCCAAATTCTGTCACATTTTCTGTTTATAATGGGAAAGACAGACAGCTCAGATGCACACAGCTGCACCACGTGTACGCAGGGAGAGGGTGATGGGTCTCAGCTAGTTGACTGTCCTAAGGTTATTCAGGAAATCTGCAGCTCACTGGGATATCAAACAAGGACACCTTCATGTTTGAACCGAGTGCCTCATACGTGAAGAATTTTCAAAATGCTATCTGTTTTTTAATAACAAAAATAGTCAGGTCAGGTAGATATTTTAAGACACAAAAATCCTGTTTTCCTGCATATGGTTTCAGTTATAAAACCAGAGGGGAAAACAAATAGAGAAAAATATGAAATATAAAAACTGTAGCTTCTAAACAGAATGTTTTTCAAAGGTTTCCATGAGGTGTTGGCTGTTGGGCAAAGCAGACTGTAAAACAATTTTACAAGCCACATTTATTCTAAGAGCTCCACTTATTGAAGTATAATTCAAACTCTTGTTCTGCCGGCCAAGTTCCATAAATTAAACACTTGTCCAATAACACATACCTCTCCACTGTTTCTTTTTGGCTTTTTGTGTTTGTGCGTCTCTCTCACTCCTTTTTTTATTTTATTTTTTTTTTTATCCTTTGCAAATGGAAACAAAAAAGGTTTGCTCGTTTTAGCAATGGATTTAAGAAGCAGAGCAGTAAAAGTAAAAATAAGGTGAGGAAAGAGAAAACAGGTCAACAGACTAAAATGAGACTTTTGTTCCATTATTTTGCATCCTGCTGACACTGATTTACAGCTTGGGCTAAATCCGTGGTGTGAAGCTGTGTGATGTCAAACATGCAACTAAAGTTGTGCCTCTGGATATTATGAGAAACCAGTCAGGTTACTTGACAGCTGGGAAAGGAGGTTGGCTGTGTGTCCTGCCTTCAGAGGGAACCCAATATCCCTCCCTTACCTAGAGCGTTATGGCCTTAGGGATGTGACCATCACCAGGACCAGCCTTTTCTTACTAGAGAAGGGACAGGGAAGGTGTGAGATATCCTGTCTGATCCAGAGCAGGGATAAGCCTGCAGATATGTCAAGGAAAAACCCTGCCAGTATTGCTTCTGGGCTCACTGTGCCTTCCCTTTCCCACCTTTTTCCCTGTTTTCTCCCTGCTGTCATGCACCTTCAGCTCTCGCTGCTCTTTCAGTTTGGTCTAGAGCCTCATGTCCAGGCTGTGTCTAAATCTTGCAGATTCTTTTATTGAATCATAAAGGTTGGCAAAAACCCCCAAGGTCATTGAGTTCCAACTTTGACCGATCCCCACCTTGTCAGCCAGAGAAGAGCTCTGAGTTCCATGTCCACTTGCTCCTTGGACTCCTCCAGGCGTGGGACTCCAATGTTTAGCAACCCTTTCCGTGAAGAGTTGCTCTGTCCTCTTGTCCTGCCAAATCACTTCTCCTTTATCACAGGACCTGTCCTGGTGGTCACAACTGCCCTGTTGCATCTTCCTAAATTTTACTTTGGTGTGACCCCCTGTCTTTCTCCTCCACACTGACCATGAGCTGCATGTCTTCATTTTGAGAACCAGCCACTGCTGCGTCTCATCAGGAGAGAAAAATTAACTCCTACATCCCATAACACTGCCTCTACTTGCCAGAAGTATTTCTAAAGATGCTCTCCTGTGGTGCAAAGTTTAGACATCCTAACATAAGCTCCAATGAAATTAATGCCTTCTTTAATCCAGAGAGTAGTGAAGTGGGAATAGTACAGCAAGAAACTGGACAATATCTCTGCTTTCTTATTAATTCACAGTGGAAACTCGGGTAAGTCAGCTACTGAATGTCTCTCATCAATGCAGAGGTGACCTCTTAAATGAGAATAAATCCTTTTAACTCACTCTAGTGATTCAGGGTCTTACTCTGTAAGGCTTAAGTGTGATGGTCATGGGCAGCCAAATGTGAATCAGTTTGAAGCTGCCAGAGAAATTACTGCTCTTTGTTGAAAGCTACCTTCTGCCAGGCTGAGATACTATAACTGATGGGTGTGAAAGAGAGGACAGGGAAGGAAATATGACTTAGGACATTTTAGTATGGGAGAAGGCAGATTTAATTTAGCTTCTGCTGAAGGTGATTTTAGGCAGCCTATTCATGTTGCAGTAAGGTCGGAGGCAGTTTTGTGGTCAGTCTCAAAGGCTGGGGACTGAACAAAAAGTGGTAGGTACTTCGGCTCCTTTGAAGGGGCAGTGGTTAAGGGTGATGATTCCTGCTCCAGCTGCCCACCCAATCTGCAAGAACTCAAAGAGGTATTGAAAAGGAAACTTTTCTGGTTTTCTGTGTGGCTGCTTAGGTGGTCCCATGTGGTTTTCTCACATCAGGGCAAGGCAGGGTTGGAGCATCCATGACTCCATCACTGCTCTGCAGGGACAGGTGATTGGTGATCTGCAACACCTGTGCTCCAAGACCAAAGGACTGATGTTAACATACACTGAGAAACCTTGTTTGTTCTATGCAAAGTTTTCTTGTTTCTAAACCTGTAAGCTCTTCATCTGGGGTTGGATATCCTGTACAAGCCTTGGGGAGTTGGCAAAACCCCTTCTTTTCAGTGTGAAATACCCTGCGGTTTTTTTGTAGTCTGTCTTAGCAAAGCTTTGCCTGTAAATATTTAACTGCAAGTACCATCACATATTGTCTGCTGTTCCTGGGCTGATCTTGTTGAATACTGGGCTGTCTTTAGCAATGCATGGTAAACCACAGGCTGTAAAGTGCTTGGTGCTGTTCACAGTGAATTAAAATGTCAGAGCTTGGCTATTATTTGGTTAATCTTGGGACAAAGCACTCAGCATTTTAATATGGTAACCGTGAAGGCATTTCTCTATATAGTTCACATTGCTTGCTCTTTAATAGAAAGTTAATGGGGATTTTCTTTTTTAGATAGCAACAATTTATCATGTGTTTCCCTGGTAACTACAACATCGTGAACCTTCCTTGAAAACTCCATTGGGATTCCTGCAATGTTTGTGAGCATAATGAATGGTAAGTGTAAGGCAAACCCATTGAATCACTTTATTTTAAATTCTGGCAGAGACATAATTTCCCACAGTTCATAAACATTTACAAAAAAGGAGTTTACATGAAGAAAAACAGTTGTTTTTATCACTCAGATCAAAGAATACGTTTATCTGGATGTATGGATGCGTTTTCTGCCAGCTTTTGATAAACTCAGGTGACAATCTTTAAGAGGCTTCACAGACTAATGCGGAACCTTTGAAGTCTGCAGCTTTGCTCACCTGAAAACACAGACATCACTTCTGCTCTCTGTTCTACGTGAGTCTGAAGTTTGCACTTCAAAGATTGTAAATGACAGGACAAATTTCCGGAGCTGCCGACTCCAGACTTATTGGAATAAAATGGGGCAGTGTGGCATGTTGCAGGATACTCAGGAGCAGGTTGGATGGGGCTTGGAGCAAGCTGGTTTAATGGAAGGTTGTTCCTGTCCATGGCAGGGGGGTTGGGACTAAAAGACCTTTAAGGTCCCTTCCAACTCAAACAGTTCAAGGGTTCTCTAATTTGGGGTGTTGTCTTCACACCCCCGTGGCAGCTTAGCTGCTCCTGTGCCATGGGATTGGCATTTATGCACTGGAAAAATGGCCTCATGTCTTTTAGAAATGCAGTGCAAGGGATTCCCCTAATGTTAATGGTCTTTTCATCAGACCTAAGATGGGAGAGATGGAGAGGAGTGAGGGCTGCAGATAAAAACTTATGTGATGGAGTCTGGCTGTCATCTCAGGTTTTATTCCTCTGCAGTTAGTACAACATCACTTATATAAATGAGAGAAGGGTCATATCCCTCAGTCTCAGTGGAGCTGCTCTGGATTCTTGTTGTTGTACATAAAAGACATTTCTGGTGCTGTTTGCAAGTGGGGGCTTGTTTACTGCAGGATGGAGCAAGGTTTCTCTTGCTCTTCCTCTTGTGGAAGATTTTGAAGGGGTGTTGCAGAGCAACCCTGCTCCTTTACAGAACAAGAAAAAGATTAAAACGGCTATAATTTTTATTTTTAAAATTTTCATCTTTCAAAATGTTTAATTTTGCTTTATTATTATTTTTTCAAAGATAATCTTGTTTATCTACAATATCACACACAAGTGTGCCCTGTGGCTGTGAGGCCAGTGGGGACATTGCTGGCTCATTCTGAGGCTGCCTGGAGTTGTGTCAAGTGCTGTCTAAGGTTCAGCCTAAACCATGGATGCAGGTGGTGCTATCCCCTCTTTCCAAATATGCTCCTGGCCCAGGACTTGAACTAAGACCAGAATCTGCCTTCTATCTTCTGGAGACTGACTGAGTTATGGATTTAGAAACAGTCTCGGGGTTAAGTCTCGGGGTTAAGATTTGTGAAAGTCAGCATAGCATATCCCAGTGTATTGATTTATTTTCTTTATTACAGAGGGCATTTTTCACCTGTTTCACTTGGCTGTGGTGGCAGCTGGGGCCAGTGGATGCCCAGTCCATAGCTGATGATGGGAATGGGGTCAGTACCCATTGTACAGGGGAAAAATAAGACCAAAATCTATGTAACTGTATATTTTAGGTGAAACGTCCACATTCGTGAGGAAAGGGAAGGCAGACAAAAAACAAAGAGTGTTTTGCCAGATCTCCTTCTGTGTGTCACTTGCAAGTGTGAGTGCTGTGAACTCCCCAGGCAAGGCTTGGAGCTGTGTTCAGTTTGAGCTTCCAGAGAAAAAAATTTGGAGATCCAGGGGGAGGTCAGTGTTTGGCTCTTCCAGAGGAGAGGAAAGGAGGGAGTGGAATATAGGGACCTGGTTAGAGTCTGTGAAACAGGGAAGTGGAGACAAAGACATAGCCAATTTCTGCAATTAACACCTACTTCTTTAAATGGAAAAGAGGTGGAAATGTGGTATTGGTGTTTCTGAGTAAGGTACTCCCAATTTCACCCTGTGTGTGTGAATAACACTGGGTTCACTCTCACAGCTGGATGGGTGAACCAGTTTAGGGATCACCTCTAGGCTGAGCAGAGCACACTGCCTGAGGCTGGGAGTTAGTTGCAGGTGCAGAAGTGATTTGGAAGAACTTGGAGGCAGGTATTTGGAATTTAAAATTTAAATTTATTCATTGAAGGCTTTTTTAAATTAAAATAATATCAGTTGTAGAATTGGTTCATTATTTGTACATTTGGGCTTTTTAAAAAACGTTGTATTACTGGTTTTTGTTTAGCTGTAGGAGCATGTATGAAGATAGTGCTCATGTGGGGTTGTGAATATGAAATGAGTTACTGCAGAATGATGGTTAAGGTTGAATTTTGTTCATCTCATAGAGAAGAGCTGTGTGCTGCTCTCAGTAGATTTGGACACCTTATTCTGAATTTTTTATTGGTGTGTACTCCTGCCCTTAGGTGAGGGATAACTTCTATGAAACTGGTGGCTACAGAGCAACAGTTATTTTCAAATTTGCAAGTCCTGTGATGGAGAATATTGATATAACTTCGTTTGAATACTTTAAGCTCTAGCCTCTTGTTCTGCTCTATGCCTTTTTCATTCTCTGCATTATTAGTAGAAGTTATTTTTACAGGATTTGAAGGATGCATTGCAGAACCTTACTGCTGAACTTTGGCACGCTGGTGAAGGAAAATACAGTTTGCATCAGCTTGTTTTACTCACAGTAAATTTTCACCCTGAGGAATATGCCTTATCTGCAGCCAAGGTTAGGTTTAGTGCTGGGTTCTATTGTAATGCTCAAAAAGCAACATTTTGTTTCAATGAAGGCTTCCAGCTATGTGGAGGAAACATCTAACTAGTGCGAGTTATTTAAATGCCACACTCTTAGGCTTGTGTGACCCTGAGTGCTTTCTGCATAGCCAGTTCTTGGGTAATATAGGATTTATGAGACCAAAGGAGGCTTAATGAGGCTTACAATATAAATTTGCCAGTTGTACTGAGTCCAGTGCAAAGGTTGGGATTAGTTTGGAGGTCATGAAAAGTTGATTTGGAAAGCCAGGGATTTGGCTGAAGCTTGTGTGATGCGAAGGGAAGAGCCAAGGGCTGCTTCCACTTGCTTTGAATCCTTCAGCCTGAACCTCATCTGAGGTGGGGTTAGACTTGGGATGCACCCCAGGGTCCTTGCTGTGGACCAAAATACCTCTCCACAAGGCTGCTCTGGGATTTCCTGTGTTTCCAGGAAGAGCTGAAATGCTGTGGTGGCACAGACAGAGAAGAAACACACTTTAAATAATGTTGCCCTTGACATTAGATATGTCACCTCTGTGCCATGGTTATGTTTTCCATGGCCACTGCACAAGTTAATTTCCATGGCTGTTTCCCATGCCCCACCATGAGCAAATGTTTTGTACTACAAGAGAGGAAAAGGTTAGATCTCTTTCTCTTTTTGGATGCAAAAGAATAATTTTTGAGAGAAAGATGCCTTTTATTGCTAAAAAAGCAGTTTCAGGTCACTCCATATCCAGAAGTAACAGCTGTATTTAGCAGAGTACTTTGTCAGAAGAAAATAAAAAAAGATCAAATGCAGAAAGGGGAAATAAAAGAGTTACAGTCTGCATGTTTTAAAGCCTAGTTTAGCTAAATTCAGTGATAATTTTTCAAAGGAGAAAAGTACTGCAATAAAACATTTATTGTGTTTTTGTGCTTGTTTTCATTCCTTTGAGAAAAATGAAACAGTTTTAAGACTCATTCTATACTAATTTTTTTTTCTTAGTTTTTCAGTGCAAGTATTAAGCAACAACAACAAAAAAATCAGTTATTCACACAGTTCTCATTATAGATTTTACTAGAGGAAAAAGTTGTAGCCTTCTGGATCACCTGACTCATTCAAGAAGGCATCATTTGGTTTAAATGGATGTTGGCAAGGTCCTAAATAAGGATATGAATCATTAAAGAAAATCAAATATTTGGAATTGAAATGAGAAAAAAAAATTCTGAGTATAAAAACCCCTAAAATACATGTGCTAGGAATAACTCATCCACATGACTCGTGCTCAGACCCATTTGGTGGAGAAGTTTTGAGGCCTGAGGCACAAAAAAGGATGTTTGAGCAGCAGAAGCCAACTTGGAGGCTGTAAAGTGATTTGTTTCTATTTCCTTGTAACAATTTAAACAGTCAAATCAGCTTTACAGCTCTGAAATAAACACAGTTGGGAGTTTATGTGAGTTCAGGATGGTGTAACTGTATGTTTTGGACATGGTAGGGAAAGGAGAAGAAACATTTGCATCCAATTTGCCAACATGTTCCTCAACTGACATATCAACAAGCTGGTTGAGGTAATGGGAGAGATAAGTATTTTAAGTTGTGACTGTGCAAGAAGCTGAGAGCCTGGAAAAGGGAATTAGTTTTGAAATTCAGCAGTCATTCATAGCCAGAAACAGGGGATGGTGTGAGGGGACCTTGGGCGCTGCTGTTCCTGCCTTTTTCCTTGGCTCACGCTGGAGGTGGCTGCTCCTGAGACATTCCTCCAGTGGTGACCTGGTGTGAGGGACTTTTGACTCACTGGAGAATGGACAGGCAATGAGGCAGAGGACAAGTGACCTGTGGGCTGCATTCAGCCTGCCAAAATATCATCCAGCCTGTCAGCTGCTTCTCCCTGACTCCTGCCCGAGACACAACGAGCTGCTCCACCTCTGCTGGCAGCTGGTTCCTGGCTGCTCCCGTCCTGGGATGAGACTTGATCAGAAAATACTTCTCTTAGTTTTCCAGCCAAACATGGAAGAACGTCTTGCTTGTTGACTGAGCTGAAAATGAGGGCGGCTGAAGGAGACATCATGGTGTTATCAGACCTGTATTAAGTTCATGCTTTTCTGCAGTAATGTGAATGCCTGAATTCTCTGGTCCCAATGGGGTTGGTTGAAGATCAGGATCTGTCCAAAGCTCCAGCATTTGTGACTCAAAGACATGAAGCTCAAGCCCCACTGAAGTCAGAGGACACATGGATTGCTCTGCTGTCCTCTCTGGATCAGGCCACCTACTGAGCTGAAGCTTTTGGCTTTTCATCAGTTTTAAAAGTAGTTTATATGAATTGTGATAATGACTGGTTTGTAGATCTCGCCTTTGGCTATCCACAAAGCTGCTTAGAGAATTGCAAACTTTATATGACTGTGGGTATCTCAGCCATGTCGCTGAAGTCAAGGGCAGCAAAAACTTCAGGGATTTATTAGTACAGAGAAACTCTTCCTGTTTTTGAAAGCCTCTTAAAATATTTTATGCAGCATATACTTACTTATCCCTGGACTTTCTGAGCATGGTTCTTCCATTGCCTAAGGCCTCAGTCAGCTCTAGAAACACCCTAGCTTCTGAAAAGTGCATGAAGTGCCTTGTTTCATGATTTACAGGTGGGGAGCCTAAGAGTAGGATCATTTAAGTCTGACATGTTTGCTTGTGATTATGGAAATATCTGTAATCAAACATTTTAACAGTCAGTGCTATTTTCTAATCTGTGTGTGTGCAGTCTGATGTCTTTTGAAGGCAGCAGGAGGCAGGAAGGCCTCACAACAGGGAAAATTAAGCCAATTATCTCTGAGTAGATGTAAGGACTAAATGCCCCAATTTTCACCTACCCACTTCAATATCTCTATGATTCAGCCTTTCCCTCTGCAGTGAAATGGGAATTGCACTGCTGGGAGCTTGGGGCTGGACCTCAGGGAGGGAGGTGAGGGTTTAAAGAGCTTTTCAGCCTCTGTTTCGACAGCCCCTTCCAGCACCATGGGAGGTGTCTTGATGTTCCATGGATGGTATGGTGATGATTTGCAATCCCAAGCAGGCCTTAGCTCTGATCACAGGTCCACACAATGGTTTGGGCTGAAAGGGACCTTGAAGACCATCTTGATTCCACCTCCTGCCATGGGCAGGAACACCTTCCACTATGTCAAGCCCCATCCAACCTGGCCCTGAACACTTCCAGAGGTGGGGTTGGGCTTTTGGTGTGAGCTGCCATGGCTAAACCCTCTGCTGTGGGTGATCCTCCCAGAGCTGGGCTGATGAATGCCAGTCCTTTCCTCCTGCCTGTTCAGACTGGGACCCAAGATCCTCTCCATTGTTAATGACTGCATATTTTGGCCATAAGTCCTGTCCCTCCTGCAAGACTGCTGCTGTGTAAAGTTTATTTCTGTACCATGGCTGAAGTACCTGATGAAATTTGTAGAGGTCAGCACAGATGAGTATCCCACAAAAGCCCTGTCGTAGAAGTTTAAGTGGGTTTAAATATCCAAGCAATGTCATGTGAAAAACTGAGATTCAGGGATTTTGGTATTGCCATTGGTTAAATAGGTTTCAGGTCTTTATTATGCTACTGAAATACTTGAATCACCACTTGAACTAAATGAAAGCTTACTGTGTGTGCATATAATTGTTTTTCTTGCTACCTATTACTTGATTGGGGTTGAGTAAGGTTAGCAAAAGCATTAAATTAATTTTCTTGTAAAGTTATGCATTATGAAGTAAGAGGTATAAAAGTTACATTATATATGGCAAATGTCTTGGGGGTTTGGTTTATAGACTTGTTTATATTTTTATTTTAATGATTATTGCTTTCTTTGTGTCATTTCCACTTTTGAATCTCCATACTCATTACATTTTTATTATCTCTTTTATAAAATAAATGGCAGCAAACCAGACAATTTCTTTCTTGAAATAAATAGATCCAAATATATCTCTCAATAAATTAAATGTTGTGGCTGCAAGAGGGACTTTTCTGAAGTCACTAAGCTTAAGGAAAAGCCAATTAATAGCTGGCCTTTCATTTTTATGGACCACGGCATGCAGCACATCCATCTGACTTGGCAGATTTGAAATTATCCAAGAGACAGCTGAACTACATTTAAAGATATGTCAGTAAAATTAGTGCTCATGGAAGGCTACAGATCAACAGCTCTAGAAATCAAATCCTCGTGAGCTTTGTGCAAACTCCACTGAGGTAATTTTGAACACTTTCTCTTGACTTCAGTGGGTTCTGTGTGAAGGTCTCTGAAACCATAGCCTTTTCAAGGGATAAGCAAATTTTGGCCAGTGATTATCACTGTGGATCTCAACTGATGCATATTCCCAAACATGTTGTGAGACCTGTAGGTGTAGCTTATTATTTGGAATCTTTCAAAGCACCAAACAGAAGTGTGTCTATTGCAGAATCACAGAATCGTGGGATGGTTTGGGTTGGAAGGGACCTTAAAGCTCTTCTTATTCCACTCCCTGCCATGGGCAGGAACACCTCTCACTAGACCAGTTTGCTCCAAGCCCTGTCCAACCTGGTCCTGAACCTTTCCCAGGGGTTGGAGATAGAAAATAGGAGTTTAATTTGTATATCTGCAGTACAAGTGCAATTCCTCTTCATAATCTTGTGGGTGAAGGGTCTAGAACACCTGTCAGCAGCTGAGGGAGCTGGAGGTGTTTGGTCTGGAGAAAAGGAGGCTCAGGGGGCACCTTCTCACTCTCTACAGCTCCCTGACAGGAGGGTGGAGTGAGGTAGGGGTCAGTCTTGGCTGCCAGGTCTGAAGCAGAAGGATGAAAGGAAATGGCTTTAAGTTCTGCCAGAAGAAGTTCAGATAGATACTAGAAAAAAAAAAATTCACTGCAAGAGTGGTCAGGCATCGGAATAAGTTGCCCAAGGAGGTGGTGGAGTCACCATCTCCAGAACTGTTCAAGAGGCATATGGATTTTAGGGGTGATTGTGGTGCTGTTGGTTGATGGTGGGACTATGTGGTCTTGAATGTCTCTTCCAACCTCTGTGATGATTCTGTGGTAAAATTAAGTGGTACTTTTTATACATGGCCTCTGTTCTCCATAAAAAATATTTTTTGTGTGTACAGATTCTGTTTTTAACAGCTTTTATTCTATTAATATAATTTTGTTGTTCTGAAACATATCTCCATGCAATTGTTTCCTTTGGGTCTAAAGCTACAGTCCCCACTATATATACACAACAAGTCCTGGGCTACCAAGTCCTCCTCCTGGTTGCTACCCGTAAATCCAATTTATAACCCCATAGAAAAACCCTTTCTGCATCTAAGAACCAGCCAGGTTTCTCCTTGGGTATTTCCACGTAAAATCTGTTCTAGATCTTTGTCAGATTTGATGTTAATCAGATCCTTCCAATTTTCTCTTGTTCTCCCAGTCTTCTCCAGGCTCACTGGGAAAATTGAGCCATGGTGGTAGTGGGATTAATTGCGTTGTTAGGAATAACTGAACTGATTGAAATCATCCCAATGGTGTGAGCACTAACATTTGGTAGCAGTCAGGCTCTGGTGTGTTGAGCTCGTGCCCGTTCATCTGACCAGGTTTGCCTTGTATTGTGCTCATGTTTTTACACGTTTGTCTGTACCAAACTTTTCCTTTGGTCCATGTTTCTATCCCAAATTATCTTGGAGCAGAGCCATCTTTTTGGACTGAGTATGCAGAACGTGTGGCCTAGTAGGACTTATTATTAAGGCTTCCAAAAGGAGCCCAATATGAATAGTAAGAATAATGTGAATAATACTGAGGAATATAAGCTTGTTAGAACACCTAACATAAATCCTATACATAAAATAGAACACCAGCAAGAAAGTTCAAATTAATTTAAAGTAGGGCGTTTTGGGGTTTTTTTGGTCACTGGGATTTGCAACTGGATGGGGAATTGTATTTGAAAACCTAGCATTTTCCCTTATAAATTTTCTAAATGGGAATTTTAGGAAATAACTGTTGAACTGTACCATCCCTGTGACTCCATGGCAAACACCCTTCCAATGCATAGTAAGCAGGATGCCAGTAATGATATCGTTGTTTCGAACTCTCTTGTTGGAGTTCTGCCTTGGGCAGCAGGGTAAAATTTGGGATCTGGGGCTTTGTGTGGTGGACAAAGCATTTCATTGCATTTAAGCAATAAGAAAAATGTTTCTTTTTACACAATCTTATTGTTGTTGAGAGGGGGAAGAGAGATTGTGATCCAAAATCCTCTTAAATGGGATTTGAAGTGATGAATATCTGTGGTTATCGAAGTGAGAATTTAGAGAGCCATTGGCTATCACTGCCAATCCTAATGATAATGTTCCATCAGGTAGTGTTACTTGCATGGTTGTAAAATTTCAGTGCTCATCATGGAGCTGGGTGGACTGTAATACACTGCAAGAATGCAGAACCAAGAGATAACCTTTCCAGAGCTAAGTAGGATCCTGGTTCCACAAAGAGACTTTGGTCCAAATTGAAACCATGAAGAAATGAGGAGAGAGCTTAGGTATAGGGGTGTTTGTAATCCATTCTTTTTTTGGGGGCTTTCTGTTTATTTTAGAATCATGGAGTTAAAGAAGGGTTTGAGTTGGGAGGGGCCTTAGAGACCATGCAGTTCCACCCCTTGCCATGGGCAGGGACACCTTCCACTAGACCAGGTTACTCAGGATCGCATCTGAAAGGGGACAGCCTGACCTTGAACACCTCCAGAAAAGGGCAGTCTGCAACCTCATTGTCCTGTCAGTCCAGGCCCTTGTCCTAAGTCCCTCTCCAGCTCTCCTGGAGCCCCTTTAGGCACTGGCAGAATCTCTGAAGTCTCCCAGGAGCTTTCTCTTGTCCAGCTGAACATCCCCACCTCTTGCAGCTTGGCTCCAGAGCAGAGGGGCTCAAGCACTGGGAGCATCTCTGTGGCCTCCTCCAACAGGCCCATGACCTTTTATATGCTTTGTTGTAGAACTAAAGAGTAACAGGGTTAAAGACCTTTGCGAGTTCTATGGATTGTGTTCCTCACGACCATGGCATCTCTGGAAACAGCCTGTAAATCCATGTTGGTGAGGCTCTGGTCTGAGATGGCTCACACAGCTGGGGAATTTGGGAGCTCTGGCGCTGCGTGGCACGATGTGACATCTTGGTCAGGGATGGTAATGAGAGCACAGGGAGCCTGATGTCACCTCTAGTCCATGTTACCTCCTGTGCTGGGGGGCTTTGGAATGACAGACACTCAAATGTGTGCACGCTGGTCACTGCCACCAAAGGCAGCCCTGCAAGAGATGTGTCCCTGCCCAAAGGGCTGCGCACCCTCTGGTGATGGGTGCAACCAGCAAGGGCTGGGGTTGGAATGCGAAGGCTGGGACAATGCCAAAGATATTCCAAATTTTATTTTCCTTCAGCTTGCTCACTGGATATCCAGCAAAATGTTCCCAGGCCATTTCTGTCTCTTTCTTTTAAACAATCTTCCTTGCCAGTAAACACACGCTTCCCATAGCTGCCACTTTTTATATTGAATTAGTAAAGCTTATTAAGTCCCCCATTATTTTGTTGCATGATGGAGAATACAGGTGTTTTTCTGCATAAAATGTTCACATGACACAGCAGGAGCAGCACTTTAAGCCTAAATGGCATGCACTTGGTTATCTAATTTTTGCACATTAATCCTCTCAAGATGTCTGTTAACACAAACCTCACTAATTAACGTTGCTTTAGTGTCTGCAAATGTACGCTTCAGTTTTTTTAAAGGAAACTGGAAGACCACAGAGTATTGTATTACAAATCATAATATCAATGACATTTAAAGATATGTAAGGTAACTTAGCTGGTACGTGATAGAGAATTATACCACACTCTAACCTCATCAACAAAATGTCATATCTCCAATACACCCATTTTTGTTTATGTCCTTAAACAACTACTGCTGTAGCAAGTCTTGGGAAAATATCTTTATTTGAATGTGTTCTTGTAAGGAAAAAAGAAGAGATTCTCACCCAAAGTAAATGTCTAAAAAGACGTGGAAGTCCAAATAAGTTATTCTAGACTTCCTTTTTAGTAAGGAGAGATACAGAGGCACCTACAGAAGGTAAATAATCTAATCAAAACCTAAGAGAATTCACATCTAACCCTTATGCAAACAACAATGTTGAAACAAGCTCAAGTTCAAAACTATTTATACCAAAAAAGTGAGTACTTAAGGGACTTAAAGCATTCCTTTCCCTTCTTATTTGGAATGGGAAATAGCAGACAGCCCGTTGTCTTTGTTTTGGCATATCCGAGGCCAGTGAATGTGTCAAACTTGCACTGTTGTCCTGAAATTTAAGCCTTTATTTCCATTCCAAAGGGATCTGGAATTTTAAGGTTACATGGACAAATTTCTGAATATTTGACTTGCAAAGCAATTTCTAGTCTTGAAATGATTTGTTGCTTGCAGTAGCACCGTTCATCAGAAAATCTGAACCTAATTAACAAGCATCCAGTCTCCATCTTTCCATCATCCACTGACAGAAAATGCTCACAACAAAAATGGGAAACCTTGTACCAAAATTTTGAAGAGATATTTGAGTATAATCACCATTTCTACAAAAATCTTAAGAATTATCTGTGGATTTGGTGGAGTAGAAATTGGTAGAGACTTTGGACAGAAAAAGATGCACCTTATCACAATTTTTGTTTAAAAAGTTTGGAGTTAAGACTCCCGTGGACAATCTTAACCACAGACATGCAACTTAAATCCTCCTGTTGGCAATATTATCTTAAACCTCATGGGTTATTTATTGCATGGTAATGTTTTTCACAGACGGACTGATTAGCTGTTGGAGCAATCTACCAGAGAAGGCAGTGGCTCCCTCTTCTCTTGAAGTCTTCATCTCAAAACTGGAAGTCAACTTTGCTGTGTTCATTACAGCAGCTACAGGATGAAGTTTACAGTCAGTATTACATGGGCTGAGTGCTCAAGTGTCCTGTCTGGTCTGAGCATTTATGAATCTCCGTGTTTCTAAAGCACCTACAGATCCTTGAATAAAAGACGCAGTTGGAAGTACAATGTATTTTATGGGAGAGCTCCATCTGCCTCACGTGGAGGTAAGGAAAACCTCACGTGGCTGCATGGTGAGCTCAGGTACAGCCACATTTCATTAAACTTATTGCAACTTTCAGCCACGTGGGTCCCTAGACATAAATAAGCAAGGGCAGACCAGCTTTACGAAAATACATATTTTTCTCACTCTGACAAGCACGCAAGGGGCCGCAACTGCCCGTGTCTCGAGGACAATTTTAACAGCAAGACCTTTCTCCTCAGGGGACTGCTCTCACTTTTTCATTTAGAAGAGGAGAAAAGAAACCCAATCCTAAACATATGATGATTTTATTATGTGAAACCCAATAGGAAATGAAGTAAGAATATCAGGCTGCTTTCAGTTTCCTAGCAAGGGATTTTGTTTTAAGTTGTAAGAGAGGCAGCTGTGTTGGACACTCACTTCCCACTGCCTAAACATCAGGACCTCTTTAATTTTTGGGGGTCATTGGGTGAGTTGTGTGGTGCAAAGATAGAGCAGGGTTGATGGGAACTCCCGAGCTTTAATCCAGGCTCTGCTGGTTTGGAGAGGAAGATTCAGTTGAAGAAGCAGAGGTTAAAGGACTGCAGCAGCTCCTGGTTGTATCTTGGTGTGCACACAGGGATGCCTGAGTGTGTACGTGTGTGTGTGTGTCTGTGAACACCATAAGCAAGCCAGCCAAATTCCATCTTCATGGACAGTTCAATGGAAAGTTAGCTCGAAAAGGCAGTATATCATATTTCATGAATTTAATAGGGTTTTCATGATTTTACAAAGTGCTTCAACCAGACACTCATGGCTGGAGGCTGCACAGCAGGAGACCTAAAACACTGCATCTGTGTTTTTCAACTCTTGCCAGAATCCATTGAATTTGATCCGGAATGACTATGCATCTTTGGAATGTACATTCACTTTTCTCTTGCCTTATCCAAATAAAAGAGGGAGATGGGGGGGTTGAGGGGGAGGGAGAAAAGAGTCCTATGAGAATTCCATATGGAAACACTAAACTAGCATTATAAAGGATTTCCTATAAACAAAATTACGGTCGCAAATTTTGGACTTGGACCACATTTGAAACAAAGGGCCCTTTGTCTCCCTCTTTTTAATATATTATTTTATCTATGTTAACACACACGTTTTTATTTTTTTTTATGGCAATAGATAAACAGATGTACACATATACACTCATGCAAAAATGAATGTATATATTAGTTTGAGGTCCAGTTGCAATTTCTCGTAATTTTTTTTTCGATTGCAGAACTCCTAACAAGAGCAAACTTTAATCGTTCTGTGCACTAAATCCCTTGAAAATAAATATCCAGGGAAACTTCAAAAGCCCCTAATTAGAAGCACATGTGTGGTGTTACAAATTTCTGGCTGAGGCGGCTGAGTTGTAATTTAACGTTATGATCTGCCATAAATATTATCCATAATGAGCAGACTTCATGTTACACTTCTGTACGTCAGATAACTGCAATATTTTTTGTCTGCTTTTGTTCAATCACTGAACCTTAAGTGAAGTTTAAAATTAGAAAGAAAGGAAAAAAGAAAGAACCAGTGTTCCCACCGGGGAGCTGAATATTTCTGTCCTCCTAGCTGTAAAGAAAGCTATTGATTTTATTCTGTTTTCTTTGTTGCAGTTTAAAAATGTGGTTAACAGATAGTAACTTGGAGATGATGGGGGAGGTGGAATGATAGGGATTGGAAGTTGGTGAGATGATGGGTTGTTTTCCATAACTTTCTAATAGCAGCTTCCTAGGATATTTGCTGTGTTCCCCACTCCCAAAGCAAGCTCCAAAACCCCATAAGCTTGTTTCTACATGAAAATCTAAACTGTTCCTGCCCTTGTGCTGTACCTGAACCAAGTCTATCACACTGCAGAAACTTGATGGTTGACGATAAAATTTTCTGTGTTAATTTTAGGCAGTATTTGAATTGATTTTGCAGCCTTGAGCATGATTATATGTACGTGTGTGCGTGTGTAAGATGAGGGTAGTGAACCAGACAATAAATTTACAGTGCAAATGTGCAGCTGTGGGGATTATGCACCGGTTGCCTAAATGTGTGTGAAAAAATGCACAAATAGCATGGGGCTGTAGAACAAGTCCACAGCCTCCTGACTCGTATAAAGAGGCAGTTTGGTTTGGACTTGGACCAGACACATGGGCGAGGGTTTTTTGCCTTGAAGAGTGCCCCAGGACCCTCTACGTACTTAAAATGACAAGCCTTATCTGGTGTTTCTGACTTCAGGTATCTGAGTCTTGCCTCAGCAGGCTGTTCATGTGGCCACAGCCGCATCTTATTGTTCAGCCTGGAGAAGAGAAGGCTCCAGGGTGATTTTATTGCAGCCTTCAAGTACCTAAAGGAGCCGCATGAGGGCTAGAAAGGGACTTTGGACAAGGGTCTGGAGGGACTGGACAAGGAGGAATGGCTTCCTACTGAAAAAGGCTGGGTTAGATGGGATATTGGGAAGGAATTCTTGACTGCAAGGAGGGAGGCCCTGGCACAGGGTGCCCAGAGAGGCTGTGGCTGCCCCTGGATCCCTGGAAGTGTTCCAGGCCAGGTTGGACGGGGCTTGGAGGAGCCTGGGACAGTGGAAGGTGTCCCTGCCCATGGCAGGGGGTGGCACTGGATGAGCTTTAAGGTGCCTTCCTACCCAAACCAGTCTGTGATGATTCTGTGACCCTTTTAGCCCGAGTGCAGGCCACAGGAGTGCTGCTCTCTCCTGGGATATCTCTCCTAGACCGAAGATACTGAGTGTCCTCAGCCTACACTCTGTCTGGCAGAATGAGCATATCCTGCCTCTTCTCCCACTCACACCAGCCTTTTCATTGGAATTGCTTTTCTGCTTGTTTAAAAAACAAAAAAAATACTGCAAGAGTGAGTAAAAATCTCTGTCCAGGTGCCTGGGGTGGGGACGTGTCTCTGTCGACTGCAGCATCTCAGCATAAAGCGTGGCTCCTGCAGCTACATGCTCAAGGAGCAGTTCAGAGCAGGGAAGGGGTGAGCAGAGATACAGCAGCTCCAGGCTGCAGGCACCAGAGGCCCAGATATAAATCCGATGGAGGGCTGGAAGCAGCGCACTCTGTGGGCATGGTAACAAGTGGTCAGATGGCTGTGTGTATTGGTATTGGTACCTGTCTGTTTGGTTTTGGCCAGACGCTCCGGCTGCTGACACTGCTTCTGGGGAGAGACCAGGGTGTCTGGGATTGCAGCTCCTCCCAGGAGATATCAGGCTCTCATAGGAACAGTATCCATTTTTTGTGGCAGCAGGAGGAGCTGCAAATCCAATTCTCCGGGGTTTCCCCCACAAGACTTTCTGTCTCAGCTCCGTCTCTCATTCCCAAAATGCCTGCATGCAGTTTTTACCTCTGCTGTTGCAGAGCCTTGAGCTGGATCACATCCTATCAGTTCTCATAGCTCATATCAGATACCGCAAGCTGCAAGCCAAGTTCATTCCTTGTGCTACCTCCCCTCAGCCCAGCTGAGCTCACAGGGATGGATCTGTACACCTCCTTTCCCCCGTTAGGTAGTGCAGAGCAGAAGCAAGGCTGTAAACCTTCCAGGTGAGAGGTTATCTCCAGAAGGGTTTGCCAAATTACTTTATAAACTTCAGATATGTAGGGGAGAAGATAAAAGCTATAATGTTGCCCTTCAGAACCCCATGATGGATGTGCTGCTCAATCTCTGACTGTGTTGGATGTATCTGACAAAATCTTTCATTACGATGGTGGGAATAAAATACCTCTAATCTCCCCCTCGCCTTCCACTTCCATCTCTAGTTTCTGGAACCACAGGTGCCAAGACATGGAGAGTCTGTTGTCAAGGTATTTCTACCAGAGATGATGGAAATACCCATTTCTCTGTGACTTCCAGCATCAATCTGTAGGCTGGGAGGGTTCAGATAATGCTTGGAGACCACCAGAGCTGTGTTTCTGAATAAAATCAGCACTCAGAGTCATCGCCAGTAATGCTTTTAGAGGCACATCCAATAGTTTGGGCTACTTACCAGACCAAATTTAAACCAAATATAACACTGGAGAAAAGTTTCCCAGCCTCTGTTTCAAAATTACATTTAATGATTTGCTTCCAACCAAAGATCACAAAGTTATTTAGAAGTATGAATCATTTCAGTGTTTCAGAGCAACCCCCTAATGGCACCCACTGCCACCACCACACCTCTGTCTGACCACGGAGCCTCAGGGGACTTTCCCAGCACGGACTGGAGCAATGTAACTCTGCTGGAAGTGGAACCTCTCTCCCTTGTGACCTTATTTGCCATCAGTTATTGGGGTGTGTGCCATTCTGGGTAAAATGGGGATCGTCTGACACGCTCCTTCGAACACGAGCATAGGAAAGCTGCATGTAAAAGATGCTAAGAGATACTTAAAGTGAAAAATACTTTGTAATCACGGTCAAACTCCAGTAGTAAGTTTGAGACAAATAAGAGCTCAGATTTTGTGCGGCTACACACTTTTTCAGCTTCATTTCATCACCTCTCTGTAGTTTACCCTGTTTGCCTCCTATAGGCTTTCTGACAACCTTCCAACCAAGCAGTCTGGTAATGATGCTCACGATAATTCTTCCTTTTGGCTGGCTTGCATTCAGCTTTCCTTAATGAAAGCACAGTTCTCTGCCACAGCCCTAAGGATTTAAATCCTGTGTACTCCACAGCTGAACACGGTGGAGTACAGCTCCTCTGACCAGCTGCCCTGAACCCACAGAGGTCATTCAGGCCCCTCGGACTGCTAAAGCTCTGCCGTGTGAGGGGCAGGGGTCACCCGTGGCTGAGTGATGCGCTCAGGACTGATGAAGGGACCTGCTGCCCCGGCCGCTCATTTTTTAGGACGTCGATAGGTGGAGCTGAAGAAACAAATCAGAGCTTGCGAGTGAAGGCATAAATGGGTGTGTTTGCCTTTTTTTAGTGCGCTGGGAAGGGATTGCGCTTGTGAAATGACAGAAGCGTAGCTGTGCAGTGGAGGGAGGGCGTGAGGGACGCAAGGCTGCTGCAGAGAATGATGGAGGAGAGACGGAAAAGGAATGGAGGGTGTAGAAACCTACATCTGGGACAAAATATCTTTTCTCTTGTCTGCAGGCCTCCCCAGGGTATATTCTGCATCTGATTCAACTTTTACACATACAGCATCAAAACAGACTTTATTTTTCCTGGTAAATATTGTACAGAATGAATTCTAGCATATGATTTTGCATATCTAGCTCAGACTAGACAATCACTCAAGAGCTTTTTGCATCAGAGATGTCCAGCTTGAGATGATCTAGAACTCAATTAAAGGCAGGTCAGGTGCACCTAACATGTCCCTCTGCCTAAATAAATCACCTTGTGAAGGAAGCCTTTATAGTCAGTGCAAATAAGGATTCTCATGTCATGGTTTGCTTAGTCTGCTAATCAAAACATGTAGCTCTGAGCACTTACCATTTAGTGCAGCTTATGAAAATCAAGCATCATTATTGCTGTCTGATACATTATCACCAGCAGCCATATAATGGGCAAAATGTTCCTGGGTTGGAATGAGTGCAATTTATGATTCTAAATTGTTATGTATAAAGAAAGAAGAGTGCAGCTGGATATTCATTAGACACATTCAATTTAATGTATTGAAAACAGTAAAGAATATGTTTTAATTAATAAGCCAAGTGCACATGGCAATGGAATCTGTAAAGAGAGCCCACAGAGCTCTGCAGCTCTTACTGGGGAGTGAAATGGCAAAGCTGCTCCTTCCTCTAGAGTGAGGTGACCTGTATTCACCTGCAGAACACAATTCACCTGCTTTGGTTGTCTCAGCTTTATTGCCACACTTAGAGGATTTTGCCCCTCTGACCCATCAGTGATACAAAAGACATCAGATGTTTTTATGCAGGTGTTTGGACTTTTGGTTTGAAGATCTGTTTCTGGAGGAAGATAGCTAGCATACTCCAAAAATGAGGGCCTTTGGTCAAATTTCTTTCAGAAAAGGGCACTAAAGAAGGGTTAAAAAGACACTAAAAACATTGCAAGTGTTGCCTCTGTGCTGCAGTGTTGGAAGGAATGAATAGGAAAAAACAGGACATCTTCAACAACTGTGAAGTTCATGTCCCTAGATGACCTTCAAAATCAAAACTGCATCACTGACATTTCTCCTGAGAGTTTGAAAATGTACTGAAGATATCAACCAAATGATCTATTTCTTGTGAGGTCTTCTTAAGAAGACCCAAAAATAGAAAAGCAGTAGCATGAACAATTATTAAAGTTAGTCTTTGGAATGGAACTTTCATTCTAGCTCAAAAATCTTGTTGAAGAAATTTTTGGCACCTGACATTTACCAGGTTTTTTAGAAGCCAGGAAGTGAATCACCTTGGAAAATCTGAACAAAATTTTCTTGGCTGCCATCATGCAAAGGCAGATGAAATGTATTTCCAAAGTAGAAGAAGTTTTTAATGTGATTGTTCATTCATACCAACTAGCTCAAAATAAGGCAATATTTGCAGTTTGTAATTTAAGTAGAATCTTCTTGACTCTTATTGAGTTGATAATTTGTTATTTGATAGAGAGGGAGGGGGATGGGTTACAGTGTTATATTCATCCCTAGGAAGGGCCTTTCCTAAAAAGTCCACAAGTCAGATGTGACCATTACCAGCCAAAACTGGGATCTCTCACTGCCAGGGCCCCCTCAGGGACTGACTGTAAAAGGTGTAGCCATTTCTCCTGAAATGCTGTGGGTCACACCACTCATGGAGTCCATGCTGAAGGGAACAACCTCGATGCCCATGCCCTGCTAAACCTTTTAGAGATTAAACCATGTCAAGAGAAGCTCAGCATGACCCATCAATGTGCACTTGAGCCCCAAAAGCCAGTGCTGCCCTGGGCTGATCCCCAGCGTGGGCAGCAGGGCAGGGGGGATTCTGCCCCTGTGCCCCGCTCAGGTGAGAGCCCACCTGCAGAGCTGCCCCAGCCCTGGGCTCCAGCAGCACAAGGAGCTGGAGCTGCTGCAGCCAGTGCAGAGGAGGCCACGGAGATGCTGCCAGGGCTGGAGCCCCTCTGCTCTGGAGCCAGCCTGGGACAGCTGGGGCTGTTCAGCTGCACAAGAGAAGGCTCCAGGGAGAGCTCCGAGCCCCTGGCAGGGCCTCAAGGGGCTCCAGGAGAGCTGCAGAGGGACTGGGGACAAGGCCTGGAGGGACAGGAGCCAGGGAATGGCTTCCCAGTGCCAGAGGGCAGGGACAGATGGGATATTGGGAAGGAATTGGTGTCTGTGAGGGTGGTGAGGCCCTGGCACAGGGTGCCCAGAGCAGCTGTGGCTGCCCCTGGATCCCTGGCAGTGTCCGAGGCCAGGTTGGACAGGGCTTGGAGCAGCCTGGGATAGTGGAAGTTGTCCCTGCCCAAACCATTCTGTGATTCTAAGGAGAGAAAGCCCCAAGCAGAAGCTTTGCTACCACAGGCAATATGTGCACACAACTCTCCCTTCTCCAAGTAGTAACTGTAGTGAGAAGTGGTGGCTTTTTAGTTATAACATAGCTCTTGTACCACCCCATCTTCCCATATATCCTGCAATGAACTAAATAAGTTTTCATCTGGAGAAGTAATTGCTCCTTACAATACCTTGACAGTGACCCTTGAGGGTGTCTGAACTACAGGGTGGACTGAGAGCCTGGATGTGTTCATAGGCCTGCAAACCCATGACAAGGATCCTCCACCCAGTGTTGTGTCTGCCAGGGAGTCCTCCAGTGAAGGTGTGTGCTGTGCTTCCCTGCATAGCTGAGAAACTACTTTGAGAGGCAGCTGGGAAGAAACCACCTTCTCTGCAAATTAAACGTGTTTCCGGCCTGAATGAAAGTCTGGCCTAGCAGAGAGGTGAACAGCATACTCAGATATCTGAGAGACTTGCATGGGCAGGAATAAACACCCCCACACACTCAGGGAGCCTGAACTCACCAGGGAGATGTGGGATGATTTTGTCCTCTTGCAGAGTTGAGCCTGTCTTCTTCAGCCTGCAATGTGTTGGTACCTGGGGATGGATCCTGGTCACGTCCTCCTAAAGCAAAGAGATACAGGAATCTGAAATGCTGGGCAGCCATAGAGCAAGAGTGACCATAGGATCATAACATCAGAGAATGGTTTGTGTTGGAGGGACCTTAAAGCCCATGCAGTTCCAAACGGCCCTGCCATGGGCAGGGACACCTTCCACTATCCCAGCTTGCTCCAAGCCCCATCCAACCTGGCCTTGGACACTTCCACGGATGGGACAGCCACAGCTCCTCTGGGCAACGTGTGCCAGGGCCTCACCACCCTCACAGGGAAGAATTTCTGTCCAATATCCCATCTAATCCTGCCCTCTGGGTTAGAAGTGGGAAGCCATTACCCCATGTCTTGTCACTCCAGGCTCTTGTAAATTGTCTTTCTCCATCTTTTTGTCATTCCCTTCAGGTATTAAGGGCCTCAGTTAGGTCACACCAAAGCCACTTCTTCTTCAGGCTGAACAAGGCCAATTCTCTCAGCCTTTCCCCACAGCAGAGCTCCTCCATCCCTCTGATCATCCTGGTGCCTCCTCTGAATTCACTGCAGCAGCTCCTTGTGCTGTTGGAGCCCAGGGCTGGGGCAGCTCTGCAGGTGGGCTCTCACCTGAGCGGGGCACAGGGGCAGAATCCCCCCTGCCCTGCTGCCCACACTGGGGATCAGCCCAGGGCAGGGGGGTTCAGGGCTGGGGCAGGTCCAGCTCTCACCCCCAGCACCCCCAGCTCCTTCTCCCAGGGCTGCTCCAGCTGCTCATCCCAGCCTGGATTGACCCCGGGGGTTGCCCTGACCCAGGTGCAGCTCCAGCACTTGGCCTTGTTAAACCTCAGAGGTTGCCATGGGCCACTTCTCCAGCCTGCCCAGGTCCCTCTGGATGCCATCTCATCCTCCAGGTGTGTCAGCTGCACCTCTCAGCCTGGTGTCATCTGCAATTTGCTGAGGGTGCCCCCGATCCCTCTGTCTGTGTCATTAATGAAGATATTCAATAACACTGGTGCCCATATGGAGCCCTGAGGGACACCACCTGTCCCTGATGTCCACTAGGACTCTGAGCCATTGACCACAACCCTCTGGATGCCACCATCCAACCAGTTCCTAATCCATCTAAGTTCTCCCATCAAATCTATCTCAATTTAGAGAGAAAGATGTTGTGGGGGATGGTGTCAAAAGCTTTACAGGAGATCAGTAAATAAAAGGTATTTATAGGGCAACACACCAACAACTTGTCTAGGTGTAAAAAAGCTTTGAGAAGCACCAGGGGCCCATGGGATAAAGGACCCTGTTGCTGGATCCACTGTGAGGGTATGGCAGGTCCATCCCCAGGAGGTGAACAGAAAGTAGTTCCTTTCTGCTGTGCTTTAAAAAGATTTCCCCAAGTCAACACAAAGACAGACGCTGTGGTGCCTTTGCAACACACCTGGCCTGCACTCAGAGGAGCTGTGGATTGCTGACCCAAACACTCACCACTCATATTTCAGCACAATGAAACAGACATATGCTTGTGTAAGGAGTTTCTTTGCATTGATGATCCAGAAGAGTCACTGGTCTAAAAAGTCTCTAAAAGGTTTTTTTTTTTCCTTTTGCTGTCAAAAGCTGATGATTTTTGGAAACTACAGTTTTAATGGAAGAAGTGTCATCTTTACTGATATCTTCAACTGAAGACGTAAGTGGGAACAAGCTGTTCCACGAGCAGCAGAATTAACAAAACCATGTTTCTTGTGGACGTGTGTCTCAGGTTTGAACTTTCTGGTTAAACTAGGGTGCCAATTTAAGATTTTCCTATAGCTGTGACATGAATAATGTCTCCACCCAACACAGATTCTCCACACTCTGATAAAGGGTAACTGGAGCCTCTCTTATTCGGTCTGGTGCAACTAATCAAGTCACTGTCTTCCCCCAGGCTGTAAATTTTCATGAAACATGTACAATTCTAACAAATTTTGTTGAAACAGGTTCAAAACTTGTCAGGGGAACACGAAGAGATGAGATGATACACACAAATGTTGGACATGTAAGTCCTTGTTTTCTTTGGAAACCAGGGTAGAAACATTCTCCACAGGCAGCTTGTAAGGCAGAAAATGGCTATTTATGGACATCTTTACACTCTTTTCTGTCCCATGAAGGGATAAGATAGAAAGGGATGTCGCTTGGCTTCTCTCCTCTGTATTATTTATGATGTATAGGAGGAGTGTACAGCAGTAACCTACAAGGGGTTTTCAGCAATTGTCCCTCTTCCTCTTACAAGTTTTCTAAATTCTTGTTGTGCATCCTTTTGACAAACAGAACCCCAACAATAGGTTTCACATTTTCCATTCTAGTATTTTACTGCTTGCCCTTGCTGAGACTTTCAGTGAATGTTCTTTGGGCTGTTTCGCAAAGACCGTGTGAATCAAATCAAGTGCCAGTATTTAAATTTTAAGACAGGTTTTGTGAAGACCAAAGGTTAAGCACTGGTGTTATATAAACACTCAACAAAAGTCCCCCCTTCAGATTCTTTTCTTTTTCTTATCTTACATTTTAGTAGACTCTCTGTCGTCAGACAGTGCTTTAGACTAGACATAATAAAAATACAAAAAAAAAAGCTATTTTTAAAAAAACCATCCATTTTCTATCTTTATATAAGAAAGAAACATCAGTGATGCAAGCTCATTTTCCCACTCACTTGTCCTCTTTCTTACCTGAAGGAATAGTGGATGACTTTGGATGCCCCACCCCTGGAAGTGTCCAAGGCCAGGTTGGACTGGGTTTGGAGCAGCCTGGGACAGGGGAAGCTGCCCCTGCCCATGGCAGGGGTGGAAGTGGATGATCTTTAAGGTCCCCTCCATCCCAGACAATTCTGTGATTCTATAATAAAGTTTGAATATATTGTCTCAAGACAATGTCCTCTCAAAGCCCAGTTAGATTTATTTATCTCTTCTTGTCTCTCTTCACTAATTCGAGACAAAGAAGTGATAAAAACATCGCTGTTTTGATTTTCAACAGGCCACTCTTCCTAGGAGCTGGACCTCAAAGCTCCATGTGTCCTGGGTGCACTGCAAAGACGAAACCTACTCCTTTTAATTTCCGCTCTTTTGATTTTCAGAGGGGTTTTTTTAGCCAGTCCTTGTTGTGGCCAGTACCAATGACAAGGGAAATATTTATAGTTCTGAAATCAAAGGGGCACAAGGCAGTGCTAACAGCACTCCATCACTTCCTTTTTCAAGGGAGGGACGTAGCTGCAGACTTAAAGATCACTCATCACGATAGGAATATTTATCTCTTGGAAAGCCTTTGTGTTACAACTGCAGGGCAGTGAAATGAGCACTGTTTTTTTTTTTGCATAATTCACAGTTTTTCATTATCCAGCTTGAACACTGCTGGTTCAATCAGCACACTGTTGTTTTGATGGAGACAGTGGTGCACAGGGCTATTCCTCAGGCTTCTTCACCCACTGTTTCTTGTGCTGTCTGTGCACTCAACCTTTCATTTACTTATTCTATTTCTTTTCACACACCGCCTGTTTTTGTGGTTCGTGATGGATTTTACACAACAATACAGAGGGGCAGCTGAGATTTATAGGTACCCAGAGCTCTGGTGCTTCCCTGTATGTCCTCAATGTCTTCAGGCTCTGAACCTAAAATCAGAGGATCAGCTTCATCAATCCCTAAGCTCCTCTAAATCTGGGTGAGTGTTTGTCTCAGGCCATACAATATCAGGAGAATGACAAAGGCAGGGCAGGAGAGTTTGACATGAGTTGGGGTGGAAGAGCTCTGGGAAACGTGGGAGATGCAGGCAGGAGCTGCAATGTGGATTGTCACCTTACACTGAAAGGTTCAAAGGTGGAAAATCTGCAGGGCCATATCAACTTTTACTTCCTGTCTCTCATTTTCCTCCTGCCCTCCTGCAGCAATAAACTGCCCTGAGGAACTGCCTCTTTTGTCTGTGCAGGGACCTGGCCCAGGCTGCACCTCCTGGCCGTGGCTGTTTCCTCTCCCCTCTGCTCTAGCTGCTGAAAACCTGGCAACAGCTCCATGGAATGATGGGAGTCTGACAGAGGGGATGTGAACAGCTCGCTCTTGATTGACAGCCCCTCCACAGAGTAGTCTGTCAGATTAATTATCTGTACTTCAGAAATCCCTGGAGATCCCATCACCATTTCACAGGGTGCTGTAGAAACAGAATATGAAGTTCCAGCCCCTTTTCCCCGAAATGACAATCTGTCTTCAAGATAAGAGGCAGCAGGTGGAATCAGCTTGTGGACAGCAGTAAGGAAAGAAAAATGGTTTTGAAGGGTTTGGGAAATACACAGACATCACAAAGTGGTGTTCCCCTTTGGCTAATGGCGTCAGAGTTTCCTCAGTGTCCTCTGAAATAGTGGTGCCCAGTAGCTGACCACCATCCTGGGTCTTGTTCCCTATCTGGGTGGGTGTGCTCCAGCCACGAGGTAGCAGAGAGCATCATGTTGGATGAAGACCCAGAAATTTGGGTTCCAGTGCTTGAACCTGCAGATGTTCAGTCTGTTGATATAGAAATAAGGCTAAGATTTTACATTATTATTATTATTATTGTTTCCAAAGCAGCTGTCAAAGCGAATTTGAGAAAAGGGACTTTTAAGTAGTGCTTACATGAGGAATTACTCATGGAAAATTCCTCCTCTGAACTTTTCCAATTTCATTAACAAAGGAATGTTTATAAAGCGAAGCCCTGTGCTAGACACTGACATTTCTAAGTTTGAAGTTGCTCTTGTAGCAGTTGAAATGAAGTTCATGCATCAGTTTGAGAGCAGGTACTACATCCGGGTGGAACAAGGACTTACTTGTGGCAATTGAGGAAAAAAATATTCCTTGTGAGACAATGGGGCAAGCACTGAGACTATGCGTGAAAGCATCTGAGACAGCTTGGTGAAAGCAGTTCCCTGATCAGACTATTTTCTAAAGTCACCATTACTTAACAAGAATAAATAATTATTTTTATCTTGAGCAAATATTGGTAATCTCTAAAAGAGAGGTGAATCATAAAATGATAGAATCATGGAATGGTTTGGGCTGGTAGGGATCTTTGAAGGGGAAGGGGTGTCTCCAAGCTCCATCCAACCTGGTCTTGGACACTTCCAGGGACGAGGCAGCCACAGCTTCTCCGGGCAGCCTGTGCCAGGGTCTCACCTCCCTCATAGGGAAGAATTTCTTCCTAATATCATAATATCAATCTAACCCTGTCCCCTGACAGCATTTCCTCTTGTCATTTCCCCTTGTACTATCACTCCATGCACTTTTCAAATTCCTTCTCCATCTCCCTCTGTCATGTGCTTTATGGACTGCCAGTGCACACTGATGGATCATATTGAGCTTCTCACTCATCAGCACTCCCAAGTCCTTCATCTCAGAGTTTCTCTCAATCCATTCTCTGTCCAGCCTGTGTGTTTTGGATTGCCCCAACCCAGCTGCAGAACCTTGCACATGGCCTTGTTGAACTCCATCAGGTTCACCCAAGTCCAGCTCTCAGGGCTGCTGAGCACTATTGAATGTCATATTATTTGTTGGCAGTAAATATTCAATGTCTGCCTTGAGGCAGAGCTTTCTTATGCAGAGACAAAATTCCTGATAGTCTTTCTGGCCTATAATTGCATTTTCATTAAAGCTAGGTTAACATAATCTTCGTTTTCTTTTGTGTTCTTGCTTTTTTGTGTTTCAGCCAATGCTGAAAACCCCTGCTCTCCCTATATCCTTCTAAATGATCTTATTCTAAAAGCCAGCTAGCCTTAAGGACCATCCTGTGTCACTCATGGGCTCATGATCTCTAAGGGGTAAGTTGAAGGTTTTCTTTTATCAAGTACCACCAATCCCAGAACTGATCAGTGATTTGAACTTTCACATCAACTTTCACTGAAGGACATAAGGACTCCTGTGCCCATTTTGCTAATGGATCATAGAGACTGAAGGGCTCACTGAGGCCACATGTCAATGGTGTCAAACACAGAAGCATCATTTTTCAGTCTAGAATTTCCAGATATTTCTGGTCTCTATTATTTATCAGCTTCTAAAACTCATCTTGCCAAAGCATATTCAAATTTAACAAGAAACGAAGAGCTGGAATACCTCATTTATTGTAAAGAAATTCTTTACTGCGAGGGTGGTGAGGCCCTGGCACAGGGTGCCCAGAGCAGCTGTGGCTGTCCCTGGATCCCTGGAAGTGTCCAAGGCCAGGCTGGATGGGACTTGGAGTAACCTTGGGATAGTGTAAAGTGTCCCTGCCCATGGCAGGGGGTGAAACAGGATGAGCTTTAAGGTCTCTTCCAAACCCTTCTGTGATTCTATGATTTTATAACTGTGGGCCATTTTGACGGAGATTTGGTGCAGAACACAAAACACCTGTGACTTCTGGTAGAAATGGAATAAAAGTCATGAGAGTAAGAACATTTGGCAAAGTCTTTGTTCATAGTACTTGTAGAAAAAGGCAGGCAAGGATCTCCTGGCATGAAAAGCAAATAAATAGGCTTCAGGGAAAGAAAATTTCTCAATGTCACCTTCCTAACAGAAACTTCTGAGACCCCAAATATAGCCTCCCTGATGCTAATACTATGCAGAAAGGAAGCTTGGGCTATGTCACCAAGGTACTCAGGAGTTATGAGGTGTATATTTTAGAAGATCATGTGAGGAATTAAGCATGAAGATGCCATTTAATTATACATTTATGCACTTGCCTTTTTTTTTTTTTTTTTTAAGCAGACTCTTTGCTGAGCATTTACTTCTCTGAGTTAATGACAATAATTACATGAAAATCCATTCGGGCTTCTCAAGATGCTGAATTTGCAAACTGGCAATACAAATACTTTAATACTCATTTAAATACACTGTAATTGCACTTGATTCTAAGTAGTGGCATTTTAAAAGCCGTGCATTTTAAATTTGTAAATATTAGATGTCCCCCTCCCCGCCCTCACTACAACATCAATCCTTCGTGTATCTGGTTGATGTCAGTCTTGATAAATTATTCTGCTGAAAGAGCTGACCATAAAGAATAACATTTTCAATTAAAAATTAATATATTCCCATGCCACAGGTCCTTGTGTGAGCGCAATACAATGGTCTGTATTGTCTGTCTGTCAGCAGATCCATGTCTGATTTGTGGTTTACCTAGATCCTACAAAGTCCTGAGAAAATTACAGTTTTGATACCTGTCATTCATTAGTAATATTTATATTACTAATGTATTACAATATTTGCCCACTGGCAAGTGACACCTGCAGTCCGGTTAGCTGTCAGCCAGGCTCACAACATGAAAGAAAATACATGACTTTTCCTCCTTGTTGAATGAAAGGACCCAATTTTTGCTGCCTTTCCCTCCCTCAGCCCCTGGTTTTCTGCAGGGATTTCAAGTGGCTCTCTGGTGGTTTGGTTTAGGATGGGGACAGCTTTCTGCAGCCCTGGAGAAAACTAGAGCAACAGAAACAAAGTCATCAAGCCCAATTCCTTACATTGCAGGTCCTGATTCACATCTTTCTGCTCAGAAACTCACTGGGTATCGTGCCAAAAGTAGTTTGAGTTTCCCCCCTCACCTTCCTTTTGCCATGGTGGACATCCTAGAACCTAATAGCCTAGGTGCATAGGAAGATGTCCTCCCTTCCAGACTGAATGCAGCCTTGGAAATTTTAAACTTCTCCTTTTTTGGCAATATTTTTCTTTCCTTTATATTACTTTTCTGTGTACCTAATTATTGTAAATGTGGACAACTGTTTTATTCCATATTTTCAAGGAACACTTTTTTGCTTATGTACACATTGTCTGTGTACATATTTTGTGCCAACTGTTTAAAAAATGCGTTTTCTTTCTCCTTTGCATTTCAACCTGTTCAGAAAAGTCTAGCTGAATGATGTCTCACCTGTGGAAGTGGCTTTGCTCAAGTGCTAACACTTTGCAAAACTTACTTAATGAGGTTTTGTTTCAGAAGGCTACCAAAGCAAATCTTTACCAATCTATTTGATTATTCTCTGTTTTGATTTTTCTAGTTTTGTGCTGGGTGACAATAATGCAAAAACCTAAGAGAATGTGATGCAAAACACTTCATTTTGTAGGAAACAGGTTTTTCATTATTTCTGTGAGGCTGTTCCCAAATGGAATGAAGACAGCTGCTGAGAAATTAAACATTTTGCAACTTGCCTTCTGTAGAAAGAGAAAAGTGAGAGCTACCTGTGAGGTCAGGCCAAATATTAAAAGAGACCTTTGTAATGAACATCTTCTAAAGACAAAGCTGATTCTCAGTCAGCCCAAGGATCCTACATTTTCCATTCTGTTATGTTAATAGATATGGGAGTGAAATATTTGTCTCTCTTTCTTTTTCCCCCTTTTTTTCTCCCTTCTCCTTTCCCTTTTCCTTTCCCACACAGGATTTGCTGCTTTCAGGGATTACTAGCCCCTTCAGCTGGATAGTGTCCTGGACTTTCATTCTGACTACATATTTAATATGAGAGCAAATCAGAGTTTGGAGTCAGCCTCACTCACATGAAGCTGAAGATCCATCAAATATTTTGTTGGTAGAAGGTGCACTTTCTCTATGATTAAAATCCCCCAAAATTTCTTGATGTGTAAGGCAGCTGAAACCAATACAGTTTCAAAACTCTGTTTAAGTCTAAAGAAATCTGTTTCACAATGAAAGTAAGCAAAAATGTGTGTTGTGTGGAAAATTTTGCCCAACCATCTACCAGCCCTTGCACATAGCTCAGTGTTTTTATTGAACTTCATCTGCCCTAACTCAGGGATCACTTAGGGACATCTGAGGAGGTCACCCAATAATTGAAGAGCTATCCTAGGTAGGAGAGGTATCAGTATAGTATGTTTCAAGACATATTCTTAAATCCTGATTTACATAACATCATAACCTTTGTGTATCTCTTGTAAATGCATAAAATAAAAATTCCATGTACACCTTCTGTTAACAGTTACTGCAGTTTTGCTCAGAAACTCATTTCCCTGTGGATGCTTCTGTATGTGCACCACACACCCAGAAAAGTGTCCAAATATTCCTATGCCCCACATTTTCCACTCTTTCTTCTAACAAGAGGGTTCTCTGAAAGGCTGGTTATTTTAGCAAAATGAAACACACTGATATGACATGCTGATACCCCACATATTGGGAAGAATGAAAGCATCTGCTTTTCTGTGAGAACTCTTTTGGTAAACTCACATGCTTGAATGATTAAACCCAAGGATTAAAATATCTTTTACAATGTGTAATTTTTTTCCTTTCTCTCAATAACTTTAACACAGGAAGGGAGGACAGAGGAAGAGAGAGAAATAAGCTTATATTCTTAACTTTCCTAACCCATATTCCATTCCAGAACTATAAGATGTGATAAAGATAGGTAAGCAGATTAATTTAGCAGACTTCCAGACTTTGAAGCAAAAGAGGGAGGCAGAAACATTTTATCATTTCTGACATATGGAGCATGTAGTTCTGACTGCAATATGGAATGCATGATCAAAGTCATGTTTTCAATAGATTCTAGGAACATTTTTAGCCTTAAAGTCATTAGTAAACTTCAATTTAGGAGCTGAACCCTAAAACCTTAATTTGGACAAAGCACTCCTACTTGGGAGCATAGCAACTCACTCACAGGTCAAAATTTAATATAATTCTTGAACCAGGCAGCTCAATGTCTTGGAGAAAATGACTAAAAAATACTTAGAAAATACCTTCAAGGGATGAGGATGAAATTGAGAGCTAAGCACAGGAAAAATAAGAACTAGGGCTTTCAAAGAAAATTGAAGCTTTGGAGAGCCTTCAACTATTTTGATTTATATTTAAACATTTTAGAGATTGGAGCTTTGATTAGCTGAGACCCTCTCCAATTCCCCTTCAGATCTGATTTATGGGCAGGCTGAATCTCAGTAAAATGAAAGCTAAATCAGGTGTTCTTTAAAATTACCTTTGAACACTTAAAGAAGGTAAGGAAGAGGGCAACTTACTTGGGGCTTACATGAAGGGGAATGGGATATGAGGGTGAGTGTTTTTAGGAACTGAAGTAGTTTGAATACTGGAGAGGGGGAAGGAGCAGAAAGAACAGGATGTCAGGGTGTTTCTAATTGCTGCATGTGATAGCAGTTATATATACATCACTTTTGACTGGGAGATGCATGAAACTAGGCTTGTTAGCACAAACAAGGCTGTTTGTGCATATGTAAGATGGAATTTGGTGGGGGTTTTTGTGGCTTTTTTTGTTGTTGTTGTTGTTGTTGTTTTTGTTGGGAAGAAATTTATTTCTCAATTTACTGAAAAAATGGCTTTCTCATTTTGGTGTTTACAATTGATTGTCTCATCCTATCCAAGGTTATTCTGATAGAAATTTTGCAGCTCCCAGGAGGCAGCTAGACACCTCCAGGTGAAATTGTGCAGGGTTGATTCACGGGGAATGAGCCCACTGGCTCAGCATAGAGTGGTTTGGGTTGGAAGGGAACTTTAGGATAACCTTGTTCCAACCTCTCTGTCATGGGCAGGGACATCTTCCACTATCCCACATTGCTCCAAGCCCTGTCCAACCTGGCCTGGAATACTTCCAGGGATGGGGCAGCCACAGCTTCTCTGGGCAACCTGTGCCAGAACCTCACCACCCTCACAGCCAATAATTCTTCCCAATATCCTATCTAATCCAGCCTTTTTTCAATCTGAAGCCATTGCCCCTTGTCCTGTCCCTCCATCCCTTGTCCCAGGTTCCTCTCCAGCTTTCCTGGAGCCCCTCAAGATATTTTCTACTCCAGGATGAAAAACCCCAACTCTCTCAACCTGTCTTCCTAAGAGAGGTGCTCCAGCCCTCTGATAATTTTTTGGCAATCATCTTGGACTAGCATCCTCTAATAATATGGTGGATAGAAACATTTCTGTACATGACCCTGATCTTCCCAGGCCTCCCCAGTTTTTGCTTTTCACGTTGCCATTCTATCTAATAGATACACACTACCTGACACTGGCATTATCAGAAGCCAGCCAGAAAAAGATAAAAGTGCCCCTTAAGGCAGTATCCAGGTCTACAAATGTTCTCAGCCCTGCTCTCTTCACATCTGCTGGCGTAGGAACTGGCTCTGCTCAAGGATGTGCACTTTGTGACCGTGGCACACAAAGGGTCAGAGTCCCACCCCACCAAGCTGCTGCAGTTGTCTCATCCCTACAAGAAAAATATCAGGTGCAGAGGAAATTGCACATGACAATTGTTTGAAAACATATCTCTTAAATGAAGTAAGGAATGTGTCATAAGCAGATGATCCCTGCGATAGTGGTAGCTGCCAAAATCGTGAGTTAGGTCATGATGTTTGTAGAAGATTTTAATATTTTGCAGCTGGAATGTGCCTATAACGACGTATTCCCACCCCGCATTCTTGCTGAGTTCGAAGGCATGGATACAAATGATTACTGACTGGCTCAAAAACTTCCTTGCAGATACTGTGGATTTGTGTCTTGACAGCCTTTATCATGGCAAGACAAACTGTTGAGGTATTATGAGTGCAAAAGATTGAGTCTGACTGTGGGGGAATGTTTAAGTTTTCCTAGTTAGTTAAACAGCCATAGGGCATCTTGGATTGGGTTCAGCTTCATAGCTTGGACACGGATCTCAGTTATCCTCTATTCTTGGCACTGGTCTTTGCTTGCCTGACAGCCTAGTGATGGGAATCCAGGATCTTCGACTATATAAATCTGTTCCTGCATAGGTGTCACCTCATTCTGCAGTTGCGTGCTCAGCATTCAAACATTTCCCCTGGTCGTTTCTCACTGACAACTGTTTCTTCCCAGCGGGGAGCAGATGAGCCATGGCAAGCCATTATCACTCCTCTAAGACGATGTTGAGTCAGCTTCGACATCCATCCTGAAGATAACTGTGGTCTTGTGCAGTCAATAGCTTGGATCTTTGCCTGTTTGCTAGAATATTGTCCCAGCAAGGCAGTCTCACCCTTATCAACATGAATAGCTCACACGCACACCCTGGAACGTGCATAGGGGTGAGTAGAGGCCTTCTTGTGATATCTCTTGAGTTCCTTGTAGGGTTTTTATTCCAGACACATGCAACAATTTTGCTGCCAGTGATGTGGCTGTTCGCAGCCAGTTTGAGAGAGCCACTGTGTGCTGAGGAGCATGGTTACTATTTTTGTAACTACTGGCATCAAATAATAACTCAAATGGTGTTGCTTCTGGAATTAGCCAGATCCCACAGTTTTTCATCTTAATTCTTGAGATATTTGGCTTGCCCTGTCTCCCTAATCGCTTTCTTATGTGTTAAGTCAGGGTTGAGCCTTTCTGACGCAGAGCACTCTTTCATGCACAAGCCATAAAGTCACACAGAGTTTCATCATGCTTCCAGACAGAGAAATGACAGCTTCTTAGGAGAATTGCATTGGGACTGGAAAATCAGTGCAGAGGTTCCCCCCTCTGCAACCCCTGGGAGACAGAGAAGGCCCTAAGAAGGTCACCAGAGCTTCTTGCCTGCCTGAATAAGACCCATGGCTGAACCAAAGAAGGAGTTGGAGTAGAGGAAAAAGATCTGTGCAGGCATGCAATATCCAGCCACAGCAGACAAGGCTGCTAATCCTGCTGTCTCTGAATGGCAGGTGCCATTGGTGTTTCCTTTGGAAACATCTCAGTACTGGGGATGTCCTGTGGCCAGTCCCAAGGAGGCTGCTGTCAATCCCAGGGAGCACATTGCAAGTGGTGATGGGGCTGCCCGCAAATGGCAACACCCAGACACCCCCACGATGATGTTCCCCGTCTGCCACCCACTATCACGCATGGAGACTAAACAGGTGTCTCACTTCCCCAAAAAACTGGATTGCTTATTTCTTTGCAAAGACAGAACAGGCAATAAAAGGATTGCAAAGACAGGATGGACACCACCGGTCTGTGGCTGGAGAGTATGAACTGGGGGTATTTTATGGCTTAAGTCATCATGCCTTAAGCACTCCTGCAGGAGAAAAGGGGAAAAAGTAATGTCAAGGAAAGGTTCTGAAGCAGTTCAGAGGTTTTAAGAAGGAGAAAGTTGTGCATTTCTTTTTAGGTCCTCAACTAGCTTTGTCTATCTGCACTCATTCTCACTTAGCTAACACCCATTCAGCAAAGAATTTGGCAATATTTAAAACCATCCCTGTTCAGCAAAGCACAGAGGCAAGTGTTCCATAGGAAACATGTACTGAAATCCTTCTCCTAGGCATCTCTTTGCCAACCTGACCTCTGCACCCAAATTCTAGCCAAAACTGAACTGATGGCAGGAGGTGTGGCTGAAGGATGTTGCTCAGAGTGGTATCACAGTTTGAATGTGTGCAACAACTGAAATTTGAACATAGGAGCTAAACCTAATCTCTGATGCAGGTGCAAAATCACCATCCTTCTTCAAGTATGGAAACCACCGTTGCTAGTCAGGATTTCTGACTAGTTTTATGGAAAATCCAGAGTGATTTCTAAGGATCTTTATTGCATTTACACTGAGTTAACATAATGGAAGTTGTTAAATTAAAAAAAAAAAAAGAGATACCTCATATCTGGTCCCAGGTGCAATTTCAGATAGATGCTGTCTGAAGCTGGAATGTCTGGATTTGTGGAACAAGGCTGCTATTGCAGCTTGTCACTGCCTGGGTAGTGAGGGACAAAGTGAGTACATGAAATGGATGTGTGCAGCCACAAAATCTGAATGCTTACAGTTTTGTAAAGGTGCAAAAGTTTAATCAATGTAAATTGCTGTGGGAGTACCAAGTCTAAAATAACTGAAAATTGATTCCCACTTACTTTGGAAATATCCTGGTGAACTGACAATTATTTTTGAACAGCTCCATGACTACTGAAGTCCAAGGCAGTCTTGCCACTGATTTCAGCTTGAGCAAAAAATTGCTGAATATTTCTAAAAGACCACCCTCCTCTCAAATTCAAGTTGTCCAAATTAAGCCAGCACCTTTCAGGTGTTTCTTTTCCTTGTCAACCTCTGTCCTAATAGACATAATCTCCCATGACGTGCTGCTTGAAAGCAGAATGAGTCAAGTGGCAAAAGGAAAGAGAAATCCTATTTTCAGAGTCCAGGCTATCAAAGATTAAGTGCACACTCAATATTAGCCATTTACATATCAGACTTTTCCTGTGATGGCTACAGTCACCTTCAGACTACACCTCCCTATCAAGAGGGAGCTGCAAAGTTAAGATTTTGTTGTTCATAGATAGCAAACACATGCAGACCTATTACTTCTCTTCTGATATACATGGTTACTATGTTCTATATAATATATATAGCATGTATTTATACTATATATATATTATGTGGCTATATTATGATATATAGACCTACTGTTTGGCCCCCAGTCAGAGGAATGAGTGACACATTCCTCCTCCAATGACCATCTCATCTTCACGCAGATTCTACAAAAATGCCCCAAAAATCACAGTTTGAGCACTAACCACATCTCCCTGGTGTGGTTTAAAGGTGTGTGACAAGACAAAACTCTGATGTGATGGCCTGGGTCATGATGTCATTGTTTCATGCCAATTATAACAATAAAACAGCAACAGCTAAACGTTATCCAACGGCTGCACTAAGAATAGGTTGACTGAAATGTAATGACTATGCATCATCATTAGAGAGCTGCTGAGTCTCAGAGAATCTCTTCTAATGAACAATTGGATAATCACCAGCAAACGATGACTTTTGCAATTGAATCTAAAAGATGAACTCATTGATACCGTTGGATTATTAGGAGCTTATGTATTGATGTTCAATCATTCTAATAGATGTGCTTTTCTTATTGTAGAATATGACAGTAAAAGTGCTGTGAATAGTAATTTCCTAATAATAACCCTAATGATGCTAATAATACCATAATCTTATTTAATCTAATTTAAATAGACAGAAAAAAAGGACCTACTTAGAACCACTTGTCTTTTGTTGGTGGAAATACTCTAATATAAAAATAAAATTTCTTTCCAACTCCTTTGGCACACAGAAATCAAAGCCACTCACCACTTACAAATCAGGCAGGAGTCCCAAATCTGTAAAATCTTTAGGGAAGCACTAATGTGTTGTGTTTAATAGGAATTAATTTAAGCATCTGCTTACAGACTTTGCTGAACTGAGCTTTCTCAGGCTTTTGGGTAGGGACTCAGTTCTAAATGAGATTAATTTTGCATCTGTGTTGGGATGTCTATTATTACCTGAGTCAATTTAGTTTGTAATGAAGCCTTACCTAATGATTGCATGAGTTAACAGAGAAGAAGAGAGTGTAGATGAAGGCACATGGCAAAGACAGCTGAAATCAAGTGTCAGGCACACCAAACTCTCAGCATATAGTAAATTTTCTTGACTCCACATGTACTTTTAATATCCCATATCAGAGAGAAATCCTCTGAGAGCATGTCACCCAGGCACGGACTTGCCTCAACAGTATTTAAAATAAACTCCATCATCAAATATTTTCATTTGGGTCCACCCTGAAATTGCAATACCTGTGCTACTTGTATAAACACCTAAAATTTGACAGAGGTAATCCTGTAAGAGAAGAATTAAAAACAACTCCTTTTTTACTGCTAGCCCTATTTCATATGTGTGTTATATATGTGGTTTTGTATTTCAGTCATATCTTCCTTTGTGCAAACAAAGGCAGGATTTCTGTGTTTTGCAGAGCTGACGTGTCCCTGGGAATAAGGGCTGGATTCTCTTGTGGCTAACACTTCAGTCTGAGAGAGAACTTCTGGTTGCAAAATTTTTATTGGTGGCAATGAGCGAGACCGGAGAAACAGAATTCTGGACTATTTGTGAGGCTGACTGCCAGGCTAAAAATACCTTTCCTGCTCAGCAACACAGATGAGTGGTCAAATAAACAAGGTAGCTGTCATTTTCTCTGAAAAAGTCCCTTTTCAGAACCAAAAAGTAAGTTCAAAGCAAGCAAGTTTTACAAGGGAGGGTAAAATGGCACGATTGCTGAAAAATTCACTGTTGCTGGCAGTGGTGTCTTGCTGGAGACACCACAAGTGGACTCAGTGGTGATGATTGTGTGTGGATAAAAATGGGACTGGGTGATTACAGGAAGAGAAGTGAGGAATGGTGGTGGGATCCTGAACTAACTTAACCCCAAACCCTCCACTTTTCTTCCTACCTGAGCTCCTAATGGTTCAGCAAGAACCAGGATGAAGGGTATTAATTCCAGAAAGGGCTGGAGCTGCAGGAGCTTGTGCACTGTCAGTGTCCAGGCTGGGGGTGTTTGGTAGGCAGGGTGAGATCTGGCTGTGTCCTTTTACACTGAAGGAGATGAAATTCTGAGTATTCCCAGCTGGAAACCTTTTACAACGGGAAAGGAAGGAGGAACACTACCGTTTTCCTATAAAGAAACCCTTTTTCAACCAAGTAATTTTGGAAATAGGCGGGTGCATTATAAATCCCCCACAATGTTATTTCTCTGGAAAACAGCACAGAATATGCAATTTTCTGACAGAAAGTCAACAGCTTTTTGTTACTCTCAGTTTTTCAAGCCCAGCACTTGCCTGCCCACCAGCCTCAGCATCAAATGAGGAACAAGCCCATGTGCAGGAGAGGACTGCAGTGCAGGTACCAGCTCAGATGACTGTGCTCTGGTAAACCCTGCTCAGCTCTCCTTAAAAGTGGCCCCCAAAGTCACTGTGGGCAACTCCAAACTTGCTCTGACTTGTTGCTGCCTGTTTGTGGTGTCAATGCCCAAGAGGATGAGCAGGGTGTGAGGCTGCCTTGGGCCATGCCTCGAGTGTACGGAGTGTGGTGGTGACGGGACCTGTCACAGCACAGTTCCCCTGTGAGCATCTCCCTCCCAGGAGGGTTTGAACAGACCATGGGATGATTGTACTGCTCAGTTTATCCCTGGGAGTGCTGGGATTTAGGTATTCCCACCTGTCTTTGCTCCTGCAGGGTGTAGTGGAGGGGAATGTGCTCCTCTGGGACGCCCTTGCTACTGAGCGATCCCAGGGAGACAGACCGACGGAGTGTTAAAAATAAAATTAAAGGAAGGCTGCAAATGACAGAAAAGTTGAAGACAGGACTTTCAGAGAGCACAGTTTGTCAGGAAGACAGCTGCTTTTTATAGCATGCCTGGCATGGCTGATGGCAGAGACATTTGACATTTAGCTCTGATTGAGTGGCAGGTGGGTAGAAGGCAGACAGAGATACTGTAAGCAAATCACTTGGGAAGCAGAATTAGGAAGGGGCAGCATTTGGGGAAAGTTGTGCAGCTTTGGCTGGACTTCTTGGCTGATTCACGGTGCTTGAAGGGCTGGATCCAAAGCCCCTTGACAGCACTCTTCCATTCCTTCACGGAAGGAAAAAAAAAGAAACTCAGAGCTCCAGAAAAATGAGTTTCCTTCCACAAGGGCCTGCTTTCCCCAGGCTGTCAGGACTGCCTGTGTCCAGCTCTCCTTCCTCAATGAGGCAGAGCAGGATTTGGTCCTCAGGGCTGACAGACGCAGGGACAAGGGACAAAGAACTCCAAGGTGGCAGTAGTAATTTCTGGGATCCCCACCTTTTCCACTGAGCTGCTGTTGGAGAGAAAATGGGGCAATGTATGAGGGGGATTACATCTAAGGCTGTCTTTCTTTCTCCTCAACTTAGGGGAGCCCAGCCCTGGCACAAGAATTTGAGCAACTGGAAATTTGTTGAAGTGGAAATGAGCCTTAGGATCTTATTTTACCATTTGCAGAATGTGGGTACCAGCAGGGACCTTCCTCCCACCTCCCGAGGTGCCTTTGGAATTGCCAAGGGCTGGGTATTATTCTTATCACTGGAAGGGACTTACCCCCTGCAGGACAGATTATATCTGTGACACCGAATGAGCCCATGGCTTTTGGTTGCTGCCCCTGGGCTGTTCATACACCACATTAGATCCCTCCCAAGCACCTAGAACAGGATAATACACAATGTTGTTTTTAATTTATGTGCTTGAATACTTTCACTCTGTTTCCAGCCCAGCTCTGATCTGTGACTCATAAGAAATAATGCTGGTCACTGTGAACTGGGGAACCCCACAAAAAACTGGGAGTGAGTCTCTTATCAGCTACTACTTATCACATGGACCTACTGATATATTTGTTCCAGACTTCCTTGAGCTCCATAATTTAATTTACTATATTTATGAGGTCTTCCTTATCTCCAAATACATTTCCCTCTTATTTATTGTTCAGGAGACACTTGGCAGAAGTAGTTAAGTACCTCAGTAATTTACAGTCATCATTAATTTCATGACTGCCAATTTATTAGTGTTTACACCTTCTGTACAAGCAGGCAAAGTATTCGATACAGTAAATGAATTTATCCCAAAACATTTATCAGGCTGTATTTGTTAGTGTGAGTCTTTCTCTGTCAGTACAAGGATAAACTATGGGACGAGAGAGGACAGTGTGAGCACATGTGAGATAATTATCTAGGATCAAAGACATGAGGGATTCTGTCAGGCAACTCTTTTTTAACCTGTGTATGCCTGAAGATCTCTGTCTGGGAAGATAAAGACAGAGAATGCAAATTGCACTGAATGTTGGCTTTGGAAAAGAGAGGGATTTGTGAAAAGAAATATTATTTGCTCAAGTATTTTCTTTTAAATAGGAAAAAATAAATTGTACTTTTTATTTTCATTGTTTTGAACTGAAACAGTTTGAACTGTGGACCAGACCCAAAATGGCTGAGGAGCAATTTTGTTTCAAACTCTGTTTGACTAAGGTGCTATGGCATTTCATGCAAGCTGTGATTTGAATATTCATCATCTCCCATAGGCAAAACTTCTCCCACCAGGTTTGTGGCATAGCTGCTTTTTCTTTTTCTCATCCATCTCAAATTCAAAGTGTTGAAAAAGTCCTACTGCAGGCCAGCTGTCTGGAGGCTTATGTGTAATTGTACTCCTGCTTCCAGCAGAGAGAAATCTGTGTAGTGCTAGGAATGATGTGTTGATGTTGAGTTTATACCTTGTCACAGGCTCAGTATGTATCTATTGGAAAATGCATCTACTTTCCTTATGCTTTTCTTTCCTTCTGAGAAGTGGGAAAAATAACTCTGGGCAGAAATTTCTTTCTGAATAATTTTTGGAGGTGGGGGTACAGAGGCAAGATTTCAGTTTTATTATGATTTTCCACCTAACATCTCATTTTAAATGAATTCAGCCCCCAAAATATTTTGAATATTGTGCCACAGGGAGATTGGAGTTTACTGCTAAACCTTCTGTAATGTATCATGGTTTCTCTTCTTACTGAAGGGAAGTTGAACATTTGGGAAATCTCCGACAGTGAAGTGTTAAGGGAGGTGTAGTCTTCCTGATGAGTCCAGCTTTCAGGTGAGAATGGGATGGCAGGCAGCAAAATATACCCCTGAGACCTTCATGACAACCCTCCTTAGTAAAAAATATTTGCCTCTTAGTATTGCTTCTAGTACAAAATAAATTAATAAAAGCTCTTTGTAGAAAAGAAACTATTGTTAATTAAAAATTATTCTTCATGAAAGCATTGATTTTCTAATCATAGAATTTTTGAGGTTGTAAAAGCCCTCTAAGATCATCATTAACCCAGCACCACCACTTTGTTTACCACTAACCCACGTCCCCAAGTGCCACATCCAGACAGCTCTTAAATCCCCCCCGGGATGGGGCCTGCCCTGGGAGGCCTCTGCCAGGGCTGGAAAACCAGGGCTGGAAGAATTTTTTCCTAATATTTAATATAATCTTCCTCTGATGAAGCTGGAGACCATTTCCCTCCTCCTGTCCCTGTTCCCTGGGAGCAGAGCCCGACCCCCCCCAGCTGCCCCCTCCTGTCAGGGACTTGTGCAGAGCCACAAGGTCCCCCCTGAGCCTCCTTTTCTCCAGCCTGAGCCCCTTTCCCAGCTCCCTCAGCCGCTCCTGGGGCTCCAGCCCCTTCCCCAGCTCCGTTCCCTTCCCCGGGCACACCAGTGCCAAGATGAAGAAACACATCCATAAGACACTTGAATTTACTACTTTGCTTCCCATTTTCTGTGTTTTTGTACTATAAATCCTGCAAGGATTTTGGTATTCATTTGTGCGTCCATTGTCTTGCTAATGTCTTAATTTGATGAATACTACTACTACTACTACTAATAACACCAGTAATAAGGCTCCTTTGTCTGAGAAGTACCTGAGAGCAGACTTTATCCACTTCAGGCGGACCATGAATGGAGATTTTAGTTGTTCTGCCTCCTGGGTCCCCCAGAGTTGCTGGAAAGGGTGAGAGTGGTCTGTGCATGCAACACGAGGGAAGCCAGATGGGTGATAATGAGGCAGAGATTCCCAGGACAATAGATAGCTTCAGGAACATTGCAAAGCTCTCAAAGGGTTTCCTGAGATCCTCCAGTTCCTAACAAAAATTATTGGCTTGCTGCAGGAATTACTGGGTGAAAACCCACACTCGCCGTGATGTTAATGTAGGGACAGATGCTCCCAAGGGTTCTTTACAACTAAAGAATCCAAAATCCACTTAATACAGCTGTGCTTAGCCCAATGTTTACTCATAATAAAACATCATTAGAGAGACCTAGCCTTGAATTAGTGTTGGCTTTGTTCTGATGAAATCTGGCTGTACAAAGAGTATTCGGAGAGCCGCTCTGGCAGAAACACCCACTGTTGAGAGCTGCCAAAATGTACTCTGCTTTACAGGCGAGGTCCTGCCCACGCCTGGGGAGCACTGAGGTGATGAATAAATTCACGACTTGCTGGAGAAACAGCTTATACTTTTTCTTTTTGCTCCACTGTGCAGAAAAGCCAGCTGGAGGCTGCAGTCGGTGAGGAAATCTGGGGTCATTCCTTGCTCTGGGCAGCGTGTCGGCCGTGGTGTGTGCTTGTAAGAGAGCTAACAGAGCATCCTGCATGGTGACCCATCTGGCCTGCTCCTGTGCAGGTAGCAGGGTTAGTTCAAGACAGCAGAAATCCACTATTCCCACCTCGGCTGTTCTGGTCTTACTAGCCTTCACTGTTTTTGCCTGCTTCCTCAAAGCTTTTGTTGTTTCAGGGGTTTTTTATCACTCAAGGAAAAGCAAAAAATAAAGAAAACCTCTCAGCTTGGTTGCATAAACCTTTCTCATTATGGTCTTTCATGTTGGTAGAGGTGTGTTTATATTTGTGTTAACTACTTGTGTAGTTTAGCTTAGGTCTGTTAAAAGTAACTAGTATTCTAAATGTAGAAATGCTCATATAGGACATGATTCACCTTCTGTGGAAATTAATGAAACTCAGTGATTTAGACAGATCTTCTGAAAGAAAAAAAGAGGGAGGAACCTGAAGTGCACACATGAATCCTTTAAAGATTATTTCAACTGGAATGAGTCAAAATAAATATTGCAAATTGCACATCTTAGACTCCAACAAAAGTATGCACCTACCTGCAGGACAGAAAGCAGAAGTTGTTTGGCAGCATCAATAACTAAACACAGGGAAGGAGGAAGGCAGGGAACGTTTATGGCAGATTTCAGCAGGTGGGATGGTTTCTTGCATGCAAGACTGTGGGAAGAGTGTCCTGCTCTGAGATCTATGTCCAAGTAGTTAGAAGAGAATCACTGAGGTTGGAAAAGACTTCCAAAATTACCAAGTCCAGCCTTTGACTGATCCCCACCTTGTCAACGAGACCAGAGCACTGAGTGCCACGTCCAGGCAGTTCTTGAACACCTCCAGTGGGGGTGACTCCACCACAACCATGGGCATCCCCTTCCAATGCCTGACAACCCTTTCAGTGAAGAAACTCTTCCTCATGACCAACTTGAACCTCCCCTGGCATAGCTTGAGGCTATTTCCCTCTCTCCTGTTGTTAATTGCCTGTGAGAAGAGACCAACTGTATCTTCATCCCAAAACACTCATGGGGAAGGATTAAAACCTGAGTATTGACTGCATAACAGAGAAAAAGGGATCAATTGTTTTAGGGAGGAGTGAAAAAGAAAGTTTTTATAGTTGCATAACCCACAATTAAAAATTGAAACAATTTTAGAGATATTTTTGAATACCATTAAGTGTGTCTTAATTACTGTGGTTCTGCTTTGCGTGCTTTAGGTTTTATCTGGGCAATTTTTGGAGGTGCTGAGGGGCAGCAGCATCCACTGCTTTGAGCTCGAGTTGAGGGATGTCAGTACTGTGAGAATACCAGGGCAAAGTGTGGCTGAACTGGGGGCATTTCCAGGCAAGGGTTCTTGAGCATGTTCACTAACAGATCCCTGCAGCACGTCACAAAGTGATTATCCTCAGCTCACTGCCATCCTGAAGCAACTACAAATGTGGTTAGGGTGGACAAGGTCACAGGGATGTAGTAATAAATATTGCTCACTCTACTTGAGGAGATTGTCCAAAGCAAGGAGAGAGCTAGACCCAGCATGTGGTGCAGCCACTGTCATCACGAGGAACCCATTAAGGTTAACCTCTTAAAGATAATGCTGGTATTTCTTGGGTTGCCTCTGTTTTCCCCTAGACTTTTTTCAGTAAACCTCTCTACACGTCTCACATCAACTGGTGCTTTCCTGTCCACAAGACATCGTGAGATTTCGTGTTGGAGATAATATCACCTAACATTCTCCAGCCGGTATCATCGCCGTTAAATCTTACATGGCAAATGTTAGATATTTTATTTAACGGAGAACTTCCCTTCACCCTTTCCCACAGATGATATTTCTTCCTTCCATGAAGAATGATGGCAAACATTTCTGACAATAATTAATTTTCCGTTAATTATTTTCTATTTCTGTACAGTGTGTTCTTTTTATTCTAGCTGTCTTACAAATTTGGCATTGAGACCCCTTCACCCTTTCCATCGATTCAAGTACAAGGTTCCATTCTTCATTAAGGCTATTTTAAAATCTGCAAAGAACTGTTTTCCAGATGTGGATATGCACAGACAGTAATTGCACTTCATGATCACTTCCAGCTGCCCTAAATGCCTGCCAACAAATTCCCATAAGGAGTGCATGTTTTGTGCTGCAAATCAGGGAGAACATTGTAAAATGATAATGTGTTGCACACTGCGGTACCTACAAGAGTTATGGACTTTATAACTGAACTAATTGGAAATAGTCTTTACTGTAAAGGTCAAGAAAATTGCAAAGAAATGCAATCTTAATAAATTAATCTGCTGGGTTGTTTTTGAGTACTATTGAGCACCTGTTTGTTTGATAATGTTATTTTTTTTTAGTGAGTTATATAGTTGAATACTCTGTGGATGCCTTATAAGCTTGCATAACATGGATAGGGCTATCTCATATTTTGAACCTGGACATGTAAATAGATACCACATTTTCTTGTACCAAATAAAATATTTGCCTCCTGGAACTGTTCTGGTGTGACCAGAGCTTATAGCTATGGATCACATGTTCTGCAGGTGTTAATAGCCTCAGTTTCATTGATACCAGTAGAGAGATGTACACACTGCTAGAACTGAAGTCAGTACTGTATTTTTGTTATTTCAACAATTTAATTTTTAAATAGGTGTTTATATAGTTCCATAGCAGTTTTCTCCCTTTTTACTTGCGCAACCTTATGATTCTTGGCTGAGGCACAGTTTAATGAAAGAAGACCAGCAGAAGACATCACTTATAACCTCAGAGTGAATAATAACATCTTAACCAGCAGAGCAAGTGCTTTAGCAGTCTTTAAAGAAAAGTCTAGTGGAAGGTGTTCCTGCCCATGGCAGGCTGGAATGAGATGGTATTTAAGGTCCCTTCCAACCCAAACCATTCTGGGATTCTATTAAAGCAAATAGTCATTCCCAAGCCAACCATCTTCAATTTTTTTCTACCTTACTTTTAAATTTTTTTTTTTTCTCAGTGAAGATGTGGATTGCAATTTTGCAAAGTTCTCACTTCAGGTTTTCTTCCCTTGGTCAGCTTTTGTCTTGCCACCTCCTTAGGTATAGTTCCCACATGCCCTAGAGATCACATCAGTAACTACTCCATTGACTAAGTCTACAGCTGTGTGTCTCATTACTGTTTATCTCATAACTGCTTTCTACAAATACACTAAAGCCTTACTAGAGGTGTATTCAAGCTGCAGTTCTTTTCTGGGAAGTAACTCACTAACAATTTTCTGTGGTCAGGATTCCAGGGTTCAGGCCTCCCAGTAACAAGGAACGTGATGGCTCAAGGTGCTTTCTGTGTGAGGTAGATGCAGTATTTGTGTAGGCAGTCCCTATGACTCCTTCTGAGGAATACACATCTGAATACTTTGCTAGCTGAATGAAATATCCTAGCAAAAAGATATACCGCTTAAGTGTCAGAATTACAATTAAGAGAAAGATAGGTGAAAATTAGACTTCTAAATCCTTATTTTAACTGCCCAAAAAGTGCTGGTAAGCTTTGTAAACCTGGTGAGCATTTGGAAAGCCCTGTCCATGCAGGAGTTACTGGGTGCAAGGCAAAACTGAAAACTGAAAAGTTAGGAAATATGAATTCCCTAAGGTTTCTTCAGTGTGGTACCTAAAGCTGCATAAGAAAAGGATATAATTATCCTGCTACAAAGTTAATCAAAATCCATCAACCACATAGGGATCAAGCCTGGCAGAGTTCAAGGGGTATCTGGAAGATGCTCTTAGAAATATGTTTTAGTTTTGGTTGTCCTGCAAGGAGTTGTACTTGATGACCTTATGGTTCACTTCCAGGTAGGGATGCTCTGATTCTAGGATAGTGTGGTTTATCCTAGAATATGACAAACGAAGGAAAGGGGATGATTCTGATGTAGGCTGTAGGAGAAGAGAGAAGTCTAGAATGAGTCTCATTGTAGAGAAGTCTACAGTGAGTCTCCCTCTGCTTCAATTCCCCTGCTGCAAGCAACATCTTCCCCTCATCCATCTTGCTCTGATTACAAAGTCAAAAAGGGACTTGAACAGGCTCATCAGCTCCAGAAGTGGATGATTCCTGTCCTGCCAGCTCAGTGCACAGGTGCCATGGGATTGCATCAGCCCGAAACACCTCACAAAAATATCCCACACAAAGACAGAGGCACCTGTGGAACAATCTTGGTTACACTCTCTCCTGCTCTCATGAGACCATGCAATACCCCATAGCCTTGGCACTTGTTCCCCTGAGCAAAAACAGACCATGGGGCTGTGAGTGTCACTTGATCATCCTGAAGTGCAGAGGGAGTAGAGACCTTCCTATGAGATTGCCAGACTTTTGAGTACTTTTTACACTAATATACGCACATGGACCCACCTAAAGGCATTATCTTCACTCTGACAAAGCATCTCTCATCATTCTCTTAATTTGCTGAAGATTTTATGATCTTCAATCTATTGTATGATAACAAGATGCTATTTTTTCCTTTACCAAGTGTGAGATCTTTGTAATAGAATGTACCCTGTTGGGTACAAAATACCTCTTCCAATGTACAGGCAAATCAAGGCTAAAAGGCAGATGTCTCCATCTGAGCTCTTCATCTTTGGTTCTTTTTTTTCCTTATTCAATGGTGAGAGGTTCTGAATCACCAGATTTAAAATCAGAAGTATTGTCCTTCGGAGTACTTCCAATGACTAGGGTGACCAGCCAGGATGACTTTTTCATTTGAGACCTGTAAATTTGACCACCTACATCCCAAGCTAAGTTTCATCACCAGGAAAATGTGGTAGATTCCAGCAGAAGCTTCTTCAGGACTCCAAGGATTGGTGCCTAGGAGTAGGCAGGAGGAGCAGTTTGATGATGCTGACCTTGAAGTGGGTCCTCCAGTTATTAACTGACTGGTACAACACCTCTGACATCTTCAGCAATCACTGGTCATGGCTGGATGCCTGATATGGAGCCCAGTGTGGTGAACAGACTCTCAATTGACTAATTGTTGGATTGTATGGTGAGCCCTGTGCCTCCATGTGACATTATCAGCCTGACAATGGAGCTGCAGCAATCCTTCCCCGCCGTAGGAGGAGGTCTCTGGCCACAGCAGCCCTGTAGGCAGTGCTTGCCACTTTCTAGACAAAAGAAAGTTATTTTCTTGCCATGGTATTTGTCTTGGTAGGTGGGCAAGCACTTGTAGCTGGGCACAGGAAAAGGAATAATAATCTTTTGTTATGAAGTTTTGTCATAACTGTGCCTGTATGTGCTCTGGGGTAAAAATTCTCCAAAAACATTATTTTATTGTGCCTCCATGAACAATCCTTCATTCACAACCCTCCCACACCCAGGCATTCACACATGACCAAGGTTCATAGCTGAAGATACTCACTGGTGCACAATTCATCAATGACTCTTTTCAGCAGTGAGCCTTTCTGATGATGGATTTTTTTACTCTGCTCTCCAGCTGACCCAGCACCTCAGCTATCCCGATGTCTAGCCCAGAATCTCTTGGTTTTCTCATCTCCCTTCTGTTTAAACATATCTATTTCTTAAAGTTAAGGCTTATTGAAATTTCAGGAGGAAAGAACTCCTGCCAAGAAATACAGTTTTGTCAAACCTAATTTTTGGCAAGAGAATGTCAGCTCTACATACGTGCATACACAAAACTTTGCTGGTGAGAAATTCAAAAGAACAAAACCATTTTGAGTGATCATTTCAAAACAAGATGAAATATTGTGTTACAGTACAACCTAAACTACCATTTTTTTCTTTTCAGTGAAAGTCTCCCACATTTTTATAAATTATCATTTTGGTTTGAAATGTCAACCTGAGATAATTTTCCTTTTGGGTTTTCTTGGAAACTTCTCAAGCAAGTGAATTTTTTTTAAAGCCTACAATCCAGGATTTTTTTTTTTTCTTTTTTTTTAGGGAAAATGCGTTTTCATTTGCTCTACTTCTAGTTTTCAAATTCCATCTCAGGATTTGCCATACTATCCCGGTATAGAGCTACTCTTCACTACAGAGGATTTTCCTGTATCTTGTATTCAATCTAACTAATAGCTACAAGGGGAATATTTTGTTCTACACTCCACTAAAAGGGGCAGGTTACATAATTTTGTTCTGGTTATGCAGAAGGCTGACACAGAAAAAAAGCAGCAAATTTTGTGCCTTAGATGGCCTCAAGGGATGGAGATTTATTAGTGGCTCAAGCACTCTTCCTGAAAAGTGGAGGGGATCTGTCTGAGTGGAAGGACCTTTTTAAAGACCTGGCCTTTTCAAGGCTGATCACTTCAAAGTGTGCTGCACCATCACAGTAATTCCTCTGCTGCTTTTCTACCTCCCCTGCCTGCATTTCTGATCATGCCCCACAGATCTGCCCATTCCAGCACTGCTGTACAAGCCTTGCCAGGCCGCAGGGCTTTGCCAGTCTCGCTGCCTCTGGCCTTTTCAACTCCACACTGCTTTAGAAAACAACTCTTACCCTTTACAACCAGCCTGAAAGCCCTGTAAGGCTGTTGGTTTCAAAGGGGGGTTTAGTAGTTTTTTTTGCTCTCTCTTGATAAACCACCTCCCAGTCACAGGTAGAAAAACACCAGGGCTCATCTGTTTTCTTGACCTTTCTCCCAAAATAATCAATATGTCCAGGTTGTCAAGCTTATTGAACTATGTGGCAGTAGAGAGGATGTTTCATATGCTCAGCCCTCTTCTCCCAGCTGGAAAACCAAAAACTGGAGAGCCCTAAGGATCCCCTCAGAGGATTTCTGCAAGGCCCTGTATTTCAGCAGTCTTCCACATCAAGGTATGTGAGGCTAATGCCCAAAATAACAGCTCTCAAGCCATGATGAGAATCGTACAGAAAGCACTTACCACTCTTAAGCCAAAATCAATAGCAAATTTTTTTTCCTTAGCTCAAGAGGACAAAACTATTTGTTTCGCCGTCACACCAGCAGGCCATTCCTCGAGATGAGCTGCTTCCATCAAAGGCAGCAGCGCCTGCAGAAACAGAATTAACTTAACTTCACTAGCCTCTAATCATAGAAGGATTAGGTAATTCTATCTGTTCAAAGTGGATAAACAGTTTCAATTGCCTACCATGGTAAGTGGGTCTGTTTTAAATTTAGAAACCTTTCATAGCCTTCAGATAGTGTCTTTCTTATGACCTTGAAAGCAGCAAAATCCCTTTTGAGGCCCTGCCCATGTTTTGATTCTTCCTTATGGAATGATACTGAGAAGTTGCTGAGAAGTTGGTTGTTTTTGCCAAGTGCTATGTCTCTATTAATGTAAAAATCTATCTGTAAAGTCAGTTGGGCTGTACTTTTGTCTATTACTCCCTCTGAATTAATGTGCCACCTTATCCTTCCTTCCTTCCTTCCTTCCTTCCTTCCTTCCTTCCTTCCTTCCTTCCTTCCTTCCTTCCTTCCTTCCTTCCTTCCTTCCTTCCTTCCTTCCGTCCTTCCTTCCTTCCTTCCTTCCTTCCTTCCTTCCTTCCTTCCTTCCTTCCTTCCTTCCTTCCTTCCTTCCTTCCTTCCTTCCTTCCTTCCTTCCTTCCTTCCTTCCTTCCTTACTTCCTTCCTTCCTTCCTTCCTTCCTTCCTTCCTTCCTTCCTTCCTTCCTTCCTTCCTTCCTTCCTTCCTTCCGTCCTTCCTTCCTTCCTTCCTTCCTTCCTTCCTTCCTTCCGTCCTTCCTTCCTTCCTTCCTTCCTTCCTTCCTTCCTTCCTTCCTTCCTTCCTTCCTTCCTTCCTTCCTTCCTTCCTTCCTTCCTTCTTCCCTTCCTTCTCTTCCTTCCTTCCTTCTCTCTCCTTTCCTTCCTTCCCTTTCCTTCCTTTTCTCTCTTTCCTTTCCTTCCTTTTCTCTCTTTCCTTTCTTTTCTTTTTTCTGCCTTTACCTGACACAGTTTAGTTTTCTTGTCAGCTCCCCAAATCCCTGTTCCCAGCTCAACAGGAATCTCCCTCCGCACGGACCATGCCAACGTATTATTTTTTTACATCCAACCCTCACATCCCTCTCTTTACCACATCTCTTCAAAAAAATTGTAAATTATCCTGAATATATTGCTGATATTACAGGTCCCAGTATTTTGGGTGTTGTGCAACTGTGTATAAGAAATGGCCTTTGCCAAGGACTTTACAATACAGAGAAATACGGAAAATAAAGAATAAGAGGAACCAATGTTATTACATTCCTGGTTGAGATAAGGAGCTAAGATACTTCCTGACTCAGGAAGCAGCTTATATCTCAGGAAGTGGGTGAATGCTTGTTTAAGTTCTGTTAGAGTCTGTGGACCCTGAGAATGTATGTGAAAACTTTTTAACTGCTGCCTTGACCAACACCACCCTGAATTATCTCAGGTGACAGAAGGGGCACATGGCTGAGTTGGGAAGTCAGTCCATGTTTCCAGTGACCTTGTCAAGTTTATCCAAGACCACTTTTGGTTTATCTTTTCTCTCCCTCTAGCTTTTAGTTTAAGAAACTCAGTAAACTATTATCTCTAGATGTTAAGACACCTTTGAACATTTCTCTGTTATTATAACTACTTTATTATTTTTTTTTGGATATACAGTATTTTGAGATTTAAAATGGAGCAAAAAGTGCAGTCAAGAATAACATCTGCAATCACAAAAACTGCACAGATTTTCATAGTCAAAAAATTTATGGCCCAGACAATGGGTTTCAATTTTAAAATATAAATTATAATCCCACCAGGGATCATTTTTACAGAGCAAAAATACTCTTTGACACTGCCATGGGTTTTTATTAAAGAGTTTATAAAAGGAAATCTTAAATAAATACAGCTGGTGCAAGCTACAAGCAGGACTGGATTCTAGATGACAAAATTATTCAGATAGATGGATAGTCCCAAAGGTCCTTTCTTGACAGAGTTTGTAATCTCAATAATAGGGGAATTACACACAGGAGTATCAAAAAGAAACTGTGACTGGGGCAAAGGAAAAAGATGTGGGACACAGTCTGGAATTTTCAAGGTTCAGGAAAACAATCAGATGACACTGAGCTGAGTTGACACCCAACCCTGGGTTGTTTCCCAAAGATGTTGTGGATTCCCCCATCCCTGGAAGTGTCCAAGGCCAGGTTGGATGGGGCTTGGTGCAACCTGGGATAGTGGAAGGTGTCCCTGCCCATGGCAGGATATGGAATCGGCTGAGATTTAAGGTCCCTTCCAACCTAAACTGTTCTGGGTTTCTGTGATTCTGTGACACATGTGAAGGATGGAATGCCATCCAGAGGGATCTGTAGAAGCTCGAGTGGGCCCATGGAAAAATCAGGGTGCTCAAAAAGACCAAGTGCCGGGGCAGCCCCTGAGATCCATCCAGGCTGGGGATGAACAGAGTAAGAGCAGCCCTGAGGAGAAGGACTTGAGGGTGCTGGCAGGTGAGAGGCTGGACATCACCTTGGAAATGGGAAAAATGGGGACAAACTTTTCAGCAAACTTATGATAGAACAAGGGATAAAGGCTTTTTACTGAAAGGGGGCAGATCTAGACTAGCTATAAGGAAGAATTTATTTATGTTGAGGGTGGTGAGGCCCTGGCACAGGTTGCCCAGAGAAGTGATGACTGCCCTGACCCTGAAAATATTCAAGGCCAGATTAGATGGAGTTTTGAGTAACCTAGTCTAGTGGAAGGTGTTAGTGTCCATGGCAGGGTGTTTAGGACTGGATAATCTGCAAAGGCCCTTCCAATCCAAACCATACTGTGATGTTATGATCATTGCATGTCAGGATTTGCTACAAACTGATGCTCATGGAGCTATGTATTGTGTGTTGCAACTATGGCTCAAACATCTACTTGAGAGCTGTGCAGCATATTTTTAACCCTTTTTTTGTTGTTGTTGCCAATGATTACTGATGCTATGATGCTTCCTTTCTTCAGAAAAAAATTGTAATTTTTCTTCCAGACAATGTGTAGGACCCCAGAAACACTGACATTTGAACGTGTTCTCATGACATTATTTTCTCTTTCCTTACACTCTTATTTTTCTCTATTATCTAGTGTTTCACACTCCAGCTTGGCCACTCCAGAGGTTGTTCTGATGCAAGTTTCACCACGAAGAGAGAAAAAAGGAATGAGAAAGATATACATGAACAAGGCACCTTGGCTTTTCCAAGAAAAAGGACACAGGACAAAACTCTCTGTTATAACTTTCTTTTGGGTTTGTAATTTTTCTTAAAAATTCATATTTTCTACAAAGGCAGTACAAAGGACTAAATCTTCTTGGACATCCCTGTTTATGTTATCTGTGTGCCTCAAAGTTTTGGCTGCTCTGAGACAAATTTGTGGCAAAACCAGTTCTTTTCCAGTCACCTGTTCAGCCTTATTAGCTCAATTATTATTCCCTCTTGCAAGTGGAAAATTCATTAGTGTCTTTTCCAACAACATTTCGCTGTTGTTTTAATAGAAGCCCTTTCTTCTTTTCTTTTGCAATCAGCAAATGTACCAACTATTCTGGAAAATAATAGAGAATATTAAAAAGAGTGAAATAAAATGCTGGATTCATTACTTAGGTTCTCACACCTTGTTCTGAAGCTCATGTTCACTGGTGAAGAGAAACAATGCCTTGGGAAAAGCTGTGCGTCAAGATAAAAATGTCCATTTAAGTTTGAATTCCAGACACTAAATTGCTAAAGTGAGTTTCTTAGGAACCACATAAAGACTTCCACATGCAGTGACTACTTAGCTAGCAAATGAGAGTACAGCAAGAGTCAGAATATGAAGTGTTTGTCATCTCGTCCAAAAGAAGAAAGAAGGCAAAAATCACATAATTTTTTTCTAAAGTGTACTTTGCCAGTATTAGTCATATCTTGCTAAAACTTTGCCTTCCTCTAGTGCTGGTAATGGCAAAATCTGAAAGCATTTTCCTGACAGCAACCAGACCACCTGTCTACAGAGATAAAATCATGCCTGGGACATAGCTCATGCATCTCTATCCTGTGCTAGGTGAGGTTTTTCCCCATCCTGCCTGTATAGATCAGCTGTGTTTGGGGGTGGTGTGGATAGTCCATCAAGGAAGACCACCCATCATGTGAAATCCTCCCCAGACTCCAGTGATTTAAGAATAAACTTTCACTGTTTTTACCCCAAGCTCCTTTGCCAAAGAGTTGCAAGTCAGACGGAGAGCCCAGGAGACACTTCTCCATTACCTAGCATGACTCTACCACATGCATACTTCCTCACCTGAAACACATCCTTACATTTTAAATAGGAGGTGAAAAATACTTCTTTTACCGTGGTTTTTTTTTCCTCCCCTGGTTCTCTGAGAGATACCTCGAAGTGGAGTCCCAGCTCTACAGAAATAACCCCTTATTAAACACCCACACCAACCCATAAGTGCAGCGAGTTCTCCCACCCCAGTGAAACAAATGGGATGCCCTTGCCCAAAGGGCCAATGTTCACACTCTACAGATAAATTATTTATTATCTTGCTCCTCTCCGCCACCCTGAGCTGCTGCACTGTATTTCACACCCAGCTCGGCACAAACCCTTCTGAGTGTATATGTGTGTCAAGGCTTAGAGAGGAGTGCTGAATTTCCTAATACTAAAGGGCCCATTTCATGTTATTTATGACCTCACTAGTGTCGAAACAGAGACCTATAAATCGTAGGCATAGGCGCACTAATTCTAGCAACAGCAAGTTTTAGTCACATGTAATTAAAACATCCCAAAGTCTTTCAGCTGTAATGTATTTCCAAATGACACCACTGGGACAGGGGGAAATGGGAAATGAAGGAATCAGCAGTATTTCAAAGCCGTGGCCATTGTTAGCTTTTGGGGCTCTGCACAGCGCTGGAAGCGCTGTCAAATGTGCAGGTTTCCTGATGCTGTTTTCTATCACATGTTTTAAGGATGATGTAATTGATTTCCAGAAACAGCAGGGACATTCAGATTGCTGCGATACCATCAGGAAATTCAGGAGGAATCTGATGTCCACACTGAAAAATAATACCAACAAATTCTATGATGGCTATCACCAAATTCTGTGATGGTACCTCTGCCTGGATTAGATACACTAGAGAGGAGAAAATATTTTTCCCTCCCTTAAACTGAGCTAAAACTGAAGCCTGAGACTTCTATGAGGTTTAAGAAAGTCTGTGATCCTCTGGTTTTATTGTGACTTCTTGTCAAACCTTAGGATTAGCTGTTTATTGTTCAGGGCAATGGGGGAAAGGTGATGCAACCTGAAGAGAGAGGAATTTCAAATGCATGCAAGGGATTTGTTATACCAAGCCCAGGATTAACCTATGAAATTCAAGCTGCCATTGTTGCCAATAGATTTTAAAAATACACCAAAAAGTACAACAGTACAAAAATACACCAAAAAGTACAACTGCTCACTAATGCATAGCTCATGGCCATCAGAAGAATAAACAGAAGTCAAGGGTGACAGCAATGTGCATTGTGTGCAGTGTTATTTGCTCTGCCCAGAGGATGGCAGAGGTTTGAGCTGCATATGTGTGGTGGGAATATTTGCAGCTGGATTGAAGGGCTTGCTTTCAATTTGGGCACAATCTCTGAATTCAAAGCAATGATAGAGCCCTGAACAGCCTGTATCCAGGTGATCTGGGTGATCTGGGATGTTTTCTCTCTCTAACAGGATGTTAAACTACCACTTTGCTGGGCAAAAGCCAGCCCACAACTACTTGTGACTGGAAAGCCTCCTCTGTGGACAGACAATTCCATTCCAGTTTTCAAAAGCCAAGGGCTGGCTCATTGGGCCTTAGACTGATCTGGTGTGACAACTCCTACTCTCTTTTCCAGCCTGGATCCTCAGGCAAGGGATGGTGCTGGCCGTAGATCACAGGAGCAAGTGACCAGCCAAGCCGCGCTGCTTCCGACACAACTTTGGAGCAAACTCTGGGCTGGGGAACTGCTGGCTTGTTTGAGCTGGGAAATCATGCTGGGAGAAGCAAACAGGACCATGGATCCAACCCTGTGCAGACCCTACCCTTGTCAATCCATCGGTCAGGTTCTTTTTTGAGGGATATGTTGCTCTGTTTGCATCAAATTTTCTGCTATTGCCTAATTTTAGTGAGTGTAGCAGAGGGAATAAGTTAAGAAAATGTTTGTAATGACAAGGAGGATGAAAGGAAAATATTATTTTTGTGGCCAAAATCCCAGGCCTGCAGATTTCTATGCTGGCTTGTTTCCTACTTTCCATTTTTCTTATTATTGTGTCCTTTTTCTCAACCATTCCCTGTATTTCTTATCAGCAAATAATGAGCAGTGGCTGAGACATACTGTTGGAAATTATCTCTTGAAGTGAGTTAAAGTAAATGCAGAGCTAATCATTGTGTATTTAGACTGAACTTGTCCTCTGAATTGAACTCTGGTGGTGGAAAGGCAAAATGTTTCTGTGGCAGGTGCTATCTTGCTCTGTACAGACTATCCTAAAACACTCTCCCACTGGGTCAGATCCGAGGTACATCCAGGGCTTTGGAGGCCAAACAGGACATTTTTTGGCCCCTGGGAAAAATGGAGCCATGCTGCTCTGTTGAAGGGAGCATCCCATGGCATGAGCTGGGGGGGCAAGGAGTGCACAAATGGAATGGTGCATTGGGTCAAGTCAAGTTAGAGAGTCATAAAATGCAGAGTCAGGACCCCCAAAAAGTCAGGAAATGAGAAAGTGAAGAGAGCACTCTGGATATTCTTGTGGCTTTGAGGTGGGCTTTTTTGGTCAAAATTCAGATATCTGAAGAAAAAAGAGGTCTCATTACTGTTATTTAGAGTAATGACAAGAGGCGGTGGTTGAGTTGGGCTAAGAGTTGACAGAGGTGAGAAGGGATTTTAAATTGTGGTGCTTTTATATCTTTGTGATTCATAACCCTACATGGGCTTCTCTGCCTCTCAAACCTCTTGGAAAAATTTGTGGGGTTTATTGTTTTGTGTGTGAGATTATATTGGGTTTTCTTTGGGAGAAGATGGGGAGGACGAGGGCAGAGATGATGACGAACAAGATGTTCTATGTTCCTGAACTCAGTGGCTTTGGCTGGGCTGCAAGTAAATGTTCAGTGATCCTTATGGGGTTAATGCATTCTCCTAAATTCCTGGAGAACTGAAGTTTTCCTGAAGGTGCCCAGTGCCATCCCCTTTTCTAGGAAGAATAATTACATCAGTGTATTTCAGCTATGTTACTTTTTCATCAGACACAATGCTCTCAGCTCATATCTATCTGCAGTTAGGGACTTATGCCTTTTTCTGTTTATGAGGTCTCTGGGCTTGCTATTTGTCACCAATTCATCTGAAAATTTTGTCGTCATCAAGTCTTAGATCATTAATATCAGGAGACAGAGCAGAGCTCCTTTTAGACTTCAATTTCCTTTGCTTCTCTCATGTATTCAAACGTCTGTTTACAGAAATACTGCCAAGGTCTTCTCATCAGTCAGCGTTTTGTGCTTTGGTGTTGATACTGGTGAAGCATCACAGTTACAGTTCTCACTCTGAAACCCATCGAAATATGGTGCCAGCTTACAAAACCTGCTAAGAGCAGCTTAGGATCCAACGAGCAGGATTTCTGTGGCCTCAGCTTAGTCATGTAAAATGTAGATGCTTTGATGTTTGTACGGTGGCTTCTTTTATAGGTGATAGAGAAGCATCATTTGGTTAATTGTATTCATTTTGGACAATTGTCCTACATGCTCTTCGTGCTTCTCTGGAGAGCCACAAACAGCTGTCACAGGATGATTTGGGTTGGGAGGGACCTTAAAAATCATCCCATTCCACCCCCTGCCATGGGCAGGGACACCTTCCACTAGCCCAGGTTGCTCCAAGCCCCGTCCAACCTGGCCTGGAACACTCCAGGGATGTCACAACTTCTCTGGGCACCCTGTGCCAGGGCCTCCCCACCCTCACAGACACCAATTCCTGCCCAATATCCCATCTGTCCCTGCCCTCTGGCACTGGGAAGCCATTGCCTGGGTCCTGTCCCTCCAGGCCTTGTCCTGTCCCTCTGCAGCTCTCCTGGAGCCCCTTGAGGCCCTGCCAGGGGCTCGGAGCTCTCCCTGGAGCCTTCTCTTCTCCAGGTTGGACACCCCCAGCTCTCCCAGCCTCTGTCCAGAGCAGAGGGGCTTCAACCCCTCAGAGGAGAATTTGTGAACTTCTCTGAACAAGTCCTTCTTTACATCCACTACAACAAGAGCTCAAGTAATTTAGGTTAACCTCCAACTTTGACATGGTTAAAATTAGGGCATCATGAAAAAATTGTGGATGCAGGAATTATTTCCATTCTCTTCTCGAAGTACAGTGGGCAATCAGATCAGATAGAGGCAAATTCAAATTTTGTTACTTTTATATGCTGGAATATTTTTAGCAGCAGCTGAACTTTTAAGATTCTTTAAATATCATTTTCATTGCTAAGTCATTGAATTTTCTCACTGGGAGAAATGAGAAACTTGCTTGTTTCTTGACTACCAATTTCACCGGAAGGCAAGAATTCTGTTTCATAAGAAATATCAAGTTTCAGATATTTTTGCCATCCAACATCAGAATGAATTGCATGGATTTTCAAATTTGTTGTAATAGTAATGGGTGTAAAAAAGAGACTTGAGAAGCTAACTGATCCTTAGCCTGTAAATTTGGGCAGCTTGTGTTCACATCCATGTGCTAATTCAATTAGACTTCGATTAGAGAAAAACTGGTGCAGAAGCCTTCATTCAACAGATTAATTTTACACACACACAGAGAGAACATCGAAAAACCCCAAGACAACCAAACACACCAATAAATGCAAGGCAAAAAACCCAGTAGTGGAAAAAATAAGCACTAATTCTGACTTCAGCTGGTTTCAGGGTAACTTGTGAAGATCCGGAAACTGATTTTGGTTTTCATGCAAAAGTGAGTTGAGAACCTGATTCCCAGGGTGTTTTTTTATCCACAAATTTTACCACAAAACAAGACATGGAGCTGGAGGAAAGAGCCAAATATGCACAATTCAATTTTTGAGGCTGAACCTATCTTCATTTAAGACCTATAGTCTTGTATATATCTGCCCATCATTTGGATGCAGAATTAATATTAAGCATTAAGTATTAAGCAAATCTTTGTTCACACACCTACAGCCAATTGCTGATTATAAGATTTTCCTTGTTTTTCTTTGCTGAGAACACGTGTGCCCCACTCCAGGAAGCATCACCCTGGGGATGTGCTGATGGGGACACCTCGGTGCTCCATTTCTCAGTGTCCTTGCTGTATGGCCTGCAAATCAGGGTGGCAGATGTCTGCTGCTGAGTGCTTGGCTTTTTATTTTTTTTTCCCCTCCTTGTGCTTCATCACTTGGTATTTTTAGTTGCTAAATGTTGCAGAGACAGCTTTTTCAATTAGAAAAGTGACAAACTCTGCAAAATGAATTCCAGCACTTGGAGAACATCAGTATCAATCTCCAGTACTTGCTCACTGACTTTGCAGAATGGACTTGTTTATTTCCCTTGAACTGAATGGTTTGATCTATTTGTCTCCAAAATAAATAAACAAAATAAAACACCAACCAAGAGTGTTCCTATTTAAGGATGTTTAGGAAAAGGCATGTGTTCAAATCCATTCCTGTGTCTCAGCTGGGGTGTGGTGGTAGGAGAGTCAAGAGACTTTGCTATGGATACAGAGCTTTTATTGGAGGCTGCCAGTGCTTTTATAAACTTTTGTGTGGTTAGGGAGTCAAAAGTATCCAGTTGTGATGTCCATCTACCACTGCTTACAAAATCCTGTTTACCTTATGCACACTTACCCAACATCAAGGAATCAGATCATCAGTTTTGGTCCTTCTCTTATGTTATAAAAATTGTCCAGTATTAGCCTTAATTTAAGAAATCGGAACTAGCAATGCCTATAGGATAGAACTGGTAAAAGAAACCTGTGATGCAAATAAATGTCCTCATTTCCAGGTACTGTTTGAATGCTAATGGAAATTGTTCTGAGAATTTAGGTTATTTTCATTTCTTAATGCAGATTTATCTTGGTTTTCTCTTTAGAAAGTGCAAGAATTGATACAATCTCAGGCAAATCAAGGCAGTGGCAAAACAGGATTATAATGTTTGGGAATTATTTGTTATTTTTACGGTGGTGGGTTTAAGAGTATCCAGTCACTTAGGAGAAGTTCAAGAGATGCCTGTACTGGAGGAATCACCTGTTAATAGCCAATCTGTTTCACTCTACAAGCACCTGATCAGAAGCAGATTGGACAAATTTAGGTTAGGAATTAAAAGAAGGTCAAATTTGTAACCACGAAGGCAGGAACACCTTATATGAAGCTAGAGTGGCTTCTTCATCCCTGCAAAGATTTAGAGGGAGATATCATAACTCAAATAGAGGTTGCAGTGCTCCTCTCTAGGCCCAGGCTCCATATTTCTTTCTTTTTACTGGTTATGGGCCTGGTATTGTGCAGCTGCAGCATTAGAGAGCTGTGGGAACCTACTCCTAGAGGAGACACCAGCTGAGAACCAGGCATCAGAGGGCAATCATTACTTACACAATTACTGAAACAATTAACACCATCAAAAACCCGAGCTAATTATTCCAAAGGCGCATATGAGTTTGGGGCATCTTTTAACAGGCTGGAGGCAGGAGAATCTTTTGGATGTCCCAATCAAGACGAGGATGTTTTACCACCTTTGCCCAAAGTCCACCAAATCTACCTTTGCAATGGGGTTTGCTTGCTTCAATGTGCAGGCTTTAAGACATGTATTCTGAGAGAGTTCAAGGAGGTGGACTCAGGAACCATGGGCTCTACCCTGATGGTTTGTTTGTTGGCTCTTGCTGAGCTACCTCTGAAAGCTGTAAACTCCCCACATTTCAGGGCTAGGTGTTCCAGGGCAAATGATTTGGATTCAGTGACAGGCAAGGAGGAAAACCAAACACCACACTCAGCCCAGTTCAACTCAATTCAACCAACAACTCAATTTAACTCAACTAAAATAATTTTGGAACCCTTGTGTGAAACAAGAACTCTGAGCTCCGTACTTCTCCACAAGGTAGGAGACGCTGACGTTAAGTTGCAGCTGGAAGCCAGCACATCTTTAAATCTAACTACCCAAAACTGCTTTCAGAAATTCAACAGGTGACCTGGGGGAAAACCCACTCTTCTGATCACTTGTCAGGAGCTATGAAGTTTCTCAGGTCGATTTCCAGCACTTCCAGATTTTCAAAATAATTCCTGATGCTACAAGAGATCAGTGATAAGAAGGACAAAGGTCTGTCAGTGGGGAAGATGCAAACCCAGACCAGCCTGCCCCTGATGGACTTAAGCAATAAACCCATGAGGACAGCAGGGTCCTTGCACCTACCACTTAGACAAAATGCTCTTCCCAAACTTTGGAAATTTTAAGTTTTGCTCTCAAAAAAATGAATGCTTGGGTCCATTGCCTCTCCATTATGCCTTCATCACAGTTTCTGTGATGGGATCATCTGAGCTAGCTGCAGTAGCCCAAGGAAACTGCTCTCCCTCTGAAATCAGAAGTGGAGTTGGACTGCCCTTAGGACAGAGAATAGAAGAGAATGAGTGTTAACAAGTATTAAAGGCACTCTTTATTATGATAAATGCACCTTGACACATCCTATGAGTCTCAGTTTCTTTCACAGACAAAGAAAAACAGTTTGAACTGCCAAAGTCTTGACTTCATCTAAACAGACAGGAGGGATCAGACCTCAGTGGTCTCATTGCACAGCAGATTTGCTGAGGCACTGGTGTCCTTCTCGCCTTCTGTGGGGCATTTGTGTTTTGAAATACTGCTGAAATGGATGAATGTAATTATTGGGTAAAAGCTGGCTGGTCAGAAAATTCCTGTGTATAATCCTGTATTCATCTGATGAATGCACATCTGCTGGTACCTCCTTGGGCAGGAGCCTGCCACAGGAGCAGTGTGAGCTCTGCTGTGTCACTGTCACAGCTCCTGCCAGCCAGTAACTCAAGAGCCCCAGATCAGTAGCTGGACAATTAACAGAATGAGGAAAATGAAATCTCCTGTCTGCACTTTGGGGTAACACTTAATGCAGCTTTACAAGGTTCTGGGATTTTTTGAATAAACAGGTTCTTGTTCCTCAGAAGTAAAGATACCCTATACTCTACCATGCCAGATGAATTAATGGCAATGCCTGGAGTAGCTTAAGGGAAATTGTTTAAAGCAATGATTACAAATCTCAGTTTTGAAATAATTTTTTGTTCAGTGAGGGCCCTCCAGGTTTCCTTCACCTCACTCCTCAGAGAATTCTGTCTGTTTCTCAGGGTTCTGCAATTCAAGGGTGTCTTTGCCTTGTTGGAAGATCACATCTCTCACAACCTGACATAACCTCACAGGAACTCTGCTAGAGAAAGCACTAGCTCCTCGGGGGTCTTAAACGGAGCTAAAGTTTGAGTAAGTCCATGTGATTTGCCAAGTAATGCCAAGCAGGGAAACTTCTATTTCACCTTCCAGAAAAGCAGCCTGATTTTCAGCAGAAAGGACATGTGTATGTTCTGAAAATTAAGTGCCATTCAAGTATTTTGTTGAGAAGGCAAGATAAGAAAACAGTGACTATCATAAGTCTTGGGCTCTGAAACTGGGGGATTATGGAGCTGTAAGGAAGCAGAAAGAGCTTCCTCTTTAGCCCTCTGAATACTGCTTTTAATTAAAAGTTCAGGTTTTCACATTGTAGAAACACCGGTGTTATGGCCTCACCAAGAGAAATAAACTCAATGGTTAGGTAAGTATCAATATAAAGTGATCCTTAATGAACTCATATAAAGTTTATTCTATAAAATACCTGCTAGATTTATTTCTTATGTCCTGGTGACCGTAAATAAAACCCCTTTGAGATACAAAGAGCCATAAGGTGAATCTGAGTGAACCCAAGTGTTTTTTGACATCATGGGACAACCTTTGACAAAATTACCAAGAGAAGAACCTGACCTATAAAACTGAAAATAAAGATGGAAATGTGGTCAGTTATCATTTGGGACAAAGCACTTTCCAGCAGTTAAATGCCAACCCCTGTGAGGGAAATTTGTGTATGAAGCTCAAAAAGTACTTAGAGGAGGATACATCTGTCCCAGTATTGTCTTCTGAAAACAAACGGATGCCCAAAGTAGATTAGCCATCTAATTTTTACAGACATGTAAAGATAGGTGAGTAGGCCAAAATAAATCATTGCAGCTCTGACCTGCACAGTCTGTCTCTATATATGATTCAACTGCTACTGGAAAACTGCATTTGATTAACATCTCTGTCTTGCCAACAAGTTGTTGAGGAGCAGAATTGTTTCATTTTAGTTGCCCTCTTCTGATGAGAAGCCTTTAGGCATGGATTTACAGGGAGAATTAAAAGAATCATATTTATATGTATGCGGTGGAAGAGGCAGTTAAGAGGAGTTAGGAAAACCCAAACTTCAAGACATGTTAACATAGAAGGAGAACAACAGGAGAATTACTTGGCATGATACCAAGGGTAAAGCTAGCAGCAAGATAATTTGATCAAGACAGAGAAAAAGTGACATTCCAACAGATTTTACAGGAAAAACTTTCTCAGAGAAAGACTTATGGAGGTATGGAATAATTTGAAATCCCTGAAAAGAAAGATTTTATGCCAGGCAAAAGAGAACATCAACAGATATTCTGATGATAACTCTCACAAGAGAAAGAAAATTGCCTGGACAGTCTAGCTGGTTTCTTCTCTATCTAAATTCTGTAATTTTGATTTCTGCTTCCCGATGTGTGATGGCTTCAACAGGGTAAGTCCCTTTAACTGTAACTAATATGTTGTGGTTAATTTGCCTTTGGCAGGGCTGTTATTACTTTTCTACAGTAAATGCCCCACACTATGGCAGACACCCACACATCAACTGTGCCCACAAACACACCTGCCCTGGCTGCCACTGCAAGAACAGCCTGTCTAGGTCCATCACTACCTCCAGATCAGACCTAGCTCTGGCTGAGGCTCAGGATATAGTGGTACCCTGATTTCATTCATGTGGACTCCACAGGAGATACTCATTTTGCTTGTTCAAATTTTTTTTTTTAGCATCTGGTCACAAGGGAACAAAAGCTGTTGATGAGTTGTTCATTTGCTGAGCGCTTGGCCCCTGAAGAGCCATTCATGTGCCTGTTGTACTGGGAAGCATTTGGGTCCTTGAAAACAGCTGTGATAGCAGAGTCTCCGCTGGAAAATCGGGAAAGATATTCCCAAGGAATGAGAAAATTAAGCCAGATAGACATTCAGGTGAAATGTAATCCTTAACAAGATTTTTGGTGCAGCAGTCGCATTGTAAATGGGCGACTTTGTAGTATCCCTCAATTAACATTACATGGAAGAAGAAAGATGGAGTTCTGAGGGAGACTCCAAACAGTTTATGAATCTGTGTCCATGTCAAGAAATTATTTCATCCAAAAAAGACACAGTTTTAGAAAGCATTCACACTGAAGTGCTCTTCCATATGAAATATTTCAACACAGGAAATGCCAAAGCAATTCATGTCAGTATTTTTTTAAGAAATATTTTGAGTTTTGTTTCAAAATATTATTATTTTTTAAATTTAAAAATTGACTGCAGTGAAGAGGAAGAAAAAAAGTGTAAATAAAAAAATCCCTAAACAGTCTCAGGACACAAGAAGAGGTTTATTTTTGGAGTGAACAAATTCCTTAGAGTTGACCCCAAATGAAGTTCATTATTATGCTTTTGCCGAGCTGGAAATCCTGAACATACTTTCTAAAAGACCTGCCCAGGATTTTCTCTTGGATTTCTTTTAGGCCGCTGAACAGAAGAAAATAGAAAAAAAAATATTCTGTCTCTGCTGTGGAATGTATTTCAGGGAGCAGTCTTGCCCTGGTTGGAGATGACGCTGCATCTTTCTTATCTCTGTGACTAACTTCCAGACACCAAATTGCCTCCTAACATATGGAAGATGTATGGGCAGGATTTTTTGTACAAGCCAGACTGCAGCAGATGGGTGAAATATACAGCACTCTGTCTTTGATTTAGCAAAAATAATCTACTTCACATTCATGGAGACTGCATGGTTTTCCCATGAAGTTTCTATGCAGGCCGACTTCTCTAAGGGCTCTGCTAAACTTTCAAATAGTTTTAAACTTGATTGTGCTAGTTTTTTCTCCAGTCAGGGAGAATATGGTGTATTTGATATCCATTTCCTCTGCCTTGACCAGCTCTGTGACATTTTGTGCTTTCTCAGAACAGCACTAGAGTCTTAAAGCCAGAAGAAAAACTTCAGCTCTTCAGGTTTCTGGTGGAACAAGCAGAAGGGGAGGCTGGATTACACCCCAGGCTTGGTGACAGAGGACTCTGTCACCCACACAGAGCAGGAGGTGTGAATGCTGTACCTTCTGCACATGGACAGTTAGCTGCTGGCCCTAAGGATGGCTCCCAATGACCTCCAGCTCTCAAGACAATGCCTTAGTTCAATTTCTTACCCAACAATGACCTAGCCCCTGCAGGGTTGTGCCTGTGCTGTGACTGTGATGGTCACAGAAATATTTGGGTAACAGTGACACCGTAGTTACAGCTCTGATGTGCTGTCACCCAGGATATGACCCTGAGTTTCACTACTCATGGGCATGAGAGGCACTGAGAGGACCAAAAGCCACAACTGCCTGAAGAGACAGATAGACCTGACCCCCAAAATTCAGTCACAAATATCTGTAAGATGTGTATGAGGCAAGGGCAATGAAACACTTTCAAGCTCAGATTACATGTGGCCACTCCAAATTCTAATTTCATGGCACAATTTTTCCTCTCTGTTCTCACACCAGAGTGGTGAGACAAACTACTTTTCAAGATGGGTGAGAAAAAGGGGAAAAAAAGTAAAATAAAAGAAGATGACACTCAAAGGTGACCTGTGCTGGGATGTGGACTTCACCCAAGGACTCTATGCTGAAGGGGTGCTTTCCTCATGCCTCAAATAAGGACATGAGGGACATGAGGGGAAGAACAAGGCTGACTCTGTCTCTGTTCACTCTTGCTGGTGCTGTCAGTGTTGCAGAGCCAACCCATTTCACAAAACGAGCCTTTTCCACCGTGGTGCCCTCTGTGTTTTAGAGGTCTGCTCCCTCCCACACCAGTAAACTCTCATTTTTCATGCTCCTTGGTGCAGCCACACATGTACCCCCGCAGAGCAAGGGCAGGGAGCCTCAGCACTGCATTTCAGGAGTCAAAGTAGGCTCTTGCTAAACACACTGGAGTTTCTTATATTTATTTTTGTAAGTTTTTTTGGTTTAATTCTCCATGCTAGGCTATGCTGCAGGAGAAGGCAGATGGACTGCAGCTCTGCTCTGTACACCAGGTGGCCTCAGTGGTATGTGCTTCAGCCCTGATCATCTCAAGGTGCAACCATCCCTCCTGCCGATGCCCTTTTTGTTTGCAGAGATCTGAGCACGCTTTACAGTGCAGTGAAAGAGAGCCAAGAATCGTGCAACAGGAGAAAACATGGGAGATAAAACACGTGCATGGATGGGATTGATATCAGAAGGCATCTGTTAAACTCACATAATGTTTATATGAAACAGCTCTGCAGACAATGAGTACTGCTGTGTTGTAGCTACCTGGAGGGACAGAGAGTTGTTATCATCTTCTGTTAGAATAAAGTTCTTAAAAAATAAAAGCCTCAGCCACAGGCAAGCATTTTGCATGTTGCCACACAGTGATTTATTCATCAAAGAGGAGATGGAGGAACCAACAGGTGACTGATAAACACTCTGCATGGAAAACTGCAAGAGGGTCTCAGTGAGAGGCTGATTGTTCCCATGGAGGGAAGCTACTGGTGGAATTTCTCATCTCACTGAGCTTATTTAAATGTACACAAAGCAGGAACACACTGATTAAATCTGCTGGTGACATGAAGTTAGAGGATGCTCTAAGTGAGATGGAAAATTGTGAGTCACAGAAACTTGGCAAGGCTCAGTCATACAAAATGTAGGTTGTCCACCCATGGTGGCAGTCATCTGACTAAAAGCAAATTTCTGTGGAGGAGTTACTCGCCATGAATTCTCTTTACTGTTGGCAGCGACAAAAGCACTTTAAACACACTATCCTGTCTTTCTAGAAAAGATACCTAAGGTACATTTAAAGGACTTTGCACTAAGTGTAGCTATCACTCACTCTTGATGGTAAGGACTCCATAAGGAGTCTGGGTCAGCTGCAGATGCATGAACTGTGCTCATCTAGATGCTGCAAGATTAATCACGTTTGGCCTTAGAGGAGAATAATAAGTTCTTTGCAAGGTGGTGCCATCCACGGGGAGGGAGAGAGGAAGGGCAGCTTGCTCTCCCTCATGCCTGGAGACCTCTGATCTGATTTTCAAATTGGAAAACAAGGAAACAAATAAAAAAAATAGAAGGTAAACTATGATCCTGGAGTGTGCAGTCAATGCATTTCTTGTACTGAAATTCTTGCTAAGAGACAGAAATGAATAATGACTGAATTTCCACCAGGAACAAGTGCGAAGGGTGCCAGAGGGAAGGGAAGGGAAGGGAAGGGAAGGGAAGGGAAGGGAAGGGAAGGGAAGGGAAGGGAAGGGAAGGGAAGGGAAGGGAAGGGAAGGGAAGGGAGGGAAGGGAAGGGAAGGGAAGGGAAGGGAAGGGAAGGGAAGGGAAGGGAAGGGAAGGGAAGGGAAGGGAAGGGAAGGGAAGGGAAGGGAAGGGAAGGGAAGGGAAGGGAATGCTGTGGGATTTTCCAGACGCAGTCCAAACTTTTTTTAAGAAGATTAGCCTTCTGCTTTTGAGTCACCTTTTGCTTTCCTCAGTATTATCGAAGCTAGAGACACGTTTTCACTAACCTTTTCTTGAGCTGTCTCGCCACACACCATGCTGGCTGCATCTCCTCAGTATTGCTTCTTCCCCTGCCATGCCTACAGTGACTGGGTCTCAGACCCCAAGCTGTCCAATTCCCTGTAGGCTTTACCAAAGATTGCTAAAAGAACCTCTCTGCATGGGGTTTAACTGAGCCCAATCTGGGCCAGGGGTCAGTGCCACATCCTATAGCTTAACTTTTCTCCTCCTTTTTTCCCTTCTCTGTTTAGCCTTCCAAAAATAGGAGAGGAACTGGAATGCTGAGAAATCAGAGGAGCCATCAGGATTAAAACTGCTTGACAGAATGGAGGGATACATGACTGGAGAGACAGAAAAATCACAGAGAGATCTGAGAGAGGGAGGGAATGAGGAATTAGAATGATCAACACCTAGAATTAAACCATCAGTCAACAGAGATTAATTGCAATGGGAAGCACGACACGACTATGCAATACCTGGAATATTCTGTTACAGCAGCAGGAAAACTCCTCTTTCAGGAACTGGTTAGTGGCCAAATAACTCACATTTCCCAGAGAAGCTGTGGCTGGCCTATCCCTGGAAGTGTTCAAGGCCAGGCTGGATGAGGCTTGGAGCAACTCAATTTAATGGAAGGTGTCCCTGCTCAAGGCAGGGGGTTTGGAGAGGGATAGACTTTACAGGTCCCTTCCAACCCAAAGCATTCCATGATTCTGGGACTCTAAGTTGGTTAAAACATGTGAGATAATTGAAACTCTGTGTCCCCAGGTTTTTAAAAGGCAAACCACAATCCTTCCTCCTACTTGAACCCTTTGTATGCTTCCCAGAGGGTGACATGACAGAGGACAGGTGGACAGATGGCCTCAGGCCATCCCTCACTCATCCCTCACCTGTCATGGAGGGCCACCAAGACAAAGTTGTTGGCTTCTAACAGGTCAAGGTTCAGGAAGGGTTTGGCAAAAGATGTAGTAATTGGATGTGTCTTACAAGAAGGCAGCAGGCAGTAGGAAAGGAAGATGTGGTTTGGAGGTAGCAGGGTTACTTGTGGGTGGTGGTGAGGCACATGGGTGAGTTTAAGTTCAGACATGCAGCTCAAGACTTGGACCAGAGACCACAGCAAAGGCCTGGTAAGGAAATGGCGAGTTGGATACTGGGCAGTGGGCAGAAACATTTTTCATTATTGTAAACAAAGACTATTTTTTCCCTCCTACACTGCTTAATTGATCTCTGGAACTCACTACCGTAAAGTATTACTGGGCATGCAATTTTGCAGGAGGAAAATATAGTTGGGAATACTCTGAGTTATCTCACAGAGGATAGATGCATAATGGAAGTACAATATAACATAAACTCTCATACTTCAGGGTATACAATCATTACTGCTGACAGGTTTATATAGCAAAATTAGTCCATAATTGCACAAAGGGAATTCTTGTGTCTTCCTCTGAGGAACTCTTGGAGGAAGAATCTGGATTAAAAGCATTGCTAATTGTATCCAGCACAACTCTTCCTATATTGTAGCACATCTTTTCCATTTCTGACTCATACGATATAGAAAAAAATTCATATCTCCTGCAGGTTACATAAATTTCAATAAGAACAGAAGTTTAATTTCTGTGAATGGGATTCCTGGGAAAAGCAGCAAGATCCAAACAAAAGCAGCTCATGAGCTGTTTTGTAGGGCCATCCTACCTGCAGGCATCTAATGGAAGTGCAGTTGTGCACAGTCAATGAACATCTCCCATAAAATCTAAAATCAGTGGGACCATAATTGCAGCGTCCCCTGAGACTTTTTTACAGGATCCCCTGAGACTTCTTCCACTGAGGTCCATTTGTCTTTGTACCATATGTCCAGATCTACAGAAGATAGAATTGCTTTTTCCTCTTTTTTTTTTTTTTTCTTTCCTTCAATTTTACTTGAAAATCTATAATTAAAGACTATTAATCCCAGCGTGCAAGTTAATGTTTGGGGAACTAAGTTTGAGGCAGACACATCTCAAGGTTCGTAGGGCATCCAGTTTTCCTGGGAGTGTCCAGTAGGTGCTGTAAAGTGACTCTTTGCTGCTTGGGCTTTTAGGTGCCTCAGGTGCCAGACATTTACAGCGAACATGAAGGGAACCACGTCTGATTAGCCTGTGGGATTCCTAAGGTTTAAGGAAAGAAAGTAGGCTCTTGAGACCTCAGCTGGTGTCTTGGATGAGAGATCCTGGATTCTGTGGCTGTGCCAGCTAATAGAGCGAAATGTCTGAAGAGGAAAAGAATAATTATTCTTCAGGATGGTCGGAACATAGGATAGAATTCCCCATCCTCTGATAAACATATCTATAAGCAAGTGATCAAATTGAAATACTTTTGGTTCATAAGCAGCTAATCTGCAAAGAAATCTCCCCCCTGTTCCTCCCGTTGCCTTCACAACATTATTTTCATTTCTATCTAGATTTGTTTGCTTGTTAGTCTGTGGCCTCCCCCTAAGGATGTAACTGCAGATGGATGAATTATTTTATTTTATTAAATATTATTCTTGGCTTTTTGGAGATGTTTTTTGTTTTGCTTTAATGATTATTCCTTCTGGTGTTATTTCAGTTTTCAATTACAACTTGTGTGTGTATGTGTCTGGTACACTACCATTTTGTAAATGGATGTATGCACTTATTGTTAATTGATTCCCCAAATAAACCCAAATGCTTGCATTGAAATAATGTATTCTATTTCTTGCATGCCACTGAGCTGGATGCCTTCCAGTTTGGCATCTACTGCTGCTCTGGAGATGGACATTTTTCTCTCCCTCCCATTACCCCTGGAGTGAACAGAGATGGTGTTATTTCAATTTTCTCTGCAGACCTCATATCATTGGTTGATGTCTCTGGATAAGGGTGGCCAAAGTTGCACCTCTAAGTGTGTATTTAGGCATCTAGACAGACAGTTGCTTTTAAAAATACCCCAACAAAACACTGAACTCTCACCAACCCACACAGGCTTCAGTGAGGGTTTTCTTCCCTGAAGTCAGGCCGTTATGAAGGGTAGTTTTCAAAACCAGCCCTTGTTGGCCTATATCTGCTCCTACCAAAACCACTGTCTGCTTGAGAGTTATAGCAGAAATGAGAATTAATCCAAAATTGGTCCTTTAGCCAGTTTTGGCAATCCAATGTTTTTTCTCAGGCTTTAGCTAGAAAACACAGCTGAAGTCCCTGATGGTGGGACCGTGCACTTCAGCAGGTTTCAGCAGGTCATCCAGTCCCTCTTTATGCCAAAAAAGAAAGATAATCCCCTTTCAACTGTGATTCATCCCACATATTGCAAACATCTATCTTAGGAACAGATGAATCATTTCCTGGAGGTGCTTCTCTCTCTCTCTTTCTGTGTCTTCTCTCCATTCAGGAAACCTAGCAGAAAGCTTAAGCAAGACTATAAATTGTAGATAGCTAAAATGGGGGGAGATGAATCCCACTGTGCACTGAGAATCAATGACTGTTGATTCATTGAATTCTAACTTTCAAATGTTGTCAGCATTTATGTTTTGACAGTTTGGAATTTTATATTGCTAACTGCTTCCTGCCATTTTTTATGAACCCTCACCTCCAGAAAATATTAAACTGGCCCATTGAGCTGGTATGGAAATCTGTGATGGGAATTAGTTGGACAATCACAGGCAAGTTCATGTTGTTTTAGACAGTGAAGGGTTTCATGTTTGGTCTCCAGCTGCCAGAATGAGTCAAGTTTTCCAGAAGACATAAAAGCACTTGTATCTGTTAGAGAGAGGCCAGAGGCCACAGAGATGCTTTGAGGGCTGGAGTCCCTCTGCTCTGGATGCAGGCTGGGGGTGTTCAGCTGCAGAAGGCTCCAGGGAGAGCTCCGAGCCCCTGGCAGGGCCTCAAGGGGCTCCAGGAGAGCTGCAGAGGGACTGGGGACAAGGCCTGGAGGGACAGGAGCCAGGGAATGGCTTCCCAGTGCCGGGGGCAGGGACAGATGGGATATTGGGCAGGAATTAGTGTCTGTGAGGGTGGGGAGGCCCTGGCACAGGGTGCCCAGAGAAGCTGTGGCTGCCCCTGGATCCCTGGCAGTGCCCAAGGCCAGGCTGGATGGGGCTTGGAGCAGCCTGGGACAGTGGAAGGTGTCCCTGCCCATGGCAGGGGGTGGAATGGGATGATTTTTAAGGTACTTTTCAACCCAAACCATTCCAGAATTCTATAAGGGAGGATTCCTCTCTGCTGGTCCTGAGAGGATAACTTAAATGCAAGGCTACAGCTAGATCAAGCCCTTGGTAAAATACCTTCAAAGAAAAGGAAACAAAAACTGGGGAGGATATAGATCAAACCATCCAAGGCATAAATGTCCAGGGCTCACCTGTGCTGAGAAACCTGAGCTAGCTCACACTATGGGGTACATCTCACCATGCAGAGGCAACAGCTGAGGTCCTGGAAGCACAGCTGGGCCATGGCCTGGGCTGAGCAGCCTGCTAATTACACTGTCCTTTCAGCAGGATTAATTATCACTGAGCTGATAAAGCACAAATGCTTTTGGCTGCAGCGCTGGCTTGGTTGGGACCTCTGAGTAGTGGTGTGTTACATACTGCAGTCAAGGCCACAGTCATCAAGGAAAATGTTTTGATGGTGATTGCATAATAATGTGCGTTGATGTCAATGGCTAAAGAACTGGAAGGGAATATGAAAAGCACAAGTAGCAGCTTGCTGAAAACAAACTGCTCTTCTCTTTGAAATTCCTCCTGATTTAGCAACAGTGTTTTTAACCTGTAGGGTATAATAACGTCCCCATAGAAGCTAAGAACCCCTAGAATGATTTAAAAGCTGTTAATCCTTCATATCAAAGTATAGCACAACATCCAAAGATTACTGAGCCTTAATATAAAGGGCTATTCAGTATTACCTGTTTATCTACTGACAAAGTTGAAAAAAACATCTTGTCATCTTCTGGCTGAGCATGGTAATGTTTTAGAATTGGAGACACATAAACAATAAAAAAACACAGGATTGTACAAGGAATTGACAAAGGAGGTAATTTATCTTACTCCGGTATTGATCACTCCTCAGCCACAAAATGCAATACAGAAATGTCAAGCATTCTGGTGTTGCTCAGTGTGACCAAGATTTCTGATGTGATCATCTGCAGGGAGCAGATGCTTTTCTGAATGATGCAGTGTAAAGATGACAGCACCAGTAAAGCCCAACCACCCATTACCCTCCAATCCTGTCTCCAAAAGAAATTTAGGAGAAATCATTCCCAAAAGTTGCAGCTAGGGGTTTAACACATGAAAAATGAAATATGAAAAATCTCTTTCTAATTCCCATGCACGTGTGTTAGTGACACTAATTATATCATGTGACGAGATTAACCTAATTTGAGCTGTGCTTTTCCCTACATCTCTTCCTTATTCATGTGGCTGACATGTGTTGAAATATAAAGTCAATCAAAAAACAAGAAACAGCTAGAAAAATCCTGTTGTTGTGAGACTGTTTTCTCAGGGAGGGTATTTATGTGCTTGGGTGGTTTGAGTTCACTCATGTAGACCTGCAGGTGGGTGAGTCCAGTATTTTCATCACAGAATCCTTGAATGTTTTGGGTGGGAAGGGACCTTAAAAATCATCGAGCTCTAACCCCATGCCATAGGCAGGGACACCTTCCACTATCCCAGGCTGCTCCAAGCCCTGTCTAACCTGGCCTTGGATGCTCCCAGGGATCCAGGGGCAGCCACAGCTGCTCTGGGCACCCTGTGCCAGGGCCCCACCACCCTCACAGAAAAAGAATTCCTTCCCAATATCCAAATTTCCAGTCCCTCTGGCACTGGGAAGCCATTCCCCCTTGTCCTGTCACTATCTGCCCATGGGAAAAGCCATTCTCCCAGGGACAGTTTTGCAGTGACTTTGGGGGTTTCTGGGCATATGGGTACAATCAGCTGCAGGCAGCCATCCTGCTACCCTTTTCTTGCTCCTGACTGCCATGAACCAGGCCCTACTCACCAGAATAGCCCCTGCCCTAAAGCCAGTGCATGTGCCAGCAATGCTGCTTGGATGATGCATCACTGTCTGCAGAGGCTGGCAGCTGGGACACCTTAAGAAATCCCCCAGGATTTATTCTAATGTCCACATCTGACACTAGTGTGAGTAACCTGGTGCAAAAAACCACTGATGCAGAGCTCTACTTAATTTCTTAGTTGGCAGACATAAGCATTTGGTATATGCCAGTTGCAAGGGCATTTTTGCAGCCAGACTTTTTGCATCCTTTTCCTTTTGAATACTTGTAAAGGTCATATTGGTCTTGGCTACTCATTTATTTCCTTTCTCTCATTGAATTTTTAACAATGACAGGCATTCATCCAAAGCTCTGGGCTCCTCTACACTGCATTAAAATTCACAATGTCATTTGCTTTCAGTAAATATATTCAAATGAGCTGCCTTCAAAACCATAAATGACTCACCATACAATCAATCATAATTGCAGGACCCTGAATTTCTCCTCTACATGTTGTCCTTTAGTGCCCAGAAGAAACACATGATATAACTGTTACCAGAAACTGGTTGTGGAAAAGAAATTTGATGTGATCATTTTTATTCTCTAAGGAAAACTTGGTAAGTTAAATACAGGACCAGTTTTGGCTGGAAAATGAGAGAGAGACATGTAAATTTTATATTACCACTCAGAGCTCTGAGTTCCTGTGCTTAAGAAAACTTATCTTTCTAATCAATTATTAAGTTTCAAAATGGAACATGTGCTTCTCTCTTAGCTTCCCATAAACCTCCCTGACAATTTTAAACATACATATTCTCATGCAGAAAGTCTGCTTGTTAAAACAGTACATGGTCAAAGCTTCCAGCCAGATAAGAATAAGCAGGGTATTCCCTTACAGTATGTAGGGGGTTATGCCAGGGAAATAAAGCAATATAAGTGGCTAACTAAAAATTACCCAAGAGATTTTTGATTTTAATCTCATTTTTCTCACAACTCTGCAGTAAAAGAAAAAACATGAAAAAGAAAATACTAAGACTCTAATTAGTACTTTCAGATAACAGTGGAACTACTGCCTTCCCCTGTGCTCTTTATAAGGTCAGGAATAGGTTTATCACTAAATCACAGATATAAGAGTTAGAAGAGATCTATTAGAAATCCTCTTCTCTTCATAAGTGTAGAATTGTTCCCTCCAACATAGTTTCTGAGGCTCTACTTGGTCAAGCATTTAATGTCTCAAAACAGTGAGGCTCCAGTCACTTCCCTTGAGAGATGACTTTATTACCTTGCAGATCTCAGTGTGAGGGACTGAGTTCCAAACTAAATTTTGCTTTTCATGTGGCTGGGGAGTTACTCTGTCTCAGGAATGGCTGCCTCAAACCCTGTGCCCTTTTATCGTGTGATAAATCCATCCTGTGTTCTCACAGCTTTGAACCCAGAGTTCGGATCCGGGTTTACTGACTCTGCTGCTTGAATCCATGCTCTTTTCCTCAAGGCTGATTTAAGTTACTATCAGCGTTATTTAACCTGCTGGCAATTGGTGGATATATTCCATGGAATGGTTAAATTCCCAGTAGTCAACAGTGCTCCTCTACAGCAAAGCTTTTGAGAAATAAGCAACAAATATTGTTAGAAGTGCAGAAATATGGGGAGATTGTATCTGTAGATCTCAGCTGTAGATATCCCTACGGATAAAATAAACAAGTAAAATGCATATCAGCTTCCCCCTCTGCCTGCCTCATGCATTACTTGTCTTCTTTGGGTCTTATCCAAAGACCTCTGAACTCCATGGAAAACTTTCACTGACTTCAATAAGATTTGGGTCAACCCCTTAAGGTCTGTGATTTTGCCTTCCCAAAGTGTGTGGCCATGATTCAGTGGGATACTTCAGGACAGAGCTGCCTCCAGCACTGGAGTTATCTCAGGGCTTTTGGTGATGTTTTTCATACACTAAATAAGAATGTGCTTAACTGGGCTGTTGATTCTGCATATTTAATACAGAGTGGGCCCTACGGAATGCCAAACATCATAATTTTAATATTATGTATTTTATCTGTATCAGATATATCAAAGATGCATATATATGGCAGTAACTCAAAACACAAAGCCGATTACTCTGCTGGTATCATCTTGTGTATTTACACTGCTCAAAAATGTGTCTTGTGGCTTTAAAACAGCTTGCTAATACAAGATTCTTTCACTAACCTGTCTCAGAACATCAAACAAAAGCAAAATCAAATAGAAATGTAAACTTCATCGCCTGTGATATATGTGGATAATATCCAGTGAAAACATTTTTGATAGAACAACTTTATGTTTAAAACGAAGGCTGATTGAAGCTGGAATATTTTGTAGGAACACAACTATTTCAATGACATTTTTTATGGGAAAAATGTCTCAGCAAATTGCTTTGATTTTCTTATTTGTGTCACTAACGTAGAAATTATTTGTTTTGAGAAAAGAAAAAATGCATTTTCAAATTTACCATACTGTTTTGTCTTGACGTATTGCAATTACTGAATTCATCATGCAGTTTAATATAGTGTATTATATTCAATATTTCATTACAGTGTTTTTCAAAATTGCAATGAGGCATTTCTACTTTTCCAAAGTGGTACATCAATAATTCTTCATGAGACTTTCAAAATTTCTGTTCCCTAAAAGTCTCTCTTTAATTTTTTCCAATTTTCTACTCCAGTTCACTATACAAACATAATTTTAGCATGTTCGCAGCCCTCACAAAACCTTGAGTTTCTAGGCACTTGTAGTACCAACTCAATCACATGTATTTGCAGATTGAAACTTCTACAGATAAAGCCAACTACAGTCAAATTTGTGCACATTAGATTCAGATTCTCAGCTATGTCCTGTTGCAATCTGAACTAGTGCCTTCTTTCCTCATCTGTATCCTCATCACTGATTCTGAAACTGCAGTTTCATTCACAGAATCCTGGAATGGTTTGGGTTGGGAGGGACCTTAAAAATCATCCAGTTCCACCCCCCTGCCATGGGCAGGGACACCTTCCACTATCCCAAGTTGCCCCAAGGCCCAATGTCCAGCCCAACCTTGGACACTTCAGGGATCCAGGGGCAGCCACAGCTGCTCTGGGCACCCTGTGCCAGGGCCTCCCCACCCTCACAGACACCAATTCCTGCCCAATATCCCATCTGTCCCTGCCCTCTGGCACTGGGAAGCCATTCCCTGGCTCCTGTCCCTCCAGGCCTTGTCCCCAGTCCCTCTGCAGCTCTCCTGGAGCCCCTTGAGGCCCTGCCAGGGGCTCTGAGCTCTCCCTGGAGCCTTTTCTTGTGCAGCTGAACACCCCCAGCTCTCCCAGGCTGGCTCCATGGGAAAATTTACTGAGGTAAACTACGGAAACTAGATCAATTTCAGAGAAAAATATGCCAAGTCAGCAAGATTACATTCTGCACATAGATGTGGAAAATCATGGCAAGCTACAGGTAAAGGACAATCCAGCTACCTGGAGCTCCTGGCTGGAGAGCAGCTGCTCCCTGTCCTACTCCTTTTGCTTACCTCAAAACGTGTTGGTGGAAGCATGTTGGAAATCCTGCTCTGGGATTCCACATTGTAGTGCATGGTAGTGAGCCACACATGGCCGCGTTTTGTTTATGACAGATGGCTCTTCCCAAAAATACGATGTGCAAGATTGTGCTGACTTGGACAGTTCTGCATAAACTGAGGGGGATTGACAGGGTGTAATATACATTTTCTGTTTACGAAAAGTCTAGAAGAGAATGGGCCAAGCCCAGCAAAGAACAGCCTGTTTCAAAGATATTACGGCTGGAAAATGTTGTTTCTCACAGAGATCATCTCTCTATAATAAGCTTCATGGTGATCCTGTATGGTGGAGGAGAAAAAAAAAAAAAACCAACTCTGCAGATTGGGAAAGGAGTCAATCACATGATTTTTATTTGCATGCTATCATGGAGATGTCTGTGAGAGGAAAAGAGAACTTCTGCTCGTCTCCACAGCTCTGCACAAAGCCAGCCTAGCTGGAAGCAAGCTACCTCGTGGCCTAGAGACTGCCTGTGGGAGCCATGTGGAATTCAAATGCAAGAAGAGGATTTGTCAGTGATGAACAGGCACCCTCAGAGAGGCTGTGTTGATGGACAATTTGCAACAGTCAGCTGGGAATTGGACCAAACAAAGCACACATGCAACCTTGCTGGAGTGACAGCTTGCAAGAGCCGTGCTGAAATTCACAGCTAGGGATCCAAGCTCACACGTAGGACTTGCTCTACCTTTGCTGTTCTTTTTCCTACCCTTTGTTGGATGTATGCTGAGCGGAGAATGCGTGCATAATATGGGGTTAACCAAAAATTTTTTTCTAAATCCTGAGGATTATAATTCATCATGAGATATGGGGGTTATTCTGATGTGCCTCAACAGTAGAGATTAGTGTAGGTCTGGTGGGGTTAATGTGGCAGAACTGATTTGTGCCAGCCGAAGATCAACTCCTGTTTTAAATGTTCTACTTGAAAAGGAGAAATTAATTGTTTTGCTCCAGATTTTTCCAGATGTTGGAGACTGGAACCTGCTACTGAAATGGGATCTCTCATCCCCTTTAGCTTTTCAGATTACACAGCAGACAGACAGACAGACAGACAGAGCATAGAGGGCATTTTTGTTTCAGCTTCTATTTTTGTCACTTCCTCTGAACTGTGTAAAACCTCCCATGACTAAAATGTCTTTCTTTGGCACAGGGGAATCGCGTCTTTTAGGATGATATAACTGAGTTGCGTGGGAAGCATTTTTCTCCTAGGTTAAGAAACTGATATTAAAAAAAAATACCATTACATTCCAAACTGAGATCTTTGGGAAAGTTCGTGGGAAATAGGAGAGATTTATCCTCAAAACAGCCGATTAATTCACTCCTAGGTTAAAATGTGGGGCTTCTCTGCATTTCAAAGCCCATGTTTTTAGGTGCTTGGAAAGAGCCTCCATTTCTGTAGCTGATTTCTGTCACACTGATTGGAACTCCTTCAGAGAAAAGAATTTAAACCATATGTGCTTCTCTGAACAATTTAATTTCTATCAAAGGTAACGTTTGTTGATGACAAAACATTTTGCTCCAAAAATTCCTCTGATGATAAGAATTCACTAAGTAAAGTTTACATAACCCTTTTGGAGACCTTGACAGAAAAACCACGTCTTGAAAGCAGCTGAAATCTGCCTGCTTGAAGATGACTGTGCCTTTCCCTTTGCAATTAGTACAGCTGAGTTCTGCACAGCAAAACACTTCCAAAGTTCCTCACTGGCCACGCCAGGTTTTTCTTTCAGACTGTATAATCCCATGATTACATGGTGATGTTGATGCAACGTGACATGGTGTGTCAGTGGAGTTTCTAACCACTTATTTTGTACCACTGAAGGGAAAACGCAGCAGCCTGGGCGCTTAAACTGAAGCAGAATTAAGAAAAAAGAAGGAAATCTGATAATCATTATTGAAGTTTACTTGCAGGTAACTGGCAGCTTTTCCTGAAAGTTTCAGCTGGTGATATTGTTCAAAAAATGCTTGGCAACCTGCCAGTCCACTTAATAGATATCTCTGTTAGGCTTTTCAGTTGCTACCTGTATTTAGCAATATTTCAGGATGATGCTTGACTGGTTGACAAAAGCTCCTCCTGTATCAACCTTGTGTAGGGTCACAGAGATGAAATCCTCGAGCTGGTTATTACATATCCTTGGAAGTTTCCTCAGCTGCCCTGTTGGCTTTTTTGTGATGTTCTCAGAAGTGGTGGCTTTTCTGATCATGAGTGGTAGGGGTGGGTCTTGCAGTCACTAACTAGGTGGCTGCTGCAGGCTTGCCAAAAAGGGCATTGATTCCCTGCAACATGAAATTGCAAAACTTTGCTGAAGACTTTACCCTGCTATCAAGAAAATACATCTTTCTGCCTTTCTTTGAAATGTAATGAAATTTAGCTGAAATCCTATTAGGAGAATAAAAAAAAAAATCACTTCAGATAGCATTACCAATAAAGCTCCCTCCCCAGCTTTTCTGAGGGAAAGGTTAAATCAGTATAAGGCACAACAAAAGATCTGGGGAGATATTGAATGTTGACAACATTGTTGAATGACAGATGAACATCTCTGAACACTCTCTGGTCACAGACAGAGTGCTGAATCCAGCATGAAGAATGGCTTTTGAGAAATGTCAGCTGGCAAGAACACAGTGTGGTGTGTGAGGGAGCACTGAAAAAACAGGGAAAAAACGACTGGGATGGGATACCAGATTCCGCTGTGCAAAATTTGCTATAACTACCTAAAAATTGTAAACAGACTTGATCTTAAACTCCTTTACAAATAACACAAGCCAGGACTAGTCAAACTGCAGGGTTTTCCTCCTGGTCACATGATTTTTTTTTTGTGAGTAGACCTCACCTTTTCTCAAGAAGCAGTGGTGATATGGTGCCTTGGCTCTGCACCATGAAGGTATATTGAAGAGCTGGCATGAACTAGCTCCTCCCAGAGGTGAAAGAGTTCCTAGTGAGTGGGTATTTTAGTATTTGACGTTGTTGTCTCGTTGGAAAATCCAGTGGAAGTTGAGCATCTCCATGAAACCATCTCTATGAAACCATAATCGTTATTATTCACCTATTTCCTAAAAGTGGTCCACTGCAAGCAGATCTAGCAAGATAACACTTAGGAGTCAGTGTTTAGCCCTTGTGGGTGTGAAATATTTGTGTGGTCATCCAAGCCTATTTTTTACTAAGGTCATTCAAATAGGTGAGAATTAAATCTCATCTTCAAACTTATCTAAACCTCTTAAAAAAATTCAAAACAAAATTACTGTATGAGGAAATTTAGATTTAGATCCTGATTTAGAACACTTGAGATGTAGCAGTCTGAGCTGTGATTTTTAGAAGTGTTAACTGTGCATGATTTTCAGATGAAATCAAGAGGAACAGGAGGGTGTTGTTTAGCCACAGTTTCACACCTTCATCTCTGGTGAATGCTCACTTTGCTGGTCTAGTCTACACTGGTCTTAAAAGACAGCTGCTGCTCTCTGACAACTCTTTGGAGTGTAAAGTGATGCTCGTTTTAGTCTTCACCTTGCACTGGTCAGAGGAATCAAACTCACCTTCGAGCTGTAATGGCCTGGGAGCACCCTGCAGGTGAGCTGTGCGGCCATGAATGCCTGTGTCAGTGCCCTTTTGCTAAGACTTAAAATGTCTCTTCACTTAACAAAGAGTACCAGAGTGTCCTGAGTTGCATGGGACCCACAACGACCATCAATGGCCAACTTCTGTCCCTGCACAGACACCCCAACAATCCCATCGTGTGCCTGGGAGCGTTGTCCAAACACTCCTGGAGCTCTGGCAGGCTTGGGACCATGACCATTCCCTGGGGAGCCTGTTCAGTGCCCAAACACTCTCTGGGGGAAGAACCTTCTCCTGATATCCTGCCTAACCCTCCCTGGCACAGCTCCAGCCATTCCCTTGGGTCCTGTCACAGGCCACCAGAGAGAAGAACACGGCACAGGCTCAGTGCAAAGGTTTGGGTGAGTTACACTACCTGGGGTGAGTCAAAGGTGATTATCTGCTGCAGTCATTTACAACATATCCCTGTACCTAAGGTACAGGCAACTCTGTAGGTCCCAACTCTCTTTATTGGTAGTACACGTAACACTTGTAAAACAGAATCCAACTGACCTGCTTTAGGTGCCTGCGGCAGATCAGATGAATCACATCCCAAAAAATGCTATTTCTAGAGAACAAGCTCAGAGGCATCTGTTTTGTTGATGTCTAAAGTTGGGCAGAATGACTCCATTCTAGTGGGATTTAAGGTATGATACTGTGAGTCCATGCTACCCCTGGCCACATGATGGTTATAATAACAATAATAAAATAACAAAATACAAGTGGAGTGGTCAAAGGCAAAGCAAACAGGATCAGTCTTGGCTCAGGTATTGACATAGGTATACAACCTGTGTGACCAGCTGACTCCTTCCAAACAGCTCAAAATTCAGCCAAGAACCCTGAAGGCTTCATTACCAAACTAGTAAAAGCTTTGACATCTAAAGATGCTCTTGAGGAGGGCTGTCTTTGTTGGCCAAAAGACTGCTAATCCACAAAATCTGGTGAACGACTGGCTCAACATACTGTTAGTATGTTTTATTAACTTGTCGTAGAACATCATTAGTTTAACTAGAAGTGTTAGAGATGGATAAACACTAGTAAATTTGGACTTTGCCCTTCACCTTCTGCAATATCCCTGTCGTACGCGTTAAGAAGACTGTGAAAAGCAGGGCCCCTGCATATGTAAATGTGGGTTCTCCCTTCCCAGAAAATTAATGCCATTTACCTTGGATTAACTTGGAGAGAAGCAGGACAGGGTTTATTGGGTAAGGCACGTTAATGCCTTCACAAGTAGTGGCCTCTTGCAAATTGTGGATGCCGTCACATATACAAATCCAGTAAAAAAGATAAACAAAGACAGAGAAAGCATCCAGTTGTCAAGAATGCATTCCTAAAGAGATGAGGGACCACAGCTGAAGAAGAGCTCCAGGTCTGTTTTAAGTCTGCTTTATTTCTCTCTATTTTTCTGGAGCCGGTGTGGGGCATAGATCATCTTTATTTTCATGTCCCTATAAATGTCTTTTTTTTTCTGTTCAGGCATGACTTTTTTCTTCTATTGCAACCGCATGTCACCACTTCCAAGTGTAACTCTGAAGAAATGTTTTTGTTCATGACAAAAGGTAGTGTTAGAAGGAAAATGCGAGGAGATTTAAAAAAAGATATAGAGAAGTTGGTCATATGGCTGTAGAATCTTGAACCTAAAAGGGAAATACAACGTGTAGCAAGCGATGTTTCTCTGCTGCTGAAAATCTTTTTCAGCAGCATAACAATTTCATCTGGTTTCGGCCACAGACTGAAGAAGTGCATGCTCTAGTTACCTCGGAAAATCTTTTTTGTGGGAACATTTTAATAGGGACTGCAGTACATTTAACCCGTCTTGCCTTACTTGAGATTTGAACCACTGCATGCTGTGGAGCTGTTGGTGAAATGCCTGTCCCAAATGGGTGAAAAGCTATTCACTCCTCCCTCTCCTGTCTCTTGGAATGGATCTGAAATAAGATGTCTCTCGGTCAATGCCTGCAGATCCCTGGGGAAGGAAGATCACCACACTCAGACCAGCCTTTAGTAGCTTGCTGGGAAGAAGAGGACCAGGAGCAGATGCTGATCCTCTTCTGTGAGTTTGGCTTTTTGTTTTCTGATTTTCTGGTTGTCCTGTGTGGAAACAGAGTCTGGCTGAAACAGCATCTTTGGGGGATTTCTCTGTTTTGTTAGAGTGTTTTGTAAAGTGTAACTTTGTTTATTGCTCTGCTACTTTAGCTCGCGTTTCCTGCTTTCCCAGCCAAAGTGAAGAATTAATTCTTTGTCGAGCCCAGGGGCTATCCACAGAATGGAGGAGCAGAAGAGAAATGAAAAGGAGAATTAAAGAACGAGAAAAAATTTTGCTCCGAGAGAAGAAATTTCCATGAAGACTTTCACGGTGTGCCTCTATCCTGATGGGTATGGACAGACTGAACCTCCCTATCTTGAGCAGCCCCAGACTTGAAATGTGTTTTGGGTCAGAGAAGTGCAGGATCTTGCTTGGGTCTGGGTGACCCCTGGGTTGTGTTAGGCCATAGCTGATCCTGAGCCATCAAACCCATTGCAAATGCATCCGAAATTCCAGTCAAATGGGGAGCCTGAGCTGGGGTCTTAGCTGGGAATCTTAACTTTCCTGCCGCAGGTGTAGGGTCCCAGTTCTATGTGTGCACGAGGGCAAACTATCCCTCTGTGTCATTTCTGTATTCTTGTTGCATAGTGGGGCCTTTCATCTGAAATCATGGTGAAGTCACATCTATTCCTATCCACTGAGTTTTCCCCTAAAATCTGTGGAGACAAACCCTAGGAAAAGATGAAGCAATATTTCTTCAAGAAGCAGACATTTGAAGAATGTTATTTTCCCGCACCTTGAGCATCATCTTCACAGAAAAATATATTCCAGGTAGATTTTAACCAAACTGCACTCTTGAGTGCTGTCTTTATGAGCACGTATCATAAATATTACAGTGGAAATGGGAGATTTGATACTTGAGACACGTTCTTTATTTGGCATTGCCAGATTTTGGTGGATGTTTGGCCTGTTGGAGAGAACAGAGACTATGGTCTTGTTAGGAGCTTGCTTAACAACCAGCTTTAATGCATGACCAGGCTGCCATGTACCATGGCAATCATTCCATGCCTCTGTACTGACTACATGACCCCTGCAATAAAAACATTGCTAGGTGCTGAGAGCAGCTAAAATAGAAATAACCCAGAAATGCAAAAGCTGAGAGAGTGGCATGGGATTTTACCACCATTTTGCTAATGAATCTTCACCAAACCACTTGCCAGAAGCTTTTGAGCAGGTTTGAAACCTGCTGACTCAGAATTTGAATTATGGCAAGGCCTAAGCCCCATGGTGGGGCTGGAAAATCAGAATGAATATCATCTCCTCAAGTTTTAGGTTGCTTTGATGACTTTTTTTTTTTTTTTTTTTTTGTTTCCTGGGACATGTGACTTTTTGCAGTGAAAATAAGCTACTCTTCTACCAGAAGACTGGTTTGGAGCAAACCAGGAATACATGAGTAGGTGGAGCAGAAGCTGGTGTTTGCTCTGGGCTGCACTTTGCAAACCCATGGTCAGTGTTTGTCACGGAGCCAGGACTCACTGCTGATCAAGGAATATCCTGAGCTGGAAAGGATCCACCAGGACCATTGAGTCCAACTCTTGGCCCTGCACAGGACCATCCATAAGGATCCCAACATGTGCCTGAGAGTGTTGTTCAAACGTTTCTTGAACTCTGCCAGGCTTGGTGCTGTGACTGCTTCCCTGGGAGCCTGTTCAGTGCCCAGCACCCTCTGGGGGAAGAACCTTTTCCTGATACCCAACCTAAACCTCCCCTGACACAACTTTGGCCGTTCCCTCGGGTCCTGTCCCTGGTCACAGCACGCAGAGATCAGTGTCTGCCCCTCTGATGTCCCTTGGGAGGAAGTTGCAGACCCCAATGAGGTCTGAGCTCAGTCTCCTTTTTTGCCAGCTGAAGAATCCAAGTGACCTCAGCCACTCCTCGTATTGTTAATAAGGGTAACAAAAAACCCCACTTTAATAATTTTCCTCCTCCATGCTGTGCATCCTTTGTGTACAATCTGAACTGAGTTTCTTGCCCCGGCTCAAGGTATCTGCTTTCTATTGGGAACCATCATAATCCTGTTAATTTTCGATGCAGTTCAAATAAAATGCAAGTTGACCCAGGCTTTACATTGTGATGACACCTGTAAATTCCTCTGATGATGCAAAAAATACCCAGGAAACCTTTAATGGTGGACAGCTTTTAGTAGCCTGGACTTTCTGCTCTTCTGAGAGATGGTCTCTCCTGCTTTATACGTGTGGGCATGGGTTCAGCACTGAGTCAGATGGAAGAGATCCAGCAACTGAATCACCAGTGCCAGCATCTGACATCCACCTACCTGCTGAGTTTATCCAGGCTTAGCTAGGGAGGTCTGCTGGATACCAACCCCAGCACAGCAAATGTGTTAGAGCACTCCTCAAGCTCCTCCCTTTGCCCCCGGAAAAATAACTTTCAAGACTGAAATACTGGAATAATGGCTGAAACCCTCGATACGCTCCAGAAACGGCAGTTTCATTTTCAGTTCTCATGCACAGCTGAGAATGGAGCCCTTTAAGGTTTTGTTTCTTTGTTAAAACAGGATGGACTGTTATATTCTTCTCTGGAGACCCTTTTAGAGTTACAGATTGTGAAGAGATACTGCACTACAGACCAACTGTGAAAGCTTATTGTCCTTATCCCACAGCAATAAATGCATTCCATAAATTGCAATTAAAGATGCAGTTAGGGAGTCTTGCTAAATGAGTGGCAGTCCTCCAAACATGTTGGCTTTTACTTTAAGAAAGGGCAGAGGTGTTCTATATTTTGGCAGTGCTTTTATGCCTCCTTGTGCCAAGAAGGACCCACTGAAGCTGGAGAGGTTTTGCCTTCAACAAAGCTGTAATGGCTTAACATAGCAAACTGTCTTATATTTAGTAAGAGCTCTGCTAAATATCCATTAAACCAGGCTCAAGAGACAGGGGTAGTGTTAGTTACCAGCAGCTAGCACAGACCTAAATTAAGTTTGTACTGGGTGTAAATTTAAAATTGAAATTGTGCTGATAACTTGCAATATGTAGCTTATCTTTGCAGGGTGCATAGTTGGATTGGTTTAAGAAATAAGGGGAATTTTGCTGTTCCACATTTCAGAATGGTTGTGGGGAAGGGAGTCTAAGGACAGTTTGCCTTTCACTGCTCATTTAACACTGTCTGATGCAACTCATGTTGTCTTGATTATGTGACAGCAAAAGCCCCATATGACTTCCCAAATCTTTGTTAAATTGGCAGTGTCTCAGTCCTGTAACTCTCCTTGTCCAGCCAGAAAAAAACCATTTTCAAAACTTCAGTGAAAAGTCACCAGTTCAACCAAGGTTTCTGAGTCTGCTGTGTCTGAAATGACAGCTCTGTCCTGCAATTTCAGGCATTCATTTCAATAAATGCTATCAGATTGGCATGGAAAAGTCAAAAGTGGATGGAGAAAGGACAGATATATTGCATTAGAATATCTAAATATTATGCGGAGTTTTCTTGTTTTTAATGGTAATATCAAGAAATGTTTCTGGTTCAGAGTCCAGATGGAAAAATTTGGCTAAAAAAGTAGAGGAAATGTCATAAAAAATTCTGCTTTCACTTTAAAAGCTGCATCTATTTTCCCAGCTAAGCTATTTCTGAAGGATACAAGAAGAGACAGATGATGTAAGGAAAGAGGAGCTTGTTTAAAAAAGTGAAATCCGCTAATGCATATGTGTGTTTGTGTTTTATTAGTGCTGAAAAGAACTTTTACCCCTGAGAGTGTAAATTCATTTATAAAAAATGAAGACAGGCAAGCAGATCCATGTGCATCCAAGCCAAATCACTTTTTCTCAATTAAAAAAGTCATAATCAACAACATTTTTATGGAATGTGAAGTTCCATAAAACTTCCAGTTTTCCCTCATTTCACCAAACTCAAAGCCACCTTGTTGCTGTGCCCAGTGTGCACAAAGGCAGGGGTTTGCTGGTTACACACAGGCTCAATCCATCCAGGCTCCACAACCAAACTCTTTCCTATACCAGAATGCTTTCTCTGGTAACATAAATTTTTTTCTTGGAGCTGTTTTGACTGGTGCTCAGCTAGGCGGAAACATCATCTTGGATTTGAAAAGTACCTCACCTGCTCAAGTTCATAATCCTGTGTATGTCTTGTGTCAGTTCTGTAACTGAACCTGCTCCTGGGGTTGTGGGCTGTGCTGCTCTGTGGGGCTCTGTGTGCTCGCTGCAGGTGAGGACCTGACTCCTTCCAACAGCTGCTGCCATTATGTACTCAAATAACACCACAGCCTTTACATTGCTTTGTTTGCACATTTTTGCTATTAAAATACAGCTGTGTTTGTCTTTCTGTTTTTTACTTTTTTCTTTTTTCTTTTTGTTTCTTTTTTCTTCTTTCTTTTTTCTTTTTTCTTTTTTTTTGTTTCCTTAACTTTGGTTTTCTCAAAGTTTTTGCCACCTCTTATTTTTTATTTTTTTTTCCCCCAGTGCACGTATCCTTCTGTTTCATTGACGTATACAAGAGCAAATCTGTTTTCCCTTGACATTTTCTTTCCCTCTTTCATCTTCTGCTGTTTTTTTGTGACCTTTCCTTCTTTCCCTTTTTCTGCTCACTACCCTGCGAACATCCCCAGGCCTATCAACACCCATGTCAAGGATGCTCCATGGAGATAAAGACATAAAAAACTTGATGAGCAGCAAGGGATTTTTGTGAAGGTAACTTGCCGGCCAATATCTATCTGCCAGGTTAACTTGCTGTAAAAAGTACTTCCCACCTACAGAAATCCTCCTCCTCCTGGCAGGAGGATGCTCACTGCTGCTTGGCTTGTAATATGGGTGTAAAATATTTGCTGTATGGGACAAAGCACCCAAAACAACCCATGAGGGGTGCCATGGGCAGGAACATGGGGACAGTCCAAGGTTGGTTTGGTTTGGTTTGGCAGGTTTGTTTTGGTTTTATTTGTGCATATGTTCAGAGCCAGAATCATTGCCCTCAGGCTGAGTGAAGGCAGCTGGTGCAGAATATCCAGCTCGGGGCGAGAGTGTAGTTTCTGCCTTTCTTTCACAGTCCACTTTCACTGCTTGTACCTGAATGGAAGCCTTTTCCAAGTGAAAGCTGTTTACAGGCCCCAAGCTGCCTGCAAAGCTTGGCAGCTGGGCTGGGGAGGAAGGTGAGAGGACAAAGCAGTTGCTTTTGATGTTTTTCTTTCAGTGCTTCTCAAGTGGATAAATTTCACAAAATGTCTCCTTCTTGGTCCACTGGTCACATTTCCCAGTGGATGTATGGAAGTGGGCAGGGTCTCTTTGGCCAACATCATACCAATGTTTCCCATACCAGAGGATTTATGAATAGCACAGAGCACTCAGAGGAGAACAAACTGTTCTTTTGCAGAAAGCCTAAAGATGGGACAGGGGTGTACACAGAACCATAGAATCATAGCAGGGTTTGGGTTGGAAAGGACTTTAAAGATCATCCAGTCTCACCCCCTGCCACAGGCAGGGACAATTTACACTATCCCAGGCTGCTCCAAACCCTGTCCAACCTGGCCTTGGACACTGCCAGGGATCTAGGGGCAGCCACAGCTTCTCTGGGCACCCTGTGCCAGGGCCTCACCACCCCCACAGCCAAGAATTTCTTCCTAAAATCTCATCCTACTCTGCTGTCTGTTGGTTTGAAGCCATTCCCCCAGTATAAAATACACAAGAGCTGTGCCTTCTGTTTCTGCTTGCAGGACCCAGAATAGACTGAAAGTCTAATTGAAGTTGTATTTTTGAGACCCATAGATTTTTATATGTGCATTTTGGTCACCTTTACTAAGTCACATGTGTCTTCCACAGATTAGGAAAACAGCAGCTACAAGCAGCAGACCTTTCTGAAGGAGCAGCAAAGTTCAAAGTAGCAAAATGGACGCTACCTCAAACCTAAAGGTTTTGTTTTGAACGTGTCATTGTTTAAAAATAAGTAGGGAGCCCTCGCAGGTTTGAAAGATGTGCCTGCATTATTGTAAAGTAGGATGGTACCTTACTGTGAGACTGATGGGATTGAGGTTGGAAATGCTGCTACCAGCAGAGCTGGGTTGGATCCACACGGATCAGCCCCTCAGGCATTCGCCCAGCATTTGGACAAAGGCTGAGCTCCCTCTCTGCTGTGCTACTGCTGCTCAAACGAGCTGGTTTGAAGCAGTGGGTGCATTCCATGAGCTGCAATTACAGCTCATTTGCACTGCAGTCATGCCAGGAGTCACCTGTGCTGTTCAGGGCTGCCCCTTCTGTGATGTGCTGGTTATGGTGGTGTGCTGCAGGCATAAACTCACTGGGGTGCTCCAGCTTTGGGCATCATCATCAAAACAGCACACCACCAGGTCAGAACTGACATGTTCCCAACACTCCCCTTGCCCAGTGTCAAGTCCCTCTACTGAGCAGGATTTTTTTGAGGGAAAAATATCAACAGAGGAAAATATTTTAGGAGAGAACTGGAGCATATACACTGTAGAAAGAGGAAAGAAAAAGGCTGAGAACACACTGAAAAATTAACTGCTTCAAAAGGTGAACCCTCTTTTAAGGTATCTTATATTTTCAAAATTTCAATATAAGAAAATTGAAGCAGAGTACAGTTGGCATGAAAGAAGCAATGTGGATACTATTTTAGAGCATGACTTTGTGCATGCAATAGCCTCCAGCATGACACAAAGGGCACAAAAATGTAAAAATGAAATAAATACTAGATGAGAAATTTATGACTCAGATGATTAATGAGGGCTGACAGAAGCATCTTTCTTTTTAAAGATGTATTAAGACAGCAACCAAATGTTATTATTTGAGATAACTGGGACAGTGGGTAGAGCTGAGAGATAACTTTCTCCACTGTGATGTGCCTCCTGAGTAGATGAGCAGAGATTTTCAGTAGACAATGCTGTCACTGAGACACCTTCCACCTTCCAGAAAATAAATAACCTGCAGACCCATAGCAGGTTTGTGGAGCCAGATGCCAGAGTCACTGGGTGAAGTGTGTGGTCTGCACTGAGAGGTAGGTCCTCCTCTTGGTCTCCTCTGACCTTAAAACTCATGAATCATAGCCAGAGATGAACACTCCCCATGTAAGCCACAGTCCAGAATTATGAGAATTGTAGGATCATAGAATCCCAGAATGGTTTGGGTTGGAAAGGACATTTGAGATCATCCAGTACCAAACCCTTCCCATGAGTGGGGACAACTTCCACTAGACCAGGTTGCTCCAAGCCCCATCCAACCTGGCCTTTGGACACTGCCAGAGATCCAGGGGCAGCCACAGCTTCTCTGGGCAGCCTGTGCCAGGGCCTCCCCACCTTCACAGCCAAGAACTCCTAATATCTAACATAAATCTATAATCCTTCACCTTAATGCCACTCTCCTTTGTCTTGTTACTCCAGGCCCTTGTCCAAAGTCCATCTCCAGCTCTCCTGGAGCCCCTTTAGGCACTGGAAGGAGCACTAAGGTCTCCCCAGATCCTTCTCTTCTCCAGGTGAACATCCCCAGCTCTCCCAGCCTGGCTCCAGAGCAGAAGAGGACTAGCCCTTGGAGCATCAAGAAGAAAGACAGTTATGAGCCAAAATAGACCTTGAAGGCTGTACAGGAACTCAAGTTATCTCCTTTCAAAATGCTTTGGCACAAGGATTTAGCACGCAGCCTGCCCAGGAGCTCCTGGTGCTGTCTCAGTGCAGATGTAGCTCCTCCTGTCACAGAGCAGAGGGCCCAGAGCCTGGGAAAGGAGAGGTGCTTCAAGTAGGATTTTTAAGGGCCCAAATCCAGAATTGTGATGCTGATTCAGCTGTTATTTAGCCCTGCAGGCAGATATGTTTCAAGGGCACCTCAGGTTTTTATGGTTAATTTTTCCAGATGCCTGAACTTTTTTCTCACTCCCAATAAATTTCCAGAAATCAACAATGACTTCGGTTTTTCTCCCCTGAGATGCATGAGCCAATGGGTTTTCTCAAATTACCTCCAAGGCTGGTTTTTTTTGACTTTTGCCATTTTTTACCACACCAGAAGGGAGACCCTTCATTCAAACAACAGAACTCATGCACAAAGGGGATATCCATACCCACTCTTTTTCCTCCATGAGGGTGTCAAATCCCTGATTCTGGCCTCTCAGGAAACTGCTGTAACCACTAGTGTGTAAAGTGGTGTAGGAAAGAATTCAAGATTCATGGTCAGACCGAGTGAGGTTGGTTCAATTCACTTCCAGCAGTGTGAGAGAGGAGCTGGATCTGCTGTCAAGGGTAGAAGAAATTGGAGTTTTAAAAGAAAACCACTAAGAATGGCCAAGCAGAAGTGGAAGATTTAGGTAGATATTGTGTTACTGTTCATACAAACAATTTAGTCAATGTTGGAAAGCAACGGGTTAGTGTTGGATCTCATTTCTATTCAAATCACAGTAAGTGGTATTTTGTCTTCTAAAACAGATTTTAATTTTTAAAACCATAGAAAACCACAAAAGACACCAAATCAAAGACCCCATTTAAAGTAAGCATCATTAAAATGCAATATTTGCTATTTAAATACTGTCTGTGACAGTAAGCTGATATCGAGCATTTTTGCTCTAAATATAGTATTTTGTTTCCGGTTGAAGTCAAAAGATGGCTTTTTTGTTCAAATAACCATTTATTTATACAATAAACCAAATCACAATGTCAGCATGAACATCTCTCAAAATTCTTTTTTAATGAATGGCTGCTGTTTTCATAAATCTTTCCCCAGCCCTGACCAGATCCCAGAAACTCCCCCAGAAGCCAGTGGGGACTTTTTCTTTAATATTCACAGGTCTTTAATCAAATGCCTCAGGAAAAAAAAAAGGAAAAAAAAATAAAGACAAAAGAAGAGGATCTGGATGAACTGAAGTATTCAAAAAGTGTATTTTCTTCTGGATTTGTGTCCTGTTTTTCTTCGACCCCTTTGGAATGACCTCAGATTTCTGAACTCTTTCTGTCCCCCAGGTGCTGCCAAGGGGATGCAATCTTTGTGTACATCCCCAGTTCCTGTCCTTGTGGGCACTCTAATCCTTCCCCTGAGTCTCAATTAGCAAGGAGCAGCACTTGTGGCTCTTAGAAATTTGTGTGCTGATAAGTGACCAGTAATTTCATGGATAAAGGCCAGATCATGGTTAAAACTGAGCAGACAAGCTTCTGATTTTCATGAAAAACTCTGGAATTTAATATCTTTGAGGCCTCTGCCCTTCTGTTGAAGTTGATCTGTGGGTTTACAGTTTATTGAAAGAGAATGTCAGGTAGCTGGACAAGCACAAAGTATGATCACACAAGTCGTGTTTCCTTGGCTAAACACCATCATGAATAACTTTTGAAAAAGCAAATTCAATATACCTGGATTAATCTTATCTCTAGCAGCGATTTAGAAGCAATATACAGAATAACATGCAACGAGAGTTCTGTGCTGGTGATGCACATCTAGAAACTTTTCCAGCATTACTAACTTCTAAACTTCTGATTTTGATAGCATCCTCCTCCACACAGCAGCAAATTCAAGTCAGCTAAAGAGATAAGCAGCTTATCTATTTTAAAGTTCTTTTTTCTTTCCTCTTTCCTGCAGGTACTTCATCAGTTCAAAAGCTCAAGGCAAAAGGACATTCCTGGGAGAGATTCACTAAGTGAGAGGAGGAAAGAGCAAAATGCAAACACAGCTGATCTTCAGTGAATTGTAGCTTTCCCCCAAAGGCTGTCACAAATAGGTACACACACATCTAGCTTTGCTTCTTGGGATTCTTCTTCCTTATGCATCACATACTAATTTTCTCACCAGTCTGCCTGCAACATTTGATTTGGCATTTTTCCTGCTTCTTGCTTGTAAATTTACATCAGAGAAGGAATGGAGTGAAATTATTAATGAAAATGTATCCACAGGTGTCTTTCCAAAGGAAAGGAACAGGACTGGTGTATGAAACAGATCCTGCTTTCAGATTTCCTTTTAACACATTTCCATTTAGTTCTGAACCCCACTAATTTGCATAGGCAAGAGGATAAAAGCAGCAACAAACATCTCAGCTGGTTCTGAATCCCCCCCACAGACAGAATTATATATCTGCTGTTCCTTTCTGTAAGGAAACAGACAGCACCATGTTCGCTCGTCGTTCTTGGTTCTTTGTAGTGGCATCCCAAAAAGAGGATTCCCCAATGAGCCAAGACACAGTGGATGGGATTTCTCTGAGCAGTAGTAGAGAAAGAGGGACTTCATCAGCAGTAGAGGAATGAGATGAATTAGTGGTAAACACAGTGGATCTGGGTTAAAGTTTGGACTTTACAGTCTTAGAGTCCTTTTCCAGCCTTAATGACTCTGTGATTCTGTGAATTGTGGCTTAAAACTATTTGATGTTTGGGCTGATTTTTGTGTGAGGAAGCCCCCCATCATGACCACTGCATGCTGGAGCAAAGAGGTGAAGCCATGAAGGAGACATCAACAATGTCACCAACAGCTGTGAGGAAACAAAGGAGCTGTCACAGAATATCCCAAGTGGGAAGGGACCCACAGGAACATCCAGTACATCCAGATGATCATCCAGTACAATCCCTCGTCCTGCAAAGGCACCCAAGCAATCCACCCTGTGCCTGAGAGCGTTGTTCAAATGCTCCTGGAGCTCTGGCAGCCTCGGGGCCGTGCCCATTCCCTGGGGAGCCTGGGCAGTGCCCAGCACCCTTTGGGGGAAGAACCTTTCCCTGATATCCAACCTAAAGGATTTCTCCCTTGATTTGTGTGTACGTGCCTGTCTTATCCTGCAGGTAGAGTAAATTAGTTGCTCAATAAATGGGAGGTACCATACAGCAGCAAGATGGATGTAGAAGGTGGATGTGAACAGAAGAGAATGCACAAGAAGATCAGCTCAAAGCTGATGTGCTGCCTGGGAAAAAAGGTGCAATTTTTTTCATGCTCAGTTAGGAGGCACCTTTTCACCAGGCAGTGGCAACACGCAGGACAACACCTAAATAAAGTAAATATAACAACAGGGGTGGGTGGCTGTTAGGTGATCACTGCTCTTCAGGTGTTGAAATGTGAGCTCACCAGTCTGTTTAAAGTGCCCTGGTTTTGAAAGCTCAGAGTATGAATGTGCATAGCAGGAAAAAAAAATTTTGGTCTGTCAATATTTTTTTTAATTTGGTCCTTAGACCAATATGCATTGTCCAGTGCTCCATTAGGTACTTTCTCCAATTTTCTATTTGGAAGGTTATATTTTACTTTCTGACCAAAAGATTCTCTTTTTTCAGCTGCCATGATTTGCTACTTATGACTATCCCAAAACTTTTCATAAAAAAAATTATTAAAGAAACAAATTCACTGAACTGCATCCCCTACAAAAAAGAATCAAGCAAGTGAAAAGAAAAACACACCTTTCAGAAACTGAAAAGGTCAACTGCAAATGCAAATTTTCTTTCTTTCTTTCTTTCTTTCTTTCTTTCTTTCTTTCTTTCTTTCTTTCTTTCTTTCTTTCTTTCTTTCTTTCTTTCTTTCTTTCTTTCTTTCTTTCTTTCTTTCTTTCTTTCTTTCTTTCTTTCTTTCTTTCTTTCTTTCTTTCTTTCTTTCTTTCTTTCTTTCTTTCTTTCTTTCTTTCTTTCTTTCTTTCTTTCTTTCTTTCTTTCTTTCTTTCTTTCTTTCTTTCTTTCTTTCTTTCTTTCTTTCTTTCTTTCTTTCTTTCTTTCTTTCTTTCTTTCTTTCTTTCTTTCTTTCTTTCTTTCTTTCTTTCTTTCTTTCTTTCTTTCTTTCTTCTTTTTCTTTCTTCCTTTCTTTCTTTCTCTCTTTCTCTCTTTCTCTCTTTCTCTCTTTCTCTCTCTCTCTCTCTCTCTTTCTCTCTCTCTTTCTCTCTTTCTCTCTTTCTCTCTTTCTTTCTCTCTTTCTTTCTCTCTTTCTCTCTTCCCTCACTTTCTCTCTTTCCTCACTTTCTCTCTTTCTTTTTCTTGGCTGAGTATTTCCACTTCTAAGCACTTTTTTCCCTGCTTTTCAGCTGCAGCACAATAGGGAATCCTTGTTTTTTTTTTTTTTTCCTCTGCTCAAAAAAAGCCCCAAAACAATCTGATCGAATCTTGCAATGGACTCATGGCTTCAAAAAACCCCAATTCTAATATAATGATAACCCAATTCTAATGAGTCCCGTGGCACCCAAATGGTCCTGACAATTCAATGTACTTGTGCATTTCACCAGAATCCTTATGAGCCATATTGGGTACAGCAGAGCTGTTAATGAAACTGGAACCGTATAATTACAACACGCTCATGCTTGAAGATCCAGGCAGATGTGGGGAAGGGTTCTCCATTTGTGTCATTGAAATACCATTGCAAATTACCTCTGAGTTAACTACATTTAGACAGAAGTACAGGGAGAAAAAAAAAAAATCTTCCTTGATAATGACAAGACAAAAATATCCATAAAAAGGAAATAAAGATGACATACTTCTTTTTTCCGTGACATACATCTTTTACATGGCTTAGGGGCTTTGCTTCCTGAGAGTTTGCGTTGTCGTCAACTGTCAGGGCCCTTCCATGCGTGATTTATGTGTGCATAATAAAGACATCATGGTTGAGGGACAGATCTGTGATTTCCAACAGCTTTGAAACTAACAGCAATAAAATATACAGCACATGAGTAATATAGGGTTTAGTTAAAAAAGATCAAATTTTGAAAAATGGGAGGCATATTTATTTTCAGTTGCTTCATCTACTCTTTCATTTTTTTATCTTCCCCCACTAGGTCGAATTGGTATGACAGCTTTTAAGGGAGACAGGCCCAAAATTTCCAATCTTTGTAATCTTTTAAGGGATCGTTTAAGCCATCTCAGTTCAAATTCAGGACAGACTGTGAAGGTGTCGGAGCTTGGATTTAAATCAGCTCTTTCTAAAGTGTTGCAGGACTTCCCACACCGTTTTTGCAGCGAGGCTGGTGTGCTGCTAGCCCTGACTGCTGCATATTTTGCAGGCGTGTCGGGAGGCCTTCAGCAGAGATTGCTGCGGGCACTCACACTGCACAGTGAAGAGCAGCACCATGATAGCTCTCAGGCCATCAGTGAGTTGAGCTGAAATACATCTCACACAGCTCATTAGCTCACACACTTTCCTGCTTCACTCAGCCAACAGGGCTCGGTCATGGAGATGGTTTTCCTGGTGCTGGTGTTGGTTGTTTGCAGCACAGGACAAATGCACTGGGCAGAGAACACATCTCTGCTCAAGATCTCTCTAAGTGATGGCTGGATGGAAGGAACATTTTCATTTTCTGTGATAAAATCAAGATGCAGAGATCCTGTAGTTTGGATGGAATTCCATAGGAAGTCTGTGCTAACCAGTCCCTAATTCCCGCCCTATTGTCCATTCCCATGAAATTATCCATTTCATAATAATAGAACTTCATCAGGTATCTAGGGAAATTTTACTGGTGCTGTGTTGCAGACACGTTTCAAAATTTGCCTCTGTTCATGTTAATGAATTGAAATGGAGGATTAGATCATGCTTAATGACAACAAGAACATGACAAAGGTGCAAAGCCCTTCAGGAGTTGACTCCAAATGTACATTAAAGTTCTTATTTGGCTCTGCAAGTAGTGAAGGCAGACAGAGGTTCTTCATAGCCTCAGAACCTATTTTAATTATCCCCTCCCTGGGTAATTATTAACAGGGGAGGAGAGAACTGCCTGAGAGCATGAATGCTAATGGGTTCCCCCGAGAGTGTGAGTCCAGAACATCAAGCAACATATGATGGGCTAACAGCCTCTCCAACAAGTTGCTGCTTGCTTGGAGGTGGGATGTTGCACTTGAGATGCCGGTGATATTCCTCAATGACTTGAGGACTAAACCACACATCTTTATAAAGGCAAAGCTGTTCTTGTACTGAAATATTCAAGGGGAAGGGAAATTGTGTCACTAAAACTTGGGCTTTTGACACAGTCAGATGCTGTCAGAGCGAATAAGGGAAGGAAGGTGGAAAGGGGATGTGAAGGATGTGGGAGCTCTGTCTTCCCCACTGGTTAGGGTGTTGCTTTTCAATAACAGCTGTTCAAGTGATCTGTGAAGTGGAAGGAGGCCTCATGACAAACCAGAGAAGGGAAGCCAGTTCATGCTTGTGCCATGTCAAGGGCATGACAAGGTTTGTTAAAAAAAATTAAAAGCCCAGACACTTGTGGGACTAAATGTGAATCCATACCTCAAAAAAGGCAGGTCCTGAGGTGTTATCTCAGGTCTAGCACATCAGGTATTTTTTAAATCATTAACTAAGGTTATTATTCAAAATCATCCACCTCCCTGTTAGGTGGTCCAGGTGCCACCTTTGAATGAGCTGTGATGAGCAGGCACTAACATTAAAAACAATGCCTCCATTGTTTTATTTGTTAAAGAAACACTTATAAACCTGTTCTGCTATGCTTGGAGGGAATTTAACACAAGTTCCAGAGCAGAGGGTCGAGTCAGAAGAGGTGATTCTTCCACTTTCTGAGGTGTTTTCCCCTGAGGTCCTCCTCCCATCCGAAAACAGTCTGAGGAAAAGTCTTTGCACAGAGACAGCATTGGAATATAAGAACATTATTTCTTCAATAGCCAGTTTGATATGAAAGTAACTGAAAGTAACTTAAAATGGTATTTTACATATGTCATTCTTGCCAAATTTTATGCATTGAGTTCACAAGGCTCTTCTTTTCAACCTTTCCCAACTCACCAGTCAGAGTGAGAGGTGACTGGTGCTCATCCCAGACATTCACCCTGTTTCCCACTGGAGAAATTTCTGGAGAGCCCCATGGAACTGGAGTAAAGCTCAAGGCAGTATTTGGGAGCTGACTGCTCGTTGGCCACTACACAGGAACATTGGGTTATTCAGAGGTACACAGAAGTACACGTGATGATAGGTGGGCACATTAACTACTCCATACTGGCATGTTTATCACCATATGGGCCACATCTTATTCACCTCTGCATTTCACACAGCAAGGGTGGTTTGGGTTCTCCCCCAAATACAAGTTCTTGGGGCTGTCTGTTTTTTCTAGTGAGAGATTTGAGAGAATGCTTTGATCGGCTGCCTGGAGGAGAACTGATGAGGCCAAATTCCCTTTATGAACAGGTAAAACCTGGTGCATTATTTTCTAGAAGCTCTCAATGCATGGGTTCTTTGGATGTTGGCACAGAGAGAAACCAAACTACCTCCAGAACCATCATCGACCTCTTGGTTAGTTGTGCCCTGGGGTCAATGAATTTGCACTTATCACCAAATTCCCTGGGCTGTTGGGCTTTAGGTTCCCAAAGCTAAGGTGTTGGTACGGTAGAGACATGACCCTGGCTGTGGGCAGGGTGAAGAACTTGATGGTCCCTTCCAGCTCAGGGTATGGTGTGAGCCTGTGAAGTGCTGGGAGGCGGCAGTGTGTCCGTGTCTGTGTGCACACAGAGGGGTGGCAGTGCTGAGGGCTCGTGCTCTGAGCTGGATCATGCTGTCACAGCCCCCCTTCCCCCAGTTCCAAGTCACACAACACTGATTTAGGCAATTCTGCCTCCCCTGTGCTGCTGCTCTCCATAACAAAGGCACAGCGCCGCTGCCTTCTCCCCCTCTGCCTTCTGCAGCTGTCACCACCTCATGCCAAAAGCCCAGCATTAGGAGAGTTTTGAGCTAAAAAGTCCTGCTCAGATGGTCATGCTTATATCAACTGAAAGCTTTCAAGGCCCTGCTTAGCCAAAATATGTGATACACACCACGAGTCCAATCATCCCCCTTACAGTCATCTGTGAAGAGTTGTTTTTTTCAAACCAAGCTTTTCCATTATAATTTTCTTCCATTTTTGTTTCAGCTCACTAAGCATTAACCACCATGACCTACTGCATAAACCCAAACCATATTAAACAGCTTAGGTTTTTAGCCAAATCCTATCACCCCATTTGGGGAATGGCTACAATGCTTGGCTGTTTCTATAGTTCTGTGGGTTGGGGTTTTTTTGGACAAAGTTAAATCTTTACTTGACTGAAATGTTTTAAATGTGTTTAACACCACACTGCTAAAGCAAAACACATAGATGGAACCAATCCATTTGTTTAAGAACAGAACAAATATTAAAACAAACATAAACCCCAAAACTATCTGCAATATAAGTCCAAAACCTGCAAAAGGAACTGACAAGTTTTTATGAACTAGTTTATATATATGTGTGTGTGTATTTATATTTTATTCTAATGGATTGTATTTATGTCAGAACATAGGAAATGGCCTCCACCTTTCAATTTATTTGTGGCTCAACATAATCACGTGCTTACCCATGGATAAGAACCCACTGCTCCTAATAGAGCTGCCAGCAAGCTGATGTAGAAAAGAACATTGCTGAATATCACATTTTTAGTTTTCAAAGCAAAAGACAATGGAAGGCGAGGGGGGAAAAAAGCCTTGTAGGGTGATATAAACAAAAGGATAAATAGCAGGTCAGAAAACTCAGACAAATAATCATCAACCAGGGGCATTCTGAGCGGTGTCTCCACAGAATCATACCTGTGCTTGGGGCTATCAGATGTTTTCATTAGTAATCCAGGATTAGATATAAAGTCACTGCTGATAGAATTTGCAGCTGATGAAGATTGGTGGAAGTATAAATAACTGCAGGGTCCATGTAAGGGAGATCACCGGTGAGGTTCAGCTTATTTGGGCAAAACATGTTTTAACAGAGCCAAAGGCAGTGCAGTCCATGCAGGAATGCAGAATACATATTCTGTTACTATCAAACTTATGAAATTTCATACGTGGGAAAGGGGCAAACTTCCTGCAGGCAAGGAATGTGAGGGATGCCTGTGTGGGACAGGTCACGGTGGGTGAGTAACTCAACCTGAGCTCCATGCCTTGCTGAGACTCTCAGCATTCCTAATTTTTTCAGGACATGTAGAGATCCCTGAATGGAGACAGATGACTGCTATTATGGCAGCAGGAATGGCCCAGCAGAGGTGGCTGACCTTGGTCTGAGGGGTCCCCCATCAGGAGTACTGCTCTGTTATGTAAAACCTGTTGTGTCTTGGACAAAAACTGGGAAATGAGAATTAGGAAGCTCAAGTCAAAGTAATTATGCCTTCACAGCAATACATGTGAAAGTATTTTAATTGAAATCTTGACTAGATGTTACCATCAGTGAACAAGGAACAGGATATAAATGTGACATGCTGAATTCCTAAATGGGTGAGTGTGAATGATATTTCTTAGAAGATCAGATGGACACAATGTACAAAGAATTAAAGTCTCTGCTGTAGATGATACTGAGGGGCTGAGCCTGTTTGGAGCTTTTACCTGTGATTGAGAAACAAATCTTCAGCAAAAATCTTGGAGCAGACAGGGACCTCTGTCTGACCACGAGTTCAGGGCAGGAGCTCTCCACAAAGAGCTGAACGCTAACCAAGATTTAGATAAGGCAAGGAAGTCTACCTAACTCATCAGTTATCCCAGTATGCTGCTTATGCAAGACCCTGATTTGTTCCATATTTCTGACACTTCCAACTTCTGAATTCTCTCCACCTCTTTTTTCCCTTACTGGCTTTAATCAGCTAAACTTACCTGAAGGCACAGACCCCATTAATACAGAAAAAGTGCTCTTACTCCTATAGTTATTGGTCTGCAGAGCCAAGATGCATCTAAATCTCTAGATCTATAGCATCTTCATATAAGTGCTGTATGAACACCGTAAATACTGTACTTCAGGGTTTTTAATGTTAAAAGTCATGGTTCTTTCTTACATCCGTATTCGTTCTTCAATAGAATGTTTTTGCAGCCCTACATCTGTGTGCAGATTCAATGTGAGTGAAATGTAATTCTGCAGGCACCCCAGTTTGCTCTCTATTAAGAATGTAAAAAAAAGTATAATTAATATAATGAGAAATCTCAGAAAAGCACCAGACAAGGGCAGCTGAATAAAATTCCAAGAATGGGAAACCTTTCAGACTAAAACAGACAAGGAGGAGATGGAGAGGTAATTTGACCACTGGGGAAATATTTGTGTGGAGAGAAGAACCCATTTAGAAGAGGGTTCTTTCATCAGACAGAGAGGGACCAGGGCGATTTAGAGTGAGGAAGATTACAAGCCAGAACAAACTGCTAGGGAAAGCAGCATGCTCTCTATTTCACCCTTCCTTTAAATCAAGGCTGAATCTCTCTCTGGAAGAGAATTTTCACAGAACATCAATTACTGGAATCAATCTCAGGAACCGTTGAGTGAAACTTAATAACCTGTGACATAGGTGTTCTAAGCAAGATGATGCTTTGGCCCCAAAGTCCCCACATCTTAGGGATGATGAAGAGCAGAGCCCTGTGTAGGAATGGGAACAGAACAAGAGTGTAAATACGAGAGGGGCAGAGCAATGATGTCTGAGCTGTCAGGATGAGGACGGCCGTATCATTCACTTCTTACACCTAGATGTCAGCTGGACGTTAAGTGAGTGTTGTGGGATCACGAGGGTGGCAAAAAGCTTTTGTACACAGAGTAGGTGCACATAAACATCACTGCTTTACCGAGCTCCTTTGATGAGCCCTCCTTTCCATACCTGCAGCTCTGGAATGTGCTCTGACCAAAGAGGAATTTCGCTAAGCAAAGGACAAGGTTCTGTGCAGGTACACTGTGATTTCCTTTCAGTTCAGCTGGTATCTTTCCATGTTTTTGCCAATCAGGAGATGGCATTTCAGGAGTGGAAGAAGCTATTTTGCCAAGCCTTCTCTCAGCACATGGTTTACTGCAAATATTGATGGTTTACGACATGAATGTTTTATTGCTGAATTTTCTGCTGGGCTGTTACTTGATTTCAGTAATGACTTCCAGCCTGCTTACTTATTTATTTATTTACCTAATTACTTATTTTAAGCAGAGATAACAAGTTTCACAATAATTATGTGTCATAGGGAGGTGTCTTAGCTAATTCGAAGAAGCAATTTGCAAGAGCAGGAAACCTCAGCATGTGAATTAAATTTTACAAGAGAGACACAAAGTGCAGTATGTTCTCATCACACTGATGGTGGAGGACTGTACTGAGACAAAGAACTGCTGCACCAGGGAATGATCAAGTCCCACCTTATCCCTAGCAAAAAAATCTTATTTGTTCCAAAGCAGGGAAATCCTTCCTCATCTGCAGCTGACTGAGAGTATCACATACCCCTGAAATGAATGGCGCAATCACTAAACACAAGATGTTTCCCCTACACTGTAAAATATAGTCAGGAGGCTTTTCTGATCCCAGATCTTCCTCTGGAAACTAAAGTTTGTGGTGCGACCTATCAGAATTGTCTGTAATCAGGAGAGGGATATCCACTGCCAGCCTACTTGACAAATTTTTAGAAAAAAGCATATCCTTTTTTGACTTGAATATTGATGAATCTTATTTTTTATGAGTTTAGTTCCTATCTGAAAGTGAGTGCTTCATTATCACTCATACTTATTTCTCATTGGAATAACCTTCCTACCTCCTTAGGTATGAGACAGTTAATGTTTAAATGAATGCTGGATATGCTGCATAAGTAAAGTCTTATCTGAAATGCTAAATTGTCTTTGTCACTTGAAACCTCTTGAACTTCACAACTAAAAAGGGAGGAAAAGAAAACAGAAGAGAAGAGGCCAGAGAAATCCCAAGTTCCAGGGTTTTTTAAAATTCTTTTTTGTGAAGGACCAAGTATTTCTGCAGTAGAGCAATTTTTGGTGAGAGAAAACACTGTTGATATTTTTCTGAGGATATTTGACATTTATCCTTGCGAGGTGTAGGTCAAACACCGTGCAGGCAACATTCCTTCTCCACGTATCCCCAGACACTGAGCTCCCAGACACATCTCTGCTCCCAGAACTGGCTCCTCAGAGCTCAAACACGGAGACCAAATCCTCCTACAACTTGAATGCTCCAGCTCTTCCCGGACATGGAGCTTTGTGCAACCCAAACTTTGCATCCCTATAGTATGATTTCCCTGTCAGCGCTTCCTCACACACTAAAAGGGCCTGGAATGACTAGCTGTGACAGCACCACATCCTAAAACATTTCATGTTGTCTTCCTTAACCCACACTCCCACACTTGACTCCTACTTGTTCCCTGCTCGCAAAAATGAACATTTGTCCTGGGTTGCCAAAGCAGGAGCAAAAGCTTCCAGTATCGTCCTTCTGACATTGACCAATGCTGGATAACTACCAGGTGGTTAAAAAAGATCTTTACCAACCTTGGAGGCACTGATGTGGTACGGTACCAGCTGACACCAGCTGTTGATTACCTAAACCTTGCATTTTTTATTTTCCTTAATGTCCATCAGCTGCAGAGCTTGCTGTCACATAACATTTACAACTGTCTAATCTCCGTATTCTCCTTCAAATCAGGAAGTTGTCTCAATAACAATCTATGATTCTGCAAATACATTATATCACACATTAGGATATTTGTGCTGGTCCTTTAAAATGCAGTCACCGAAGCACTCAGAGGACTACATAAGGTGTAGATGAACAAATTCACTTAGAAGTATCATTCCTGTGTACATATTTGAGAGAGGTCTTTTATTTACTCAGATAGATCAGGGAAAAATAATTATACATTGTAATTTTTGTATCTTTAGAAGCTGTATAATATATGCCAAATCAAACATGTAACTTATCCATCTTTAATAGCGTTCTTTGTGCCATGTAACTGAACAGCAGCTGCTTTGTCAAGTGACCAAGAAATTAGACTTTGGCAAAACAGGGGTTTTCATCAGCATATGACCTTAAGATAACATTTACATTTCAGGAGATGCTGTTCCAGTCAGAACAGAACTGCAGGGCAAATTCACATCTCTGAATACTCATGGAGGCATCTGACAGAAAAGCTAATAAACGCGCGAGATTAGTGCAGTTTTATTTTCCATAAATCTGGGACATGTTCAGCAATGTCAAACGGGTTCTTGTGCCTTTAAACGAATAAATAAACCCAAGCTTACTCTGAAGCTCAGAAGTGAGGTGGAATTCATTTAGCTCATTACCATTTAAATGATAGATGGACAGGGTAAACTCTCTTCTTTTGAGGCAGGGGATGGACAATGCGGAGAGGAGAGCAGTGGTATTACATAAATTTGGGCTCCCAGGCTTAGATGATTGGATTCAGATGTTTTCAAGGAAATTATTTGCTCCAAAAGGGCTCTTTGGTTACTTACAGGTATAGCAATCATATTTAAAATGTTTTTACTCACAGGCAGGCTCCTATATCTTCAGTCACACAGGATTTACCGGAGGGTTTATCCTTGGGCTGCTCTGTTGAGCACAGAGAATTCAGGTGGGTGTTTTCAGAGAGTTAGGCTGCCAAGACATACAGAGGAAAAAACAACATGTTTAGAGGAGAAATATTTTTCTTTTGCCATTCTGGCTATAATTTATTTCCTGCTTTTGCAGTAGGTCATTATTTGCCTCTCCTAACTTGAAGAGAAGTTTGAAGGGGGGAGAGGTAACAGGTAGGTTTTTTGTTTGTTCATTTATTCCAAGAGAAAAGGAGGTACCTGGGTAGCTGAGAACGAGAAGGTAAGTTCTTCATACTTAGCCTAGGATTAGTAAGAAAGAGACATTTCAGTACTCTGTAAATTAACTCAGTCGTCTGTCAGCCAAGTTCCATTGGAAAGAAGGAATAAAATGGTGACTCATTTGTATTGTCTTATATAAAAGAGATAGAAAGTGACCCCAAAACAAATGAGAAAATAGGAGATTTAATGTGTGACACATGCTGCAAAAACACAAATGACTTTTTTTTCTGGTTTTCTCTCGTAACTTTGAAACTTCTTGTAAACTCTCCAAAAGTTTCCTGGGCACAGGTCTCTTCTCACAGTTTCCATGGAGCTAACAACTCCAGTCAGAGATATGGATAACTGTGGTTTGTACAGAGATGTGAAAATGTTTTGATGTTGGTACCAGACACCCGTGGTGTTGTGAGAAGAAGGATGGAGACAGGAGTTTTGTGGGAATCCGGCAAATCTTATAACTCCATAATAGTGCTCCTTCCTAACAAAAGGGCTCTTTAATAAATGGTGCCACGTGTGGCTTTTCTCAACCAGTTGGTGGTAGTGGCCTCCTGAGTGGTGACAAACCTTTCATCATCCATGCCATTTCCAATTTTTCACATCTGAAACCTGATGTTCTGCCTCGACCTGTTTGTTTTTGTGCTTACCTCCTTCTTGCTGGCTGTTTTATATCCCTCCCTGAACTTCAGACCTCACCCAAGATGAAGATAAATATGGCCTGGGCTACTCAGGGAGAGTACATCCTCTCCTATTTCCTAGATTTCCTTTCAACTGGGAAAAGTACAAATAAGAAATCTTTTTTTCCTTTTTTTTTTCTGGCCAGGAACAACTCTTACACCACCATAACTTATAAAAAGAAAATACGATAGCTTCAACCCTCCACAGCATCCCATATTCCTGGACAACCATTGACCTCTGTCTAGAAATATACAGAAACCAAGCCCATGAGCGATGCTCTGCTCAGTCATACACATGCTTTGAGCCAAAAACTGGGACACCCATCTGCACAAAGGGAGCCAGTTTGGAAAGGGGTGATGTATCTACTTGTGTGGCTCTTGCACAGTGACTAGTGACATTGGGAGCCTCAGCTCTGGGACTACAAACGCTGTTTTAGTCTTATTTTTACTGTTTATGAGGAACCCAAAGCCTTCTCATTTTAGAATTGAGAATATCAGAAACCTTAAGAAAAGGCAGAAAGGTGGAAGGGCCAAGTAGGATAGTAACAGGCATAGGATGATCCTTAATTGCCTTATTTTGGTGAGACAAATAGTGACAGCATGAGCAATAAAGAGGAATTTGGGTGAAAAAAAAGATGAATGACTAGTCACCCTGAATACCAGAGGCTGCTCTGTGAGGACATTGATAGTACTGGTGGATCTTTGCCAGTGATTATGGGAAATTAGATGCATAAAAGGCACTAAAGAAGAACCACTGAATACTCCCAAACACTATTTCAGGTAGATTAGGTGGGCCAGCAGAAATCATCTTGGGAGGGTGTTGTGTTTGACGCCCAGCCTAAGAGGAGGACCCAGAGCAGGAAGGGCTGCAGTGCTGGCTGGTGGCGCTTGTCTGGATGGCTCTGCAGACAGAAAGCTGACAGAGAATTGTAGGGGTGTATTTTTCTCATAAGTAATTTTAAAAGTAAAATAATCCTGGGTGACTTTTCATCATCTCAGGGGTGGTCTGTCTGACAGAGTCACCTGCTGCAGAAGAGTGTAGCCCAAGTGTCTCTAAACGGAGCCCCTGGTTCCTGAGTCCCCCTTTACAACATTAAGGGAACTCCAAGAGGGTCACTTTCTCCAAAGGGCTCTAAGGGCTCTTTTTCCCTCCTTCTTGGCCTGGAACAGCCTAAATTTTTAAACACAAACAGAATACAGTGCCAACTGCATTGCTTTTGGGAAGCGCTTTAGTGGGTGAGGTTGGGATTTCCACTGACGAAGGAAGTTTTCTGAAAGGAGTTAGCTGATGGGCAAGTTTGAAAGTGGCTTAGCTTTTTGTTGTTCTGATCTGCTGGCATTTCCTCTCTTACTTCTCCCCACAATTTAGGAGTCTACAGAAGGAATACTTTAAGATACACAAATAAAATGAGATGAAAAAAAGTGTTAATAATATATCCGAAGATTGGAGGAGACAGAGGGAGGACAGAGGGAAGGGACTTTTTATTCTACAGCACCACAGAATGAAAGCATCTGTTTCCAGTTGACTCACATTCCTAAAGATGCACTAGTCCTTGATCAAACCCATCCAGTAGACCTTGCCTGAGCTGTGGGGTTTATACCAGCATTATATAGCTGGCTCATGGGCAGCCTTCACTGGCCAGGTAGCTAACAGAGCTGAGGTATTTGCTTTTCTTTATTTTACTTTAAGGAACTTGGCTGCATTTACAAACAAAGAATTACATCTACCACTGTTGACAATTGCAATAGTTCTCGTGGATGCCTCATTGCTCTGGGCTTGGAGCTCAGCCATGGTGCTATTGCCTCTGTGCCCACCTTTCAATGGCTGTTTGTCAGCCATCCATCCATGCCTCTGATTCCCTGGCAGAGCAGCCTGGAGTTAGGCAGGCACGCTGCACTTCGCCGTGCTGCAAGCGTCTTTATTTTTGTTGGCTGGGGAAAAGCTGCTGGTCTCAGTTTCTTTTAAAATATTTTGTGCTAAAGAGAGGAAAGGAAGCTGAGCTGCAGAGCCTGGGGGCTCCATTCACTGCTCAGCTTAACTTCTTCAGGTCAGCTGCCAACAGCTACCAACACTGTGTCTTCCAGCATCTGGTGTTGGAGGGTGATTTGGTAAAGCCCTGCATCATGTGCCTCCCTCTAAGCCCATGAGTTGTCCTCCTGATTTCAGTGAGACTATTCAAATCATTCACATGCCTCAGCTGTAAATGGAGGTGGCAAATGGAAACAAAATGAAATATAGAGGTGTTTTCCTTTTTATATGTTGCCCACAGGAGGACTGACTTTGTTGATGCTGACAGGTCCTGCAGCCACAGTATAATTCCTTAAAAATATATATCGTTAAAAACTCTCTTTTTTAGTTTCTGAGGAATGAACAAATGGGTTTTCAGGCAAAAGTTTAAAGTTTGCTCCCTCATATTTGCCATGGACCACACTCAGACTAGGATTACCCTAGGCAGCATGTGGAAGGTGTAATTGAATAGCATATTACAAGCTGAGGTCTGGCAATGCTTTAAATTTAACTTGGGCAAAACCCACTGTTTTTTCAGGCCAGCAGAGCAGTATCTCATCACCTTTCATTGCACCCAGCACATATCCACAGGTGGATCAAATGGAGCCTACTTCCAGGAAAGAATTCAAACCTTCATCCTGGGCAGAAACCAAAATGCCTCCACTGCTTTTCTGTCTTGTCTAGGATGTTCTCTGTGTAAACCCCTACTAAAACTCTGAGCATGGGGTTGGACTGTAATAGTTGTAAAGACCTTCATACAAAAGTGCAGTTTTAAGGTCAGTCATCAAATCCCAAGCATTGCAGATGGTGTGCTGGTGGCTGGATGTCATTTGGACAGATCCGAATTCCCCTTTGGCTCTCAGAAACATCCCTGCTCCCTGGCATGGCAAACTGCTTCTACAGCTTAGGGTGCTTAGGAGAGAAAATGTGACAGGGCAAGGGCAAACAGAGGAGCCACCCCCGGGTAATCCAGTTATCCTGAAGAGAGCCCTGGGCACGTGTGCTTCCTCTTGCCAGTCCAGGAGAGGTTATCTCCCATTTTCCTCAGGGTTGGGTCTGCATATACATTTTTGGCACAGAGGGGGTGACGTGCCAGAAATGCATGGTGTTGCTTGGTTAGTTCATGGTGGTGTGTTCATCTGCTCTCCAGCACTGTAACTCTGGGGCTGTGACATGCAGGGGCTGCTGCAATGCTGATGTTACAGGGCTCTCCTTTTCTGTAAAAAAGACCACCTTGTAATGTGTGGATCTGGGAGCTCCTCTGACATGCAGATCTCCCTTCCGAGGGAGGATATGGGTTCTGCATCCCAGATTTCATGGCTTTTCTGCTGGGGGTCCGGGAAGCAACCCTTGGCTTTCTCATTCTGGTGGGACTTTGTGAGCAGGGAAAGAAGAGGGGAAAGGTCTTATGGAAGACTCAAATCTGATCTGGAAGTGACTGAGACCTGTTAAGCACAGACCCATTTTTAGACCTCTTCTCTATAAATATAGTTCTTGCCACCAGCACCTGCTCTACCAATAAAGTATCATCTGTGAGATGTCACTCACTGACATTCAGTGTCACACAGAGAAACAGGCCAAGCATTTGCCAAGCTGAGTGTGTTCTCTACAGGGAGGAATATAGCTACAGATCATATGACCTGGATAATATTTGACAGGATTATGCCTCCATACATGTCTGCTCAGCACCTTACGCACTGAAGTTCCCCCAGTTTGGAGCCACAGGACATTACTGTAACCTGAGAATTATTTATGTTGGCAACTAAGAGATAGATCATGGGTGAGGAAAAAGAAGCAATGCTAGTGAATGGATTTGGGTGTTATGGCTTTGGCATTTAATATCTTAATATTGATACAAGACTGCACTGATCTAAGCACAATGGAGAGATTCTCTCTCAGAAGCTTTATATTCCCTAAAGATCTTGATTTTTGGAGGTCATGCGTATTTTTATAAATTTTTGTGGCTCAGAATTGATCTGCTCTACCTGACAGCTGCAGTTCCATGAGTGATGGAGGGATTTTCCTCCAGGAGAGGAGAGAGGCAGCAGAATTGTGGTGCCCATAACTAGAAGGTCACACAACTGCAGGAAAGGAACAACTGCTTACCCTGATAACCCATTCACCTCTTTCCATTCCCAAGTGGAAAGAGAACTGGTCTTGCATCTTACAGTTTGGGATTGCCTGGGGCAGGTTTGGTATTTCAGTCAGACATGCCAGGGGCAGGCAGCTCTGGGTCAGGATGGGGATCCCAACATCTGCGTGGAAATTCCCACACTGAGATTTTGGGCTCCTCTGCTGCAGTCACTACAGGTATTTATGAGCAGCACTGATGCTGGACCCTGCAGGTAACTGAGGGGAGCAAGCACATGGAGGAGGCGGTGTATCTGAAATCTCGGTTGCTGAAATCACCTCCTGGCCATGTCACCACCATTTACCCCACTCAGCCACTTGCTGGACACAGGGGTATTAAGGATACTGCTTTCCATTCCCAGCTCTCATAAAGTGCAATTGTGGTTCCTGCTGTTTTTCAAAACATCTCAGCTTAGCTACTGAACTGTGGGCACACAGCCTCCTTTCTCTTTCCTTTTGCTGTCCTCCATCCCCTTACCAAGCACCTGCAGTGGCTTTCAGCACACATTCATTGTCTCCCTTTTGATTGCTGCATATATGTTCAAATTGTTATTTCCCAGCAGATGTATCACATGAAGGTACTGAATTCCCACCCTTCCCTTCCCTCCCCTCTTCAGATCTCTGACTCTTGTCTCACAAAAGGATCAGTTTTATTGTAACAGAGGTCAGCATTTAAGCCTCATTCTCAGATTTGTCTGTCTTAAAACAGAAGATATTATAAATATTGGCGAAGGCAAAGCAGCGAGTGTAACCTCCAAATCTCTCTTGTTCAGATCAGATGTAGCCTTCCTGCTGTAATCATTCCTCTCTCCCCCTCCTTCCCCTCCCTTCTCTCTCTTTTTGGATATGTGTTTCTCTCTGACTGTGATTCTGCAGTGGCAGAAAGGGGTCAATCTATCTGTAAAAGATGGACTCAGCCAAGCTTTTCTAGCTCTTTCCTGCTGATGGCAATTATCCGGAGGTTGGCAGCGGTCCCAGAAACCTGCAGTTCCTGCAGTCCTGCTGCTGTGGGCCTGCTCCACAAAGCCAGCATCCTAAGAGGATCACTTGGTGTGATGCCCAGGAAATGACAAACAGAAAAGGTCACACGTACTCCAAAAAGATATACTGCTCGGCAAATTTAATTGACATTGTGCAGCTTTTAAAAATGTCCCTGCAGACATTCCAGCATTTAACAGATGCAAGCAAAGAACAGAAAAATAACAGGGCTTTAGAGAAAGGGCAAAAAAAATACATTCTGTCCCCCCAAAAGAATTTTTTCATACCCCAGTAATATCCTTTCACATGGTCTATTGGATCAGGATAATTTTTTGTTACCCCTGACCTGACAAGTGAAATCTTTCATCCCCTCCCCCAGCCTCCCTTCCTTCCCTCACACACACGCTGCTGCTTTTTAAATCATTGAGCTTTCATTTCACAGGGTAACTGTCCCTTTTTTTTTTTCTTGCATGTTAGTCTGTTAAAATATTGTACAGGGAACCAGCTCCCTGTCAAGGCCAGTGCTGCGCTGTGTGGAGGGTCACCATTGTGTCCTGTGTTAGCTAGCCAGAGGAGAAAAATGCTGTCTGCATCAATGGGATTTTCCTTAAATGAAAAGTAACAGGAGATCTGTGGAAATTTAAGAAGGTGTCTGATACCTAATTTGCAAGGGGTGGTGGGAAAGCACGGGTGGCCAGAGTGAATTTAGGATGAAGGCAGATGGTCGTGGTTCAGCAGGGAGTACACTCAGTAAGGACTCAGCTCTTCTTTTTTTTGATTGTTTATTTTAGCCTCCTTTGATAAGAATGAATTTAAAATCAATTGGATTTTGTGGTTTTGCTTTTAATGCTCCCCAGTTAGATAGAAAAGACTGAGGGGTGGGGGGGAAAGAAATTAAGTATATTATGACTACTGACAATGAAGCAGATGTGACACAGCAAATCTGGATACTTGTTCCATTTACACCTATGCAATTTGGGATGAAAGGCATCATCTTCCCTACATAGCACGATTCAGGTGGCCAGGATAGTAAAGAAGCAAGGTTTGAGTCCATGGGGAGTTTTGAATGGTCAGGTATGAGTCCCAGCAATCGTGTCCACTGGACTGCTGTGCAGAGGAGTGATTGATACTTCCAAAGCTTTCACAAGCTGCTATCCATTTAGAGAGCCCAAACTCCCCCACTTTCAGAGGTGCTGTAAAGCACCTGGTGCATCAGCCTAAACACGTTAGGACTGTGTAAAGTAAGCAGAAATATCCCAGTGGGTTTTGCTCCGGTTACTACATTTAGGAAGAATTAACTACTGTATCTAAGCTGTGGGTGTGTACATGGAAAGCACCTGTGGAACCCTGTCACTTATTTGCCTGGATATGGCCAGATTTAAGCAATCTTACAATTTCAACATAGAATCAGTGGAATAAATATTTTCTGCAGAGCAGTATGAGCAGAGATTTTTACAGAGCATAACAGCAGAACACCAGCAGCAAGTAGAAAACAAGGAAGAGGGACAATGCAAATAAATTTTTCTTTGAAATGTTTCTCTTGAATAATTAAGCATACGGCTGGAAGTGACAATATGCCCTCTGAACAACACCTTGCCCAATCAGTCATAGAAGGTGGGAAACACGTTTTTGACTTTTTTTGCAGCAGCCAAAATAACCCCATCGTTGTGGTGACTGTTAGGACCAGAGCCCAAGGTTTCCAGTCCACCCCCGTGCTTAAAAAGCAGGTTACACTAAAATAGAGGGGACTGGATAGTGAAAGATCAATTTCGAGGCAACTTTCAGTGCATGTCTACTTCAAAAGAAGATCTCATTGGGAAGAAAAAATGACTTTTGGCTTTTTTAGCATGGAGGTGGCAAAATCCACATTCTGAAGTAAAGCTGAATCTTATAGTCTAAGGAAGGGCTAAAACGTGGGGCAAAGTTTCAGGGCTTTATTCCTTCTAATTCTGAACAGGATTTGTCCATCCTTCACCCACCTCAGCGTCAGGGCAAGTGGTCACAGTCACTTAGAAACTTCATGTTCCTACCCCAAGCTATGCAGAGTGGGAGAAGCATTGGCCCTTCTTTTGAAACATATTTTGGAACTACTGCAACTCCACAACAGTTTTCAGCTCTGACAAAGTCTTTCCTGGTTCAAAATGTTCTGACTGTCAAGAAATGTGTGAACTAATAAAGCTTCAGTTTGCATAGCATTATAATAGGATTTTGGCTTCCTCATGGACCAGACAACTCCAGTCTGAGAACCTGCTATCAGAAATAGTTAACTTTCCAGAAGGCATTGTTTCCGATAAAGGGTTTTTGCTCTTGACAAAACCAGCGTATATTAAGTGACTCATAACTGTGTAATATTATTACCTGGTTTCATAACACACTCTCCTGTTACACTGGACTTCACAGAAGCAGCACAATAAAATTCAGAAGTTGATCTCGCTGTACTGCAGACTTCTGTTGACACAATTATATTGGTCAGGAGAGGCAAGAGGTGAGATCTCTGGCTGTAGAGCAACAATCAAGAAAAGCCTGATTGTAAAAAATGTCACAGAAGCCAAAACTGAGCTTTTACCATATCACTACTTTTGCTTCAGGATGTGGGGCAGAAGATGAAGGATATACTTTCCCTCTCTAAATAACTTAAACCTTCTAGTTCTGTCTTTTCAGGGGGCAAAATCTGTCAGCCACCTTGATATTTGAAACATGAAATGTTTTATGAGTTAAAGCCTGATTTAGGTCTTCTCTCTCGAAAATCCAAAAGCTACACCATTTAGACCACAGGAAACTTGCCAGCTGTGGAAATATTACGGCCTTTACTGCATGCAAGTGAGCTGTTCTGACTCCATCTGTTAAAATGAAGTTAAATGGTAAATTTCTGCATATGCTTGTTTTGACTGATACCCAATCCTGAGTACTTTGTAAGGCAGTTACACATGCGAACCTGGTGAAAACTATTCAGCTCTTCCAGCTCTGCAAGGTGACCAGTTCATTAGAGGAATGTAACAGGGCAGGTCTTCATGACTTACCTGCAGAGAGACAAAATTTGTAAACCTCTGTCTAGTTTTGTCAGCAAAAAAATGTTATTAAAACCAAGAAGATGCTGTGGTTTTTCTGATCATCTTGGGAGAATAGGTGGCTGAAGGGAGGGCATACACATTCCAATGAAATTATTTTAATTTATTAAATTAAACTAATATTCTGCAATTCAACATTGGATTGATTTAATAAATTTTGCCATTAGACTTTCCTGTTTTCACTTCTTATATCTACTAAGTGTTTGGAAATCTTAGTAGATTAAAACTTCAGGAAACAGAAAATCTCTTTTTGAAGCCACTCCTTTCTTCTCATGGAACATTTAGAACTAGAATAAAAAAAAATTCTAGGAATAAACCCCTGTGGTGTGTCAGTGTGAAATATCATCAGTGGGAACTCAAAGATTGTGTAGTCTCAGGAGAAACAAGAGAACACAATTTAATTAAAGCTTCTTATTTTAATTGCAAAATTGTATCATTTTTTTGTTCAATCTTTGGTAGGAAAAACCCCATGAACTGGATTACGGCCAAGTATGATGGATGTTTCTTGCTATTACACAACAGTTTAGGAGGGAATCGTGGAATCTTGCAGTAATTTCATGGAAGGGACCTCTGGAGGTCACCTACCCCAGCCCTGTCCTCAGAACAGGACGCACTGTGTTATTCTATTTCGGAGAAACCAGGGCAGGAACGAGGCCATGATCAGTCAGGGGTGAAGCCCTGGTGCCCACAATTGTCATTGGAGCTCTCCTGTGCCATGCACAGAGGGATTTCCCAAACTGGGGGAACCTCAGGGGAGAAGAGGGAACCCACAGCTCACGAGACAGGAGCTGATGAGACCCAAGTCAGGGGCAGTAATGTCCAGGCTTCCCTCCCCTATAAAAGAAGCCCTCAGGGAGCACTGGGGACCAGGAGCACTGCCAGCTGGGCAGAGTAAAAGAGACAGAGTGTGGCAGCCAGGGCAAGCCTACGTGAAATCCTAAAGACAGAGGGACAGGCTGTCCCCATGTTCTAAAAAATTAGCCTGAAGGAAAAAAGACTGGCCTTGCTGAACAGAGAGCTTTGGCTGTAATTTAGTGAAAAAATTGGGAGCTAATGACCGTAGGAAGATGGGACAAAAAATTCAGGAGAACTACAAGGGTGTTGTGAAGTTGTACAGGAAGAAAATTAAAAGGACCGAAGCCCAGCTAGAATTTAATCTGTCCACTGTTGTAAAGGACAGCAAAAATTGTTTTTACAAATACATCAGCAATAGAAGTAGGGCAAAGGAGAATCTCCATCATTTATTGGATGCCTTGGGTGGGCCAAGAGCATCCTGGCTTGCATCAGCCAGGGTGTGGCCACAGCCCCAGGGCAGGGCCTGTCCCCTGTGCTGGCTCTGCTGAGGCACCTCCAGTGCTGGGGACAGCTCTGGGCCCCTCAGGACAAGAGAGACATTGAGGGGCTGCAGCGTGTCCAGGGCAGGGAACGGAGCTGGGAAGGGGCTGGAGCCCCAGGAGCGGCTGAGGGAGCTGGGAAAGGGGCTCAGGCTGGAGAAAAGGAGGCTCAGGGGGGACCTTGTGGCTCTGCACAAGTCCCTGACAGGAGGGGGCAGCTGGGGGGGGTCGGGCTCTGCTCCCAGGGAACAGGGGCAGTACAAGAGGAAACACCCTCAAGTTGCCCCACGCAAGGTTTCGATTGGATATTAGGGAAAACAATTTTCATCAAAAGGGCTGTTCAGCCCTGTCACAGCTGCCCAGGACGGTGTTGGAGTCCCCATCTCTGGAGGGACTTGAAAGTTGTGTGGATGTGGCACTTGGGGACATGCATCAGTGGTGGCCTTGGCAGCACTGGGGGAATGGTTGGACTCAATACTTTTGGGGTTTCTTTCCAACAAATGGTTCTGTGATTCTATGATTCTATGACATGCCTTCAAGTTAGCCTTCCTGTCTATGACTTTTACTCTCCCAGTGTTCAGTACAGAATCTGAGCACCTTCCACAGATAACCAGCAACATAATTTTCATCTGTTTGAGATGAAAGTATTTTTCCTCTTTTATGTATATATTTTATTTGAAAGACCTGATCATCATCCTCTTCTCTTATTGCTGGCAGCACAGACATAAGTCCAGGTGCCAGCATTATGCTGCTAGTGATCACAGCTCTATATTGCAGCCTTAAGAGAGAAAAACACCTCAATCTACCCATTCTTTTTAATGTATATCGTTCTGCCCTTGATCAGGAAATGCTTTGCCCTCAGTCCTCACCGCTCAGTTATTTAAAATATGGTTGTAGGCTCATTAAAGACAAGAAGGGACAGGACTTCGGTTTTATGTTTTGCCTCAAAGACTTGGACATTCCAGTCTGCACAGAGCTTTGTAAAATAATTCTGGGACTTCTGTCAGGTTTGATTTATGACAACATGTGTCAGATGTAATTGCACCATCACTCTATCCATTCATTACCAGTGTTTCTCTCTGCAAATGCTCTGCATCAGATCTCCAAGGGACAGAGTGACCTGAGCTTGTTTTTCCAGCGAACAACAGGGCTAGAGGTCCCATTCCATCGTGTTTTGCAGATTAGTGATCACCCTAAAACTGAGAGGTATGGTCAGAGAGTACAAAGCTGCATAAAAAGGAGATGCTGGGAATACCTGTGCCCAAATCTGCCCCATAAACTGAATCACAGTGCCTGCTGAGAGGGCTTGAAACAGCCCTGCCCTATGGATGTATTCTTTGCATGTAAATCAAACATGTCCTTAACACCTCTGGGTTGCATTTTGTGGGTGCACCAACTTTGCTGAGTACTGGACCCAAGATCTTTAAACCATCCTATATTTTCCAGTAATAGACAACTCACAGTACTCCCAAATTGGTTTTATGCAAAAATCTGTGCCCCCAATCTTTTCTCTCCAGTACTTACCGGGAAGAAGTTTTTGGTCAGTGCCAAAACACTGTTTTCTGATGGAAAGTAGAGGAGATATAATTGTGGAACTACTCTACTGCTTCAGATCAGCATTACTGTAATAACCAAACTCATAAAAATTTAGCTCTTCCTCTGGTGGTTTAACTATGTAGTCAAAACACAATGTTGGTGGGTTTGTTTTTTTTTTTTTTCATTTGTCTACTTAGCTTTGAGATTTGCTCTTTCTTCAGCTCTAGATTTCTTTACAGTCATAAATCCAAATAACTGTCAGGCTATCATGGCAGCAGGTTCATCTCTGAGCAGTGACTGAAACTCAAACACAGAATTTAATTAACTTTGGACAGTGTTTGTGGGAGGGAAAAATCTTCTAAAAATAATGTTTATTTTTTTGTCTGACACACTTCATTCTCTTGAGAAGTTTGTTTTTTTGAAGCTAAAGGCCTGAACTGGAGCTCTAAATAGTTGAGTCCTAACCTGCATTTTGTACCTTGGATGAATTTCATGTAATTGTATCCCAGGTAGGCATCACAGATGTCACAAATTTGTAGAGTAATTCAGGTTGGAATGGAACCTCTGAAAATCATCTGTCCAACCTCTTGCTCAGAGCAAGTTATGGTTCACAGTTAGATTCAGAACATCAGGGTCTGGTTCAACCAAGTCCTGAAAAATCTCTGAGGAATAACTGCACAAGTGCTGCAGTGTATTACCATGCTCAGAGTGAAAAAGATTTTCTCATATCCAGTGGATATTTCCTTTGCTACATCTGGTGATGCCCTCTGAGGACAGCCTCGATCTCTCATACTGATAAATCCTCTTTGGTAGTCAAGGACTGTGATTAGATCTAACTTTAGTCTTTGGATTGGCCTAGCACTTCTGTTTGCATGGAAATTAAAAGCCTCCAGAACAGAGGGAGAAAGTTGGGCTCCTGAGGTATGCCACTTCATTTTGGTTTTGGGTTTGGTTTTGTGTCATTCTATCCACCCCCCAGTATTAAAGTGCCTGTGGGAAATATGTTGAAATGACCAACCTAAATTTCCCCTTTTGAACCATCTGAATTCTTTGTTATTTTATGCAAAGTGAAACAGGAAAATCTGTGATCACTGTACAGGCAAACTCTGTCCACCCTAAGAGATATCACACAGTCTGGATAAATGACATAGGAGTTGGGTGTCAACGATCCTTGAGGGTCCTGTCCAACTCAGGTTATTCTGTGAAAAGCATAATTTTTGTTTCTTGTGCAAAAATCCCCCCGAACTCATGCCTTTCACATCCTACTTGTCAGATTGGTACAGACATTTAGTCCATCCTGTGAAATCTTTCAGTATTAAAGAGGTTCAGCACCTAGCTCAATGTCTTGGGGTGACTTTATGATGTGTATCCTTTATTGCCAAATTTTCCTCCAAATTTGGCTAAACCAGCACACTCTGGGACACACACGAAGATGAAAACCAAGAGCAAACCATGTACATTTATGCAAAAAAACCCCAACAACCCTAGAAACATAAAGCCTCGGATAAATGGAAAAGCAAAAATTTCTAAACCGAGGAAAGGCTGAAATTCTGGCGTCAGGTTGTGCAACTCCTCACCACAAGATGTCATTGGGGCCAAGAAATTAGTGAGGTCTGCTCAAGCAAACAGGGATATCCAGAATGATCAAGGGATGCAAGACTTAATGTTTCAGGGTTAAGACCAATCTGTAACTGTTATGATTTAGGGTGAAACGCTCACTGACAGCAAATTACCCAACATCTGCCTTCTACAGACTTAGTTTACATTCCTTAGAGTCATCTGACCCAGATTGCTGCTGGATGGTCACTAGCAAGTCCATGTGTTTGATCCAGTCTGGCACCTCTTACTTTGTTATGGCTCTTGTTTTGTTTGGTGGTTTATTTTTTTTCTTTTACCATTGGTAGAACATAACCAGAGAAAAGCAATCAGCTTTTCCCCTTGCCCCTGAACACCTGATTTTCATGAACAGAATGGCAGAGGTGAACAGAAGGCAGAACTATCCCGCACCATGATGTCACTGGAGCTAGAATTTGCCAGGACAAGGGGCCATTGCCATTTTCCTCCTCTGATTCAGCCATTCTGCTCTCTGTGCAGCTCTGCATTCCAAAATAATGCATTTACCACCATCCTCGGTGCACACCCACACAGTCTATCCCCAGTCTCTTGCCTAACTGCCTTGATTTCCCTGACTGCAGACAAAGCCCAGCTCACAGGTTTCAAACCTCACAGGATTCCACTCTCTTGGAGACAACGACAAGCACCTATAGCATCATTCCTCTTCCTACTGCATCACCCACCACTCCCTCATTTTGTCTTTGCTTCTGGTAGGCTGCACAAAGCTGTGGGATAGACCTCAGCTCCATTGTGTATACAGATTGTTTTCATCTAACCTCCAGCACCGTGTTAATTTTAGTGCTCCCTGCCGTGGATTTAAATCACTGGGACAATTTTGCTTGCCGTGTAACTGGAACTAAGTCTGTGAGAGTGCAGAATAGATTAAGTGAGTATACTATTTTTGTATCTTAAGGATCATCGTTCTTTTAAATATTACAAGTTCTAAATATTTAACTGAAGATGATTGATATGCCTATTTTCCATACAGTATAACACAACTTAATGGAGTCATAAGATTTCTGCCAACACATTATAGGATTTGGAATCTAAGTAACTCTTAGATTACTGGCATCCATGTCTCCCACCACAAGTCATCAAATATCATGGTAGCAGCTATGATATAAATCACAAGAATATCTCTCTCTATCTGTCATTGCTATAACCAGGTTCCAGGAAAAGGAAAGCATTATCTACAAGCAGGTGAAATCCAGAGCATTTATACCCTGAGGTTTCTGGCCCAACAGTTTAATTGCAATGGCAATATTATACCACATAATAACTTGTTCAGAACTGAAAAAAAAAAAAATTGTGTTTTGATTTTGAAGACACCTTTAAATGTCCACATCTCTCTCTGTCTGATTGAGGCTGACTTGATGTTAGAAATATTCAACTGTGTTGATTCTTCCCCATCACCTCTACTAGCCAGTGATCATATTCAGGAGGGTGATGCATCTAAAGCTTGACACTTTCAGGTAGTCTGAGGCTTTAGACAACCTTATTCTTTCAGATATTCTTCGTGCTACATTAGGATGGGCTTTTCATCAGGAGGAAGGCGTTGTTGAAGTTAGAGGATTTCTCAAAAGAGAGAGTGGCAGACCAGGTGACTCCACTCATGCAGACCAGGTTGATTTAGGCTTCATCAGCAACCTCAAGGGCTGCTGCTGCTCACAGCTATTGCTAAACATCTCTTCTTGAACTAATAACTATTCACCTAAAATGGTTGTTGGGACTTGTCTTATGTGGAAAAAATACACAGTGACACTCTCTAAGAAATCCCCTTAAAAAGGAGCAAGTTTGTCTTTTGCTTCTACCACTCTACAAATGTTGACATATAACCAAAAGCTCAACATTTACAAATTGCAATCCAAGGTAAGGTGTCAAATGCAGCAGCACTGGTGAAATAGCTCTACTCTTGGCTCTCTTCAAGGTTGACAACAGGAGGCTCTCTGGTTCACGGAGAAGTAGAGATCAAATCTCCAAAGAAGACCTATCAAAACTGCCTTATTCTACTCCCACCACCATGATGTGTCTTCTGTTAACCCCTCTGCTCTCTGAAAAGTGCTCCTGAGGACAGACCACATCCCTGTCCAATACCCTGTGAGCAACAGCACTGCAGGGAGGCCTTACCCAAAGTGCTTCAAACTCTGACCAAGTTGCCAACAAACCATGTGGGAGGAGAGGAGTCACTCCAAAGAATACAAAGATTATTTGAAAAGGATTCAGACGTTGATTCTGACAGAAGCAGAAGAGCCTGTCTCTGACTCATCTTAAATTACAGAGAGTAATGTCAAGCATGGTTTAGCCACGCTGTGTACTGTATTCTGCTGGGACTGAACCACTCTGCTCATTGTGAGCTTGACACTGCCTGAGTCATTAGAAATGGTTTCCATGGACAAACCCATTTCAAGCCTCAGAATACAGAAAAGTTCTCTGTATGAAGTGTCTGTGAGTATTCCTCCAGTAATTTCTTATTTGGATTCAATAGCTGAAATGAATTATGAAATTCTCTACACTGTCACATATTAAGAAGGAACTGTGAAATGCTGATAAGATGTTGAAACGAAGGCAAGGGGATTAAAAGGTCATTCTGCTGCACTTTTTCATCTGGTGAGGATTTCAGACTGAGCTAATTACCATAGTACCTGAACACTTAATCGACTGTGCCAAATTTGTTAGTGATCTCAGTAATAAGCCGAGTACACAAACGTCTCTATAAGGTCTCAAAACACCTCCAACACACAGGTGAAAACAGGGCTAATGGGTCCAGTCCACACTGGACACAAAGATCCATGCTTAATTTCATAAGTAAATGGCCTGTTGAGAATTTTCTTCCCCTACTCATTGTCTTCTCAGTTTGGCTCAGGAGAGAAGGCACAAGTTTAAATGTGCACAGATCACAGTCAGTACAGCTGGGTCTCTGGGAAGTACTGCAATAGAGGGAACAGCCCATTCCATGATTCCTAAGATGGAGAAGATGGGGATGACTGATGTAAACACATCAGCAGGGTTTGGGCTTGAGGAAGAAGGGCTAAAATCTCTTGGGTTTTTTGTGTCTCCATTGACCTGCTTTCATTCTATTAAGAAGACATGAATCCTTAGCAAGTAACTTAAATTTGGTACAAATAAAAAAATAAAAATAGATAGAAACTACTGAAAGAGAAAAAATGATTATTTTCCATCTCCAGTTTTGACTACTAGTACAGTATTAGCATAATATTCAGCAGCAGACAATCTAATTTATAGAAATAGATGCTCAGAAGCTTTGAAGGCATTGTCTTTTTACGGTTCTTCACGGAAAAGGATTATGAGTTTAGAAGCTGGCCACAAACCCATAACATTTATTGTATTCTAAGCTCTGGGATAAACCATTTGTGAAAGAAGGAACAACCATTTAGTGTATTTACATGGAGCCCTGTATAGATACCTGTGTTTCACTTATATCCTCAGTGTGGTGCCCTGGGTATTCACTGTGGTCAGATGAGAAAATATTTGTCTTTGTTTCTTGTGTTTTGACATGAGCTACCACCCTCATCTGAGGTCTATTTATGGGTTTACATGATACTTAGGGGAGGTTTCTCAGGAAAACTTATTATGGTGGAGCTGCCTACAGACTCGCAGATCCAAAAGTCACTCCTGATCGCACCTGTTTATTTATTAATCTGATGGGGTATGTAATTATAAGACTGTATGAATTGCACTGTAGGGGACAAAAAGAAGTAATTTTAAATCAACAAATGCTCCCTTCAGTTTGTGCCATGGCACACATTTATTTTTTATTTATGTTTTGCTACATTTGTCCCTTTATTAATCTTCATTACATTTTATATTGTTGCACCTCCAGTATTCTCTGAGCTGCTCACACTGATTTATACGTTTCTCAGGATTTGATCCAAGTAGTAGGTTTTTCTTATATTTTGAGAGATGTGTATTGACACAGATGCAAAATTGATATTAAACTAATACTCTTGCAATTAAAAATCTCGTGGCATAGAGCTTTGGACAAGAATATTAGAAAGTGAAAGGAAATGCATAAAACCCAGCCACAGACTCTTCCACAAAGTGGCTGAGCCATATTCTCGTTGAATTCTGTGGTATAAGATCAGGGCCAGAGTGTATCTAGTGCATACAGACAGGGCTCATGATTTTAGTCCTAGTCCCATGTTTTTGTAAGAGAGCTGGTCAAACATTTCTTTATGAAAGAGCAGACTCATGGTTTTAGCTGTTTGCTTTCCTGTGAGTGCATGACCTATAACCTGGGCTGTTGGATAGTTTATTTCAAAAAAAAATAGAGAATCCATTATACTAAATAACTTTCAATGACTGAAACCAGTGATTGGCTGAGGATCTTGATTATTTTTGCACTGACTCTACTTATTTATGAACCAAATTTTGGAATAATTACTCTTGTTTTTTTGACAAGAATTAACTTTTCTGTATTATTCATACTGTTATTTATACTGATTTTTATTCTGATTTTATAGCCAGTACCTGCTGCTTCCACAATGAAGATTTTCACAGGGAGGAGAAAACATAACAAAATAATTTTTCTTTTTAATTTTTTTTTCCTGTAGGATTGGAACAAAACTCCCAACATATTTCTTTCAAAGGAAACCTGAGACTTTATGTATTCAACACATTGTGTGGAACTGTTTCAGAGCTTTGGGTCACAAATGGCTTCTTTCCATTAAAAGTAATAGTGTTATTCCTGGCGGTGTGAGCTTGCTTGGTTTTGCTCACAAGCAGAATCTGCCTGTACATATAAATCAGTCCCTGCAGTTTCAGGAGAACAGAGGAAGAGGAGGCACAGATCATCTTGAACTTCCAAGCTATACTGGCAATTTACCTCAACACCCTACACTGCTGATATTTCCATAGCTGTTTTAGTTCTGTTGAACTCAGGATTAAATTGGAGGAAGCAGTTTTGAGACCTGGCCTTGGGAGCCTCAGAGGCGAGACTGTGGGGAGAGCAGCTCATGAATAGGTGTCAGGCTGGGGTCTGCTGGGAAATGCATACCTGTCCCAGAAATCCATGATTAACACTGGCTCAACCAGCCCCATTTACAACGTGTCTGGGAACCCCTCCTTGCCCGCCTCTAATCAGGGCTTGACATGTGGAGAGATGAAAGTGGCCTCCACTCGGTGAGTTCATTCCTCAGTGCTTTTACTTTCAATTTTGAGAAACCCCAAACACAAACTCTACCCTGTGCCAAAGCTGTCGCAGTCTGCCATTACACAAAGGATGGCTCTAATCTGCTGTCTTCACCCCGGCTTGAAACACCCCATGGCTGGGAAGGATGTGTAGCATTTGGCTTTTTGCCCAGAAAATCAGACCCTCCAAAAGGTCACGCACACACACACACACACGCATGCTCACACTTGCAGAGGTGTCTCTTGGAAAAAGGAGATGGGGAAAAAAAATTCCTTTCTGCAAGGTTAATTGGCTTTAGGGCGAACTTCATCTGAGGACAGCCCCTTGTGCTGATTGCCTCTGTTCGTGATTTGGTTGGAGGGGAAAGGATTCTGCACTCAAATAATCAAGCAGCAAGGGGGAGTGTAACACATGGGAGAGCTGATTTATGTCACCTGGACATAACAAATGGGAGGCAGGGCTCAGAACATCTTGTGATGTGCTCTGGGTGCATCACATCCTCTGCTGATGTCAGTAAACTCTATTAAATGCTGGGCACATTTGAAAATGAGAATCTCTGTGTAAGTTGTGAAACACAGATGTGGGGCCTCTAATTCAAGACTCAGTCAAGATTATTCAAAATACGTAGTAATCCAGTTATTACAGATTTTCGATGAAACCTTGGTACCCCTGAAGATCCCGGCCCTCAAATTTACCAGGGGAAAATTATGGATATGTGACTATGTTAGCGTATTAAATCAGTCATAGGTCCTAAGCAGATTTTAGGGGAAGTGGTCCACGTGTACTTATTCATTTCTACAGACACTGAGAGAAACTCTGAAAGCTTGTCCTTCCATACTGCCTTTTTGATGGAACCTACTACCCTCTTTTTTTTTTTTGTATTTTTTTCGTTTGAAATGGGACACACCAGTGCACCTATTTAATTTAAACAGTCATTTGCTTTCCCTGAGTTCCTTCCTTTTCCTGACAAAGCAACAGAGAATGGTGAGAAGAGGGGTGGGTTGTTGTGTGCAGGAGGAGAAGCACTTCAGGAGGCAAGACCTCAGGAGGCTCCTGCAGATCCTGACCTTGGCCCAGTGCTGCACTGACCCAGCTCTGGGATTTCCAGATCAGAGCAGGGCCTCACTCACACAGCCTGGGAAAAGCAAACCTGGGTAATATCCTTACAGATGTGTGTGTCAGTGCTAGTTGACAAGGAGTCAATACTTGACTATTTCAGTCTTTCGGCCATAGGGAAAATTAACATCACAAAGATGGACTGTTGCAAAAAGCCAGGCTCTGAGAGGAAGCACTAAAGATCCATATGCAGATTTAAGGAACAATGATTAGTTGTTATTTATATTATAGTTGTACCTGGAGAGCTCAGTTGGACTCAGGGTCTTGTTTTGCTGGCTCGTCTCCACTTCCTCTCTTGTGTTTCTCACAAAGTACACCTTTCACTATTACCAAAGCACTACTGAGAATACATTATATTATGGCCAAAACCCGTTCCCCCCGAAAGCAAACCCTGGCCACTGCCTTATCAGCCACATATAAATTGTTTAGTTTTAAGATTTCATCCTATCTGCAGATGGATTAACAAGTTGCAAGGTCCACTAATTATAACCCAGAGCAAGTCCAACAAACTTCCTTGCTTCTGAAGGGTGGTGGATGAAGAAAAGAAACGGAAAAAGCATCAGCTCAAAAATCTGTCCTCCAAGGGCCATATTAAAATTTATAGATTAAAAAAAAATATATATATCATGTATCATAATGAAGCCAAATCAGCAGTTTTGGCCTTGCTTCTCTAAGCAGAAAGGCTTTGCTGTCTGACTTCTCCTTGGCTCCTCTAGGCCTGAAATTCACAGCTGCATTGAAGCAGAGCAAGTCCAATAAAGCCATTTGTTTTTCACTTAAAAAAAAAAGAAAAAAGAAAAAAGAGAAAGAGGGGCATATAAATGTCTCATAGAAGAAGGCGGCCATTAGCAGACATTTAGTCTGACCATGACTTGAAGTGCAGATGGTTCAGAGGAACACAGCCAACTTGGCGTTTATATGAGCTATCTTGTGTCTCTCTCTTTTTTCCCTACACTGGCACCCAGATTGATTAAGAGGTCAAATAAAGGCTGCTTCAGTGTGAGAGTGTGCATGATGTATGACAAAAAAATCCTGTCTCACAGTTCAGGCTTTCTAAACAACATAAAAGACAAATCAATGTATAAACTAATTCTCAGCCTGTTTAAGTCTTTTCTTCCTGAAAGCCGTATGGACCTCTCTTTCTCTCTCTTGTTTTTTCTTTTCTTTTTATCTTTTCAAATGTCTCAGTGACAAAGTGGTAAATGAAGACAAGTAATGGAATGTGAACATAAGGACATAGAATAGGAAAGTCCCTTTTAACAAAGCAGGTGAAAATTACTCTATACTCAGTAGACAAGAAATACTCTCCAACAAATGTATTTTCTGAATTATAAGCAAGAAAATAAAAACATCAACAACAATAAAAAAGGCTGTAAAGGTGTTTTTAACTGGCAACTTCCCATGTCTACCTCCAGCACTGCCTAGGCTTTTTGTACAGGGGTTCTGCATGTACCTGCTTTGCAAAAATTGAGTCTGTGGAAGAGTGTGGGAATCTGGAGGCGTCTTCTGCAATAATAAAAGTAATGATTTTCGTATGAATTTAGACACACAGGATTTCGATGATGTTTAGACATCTGTCTGTCACTTTCTTTTAGGATACAGAGTGTCTGGACACCTCACCAGTACCTAAACCACAGACTCCTTAAAAAGAGACCCTCTCCAGGCATAATTGGTGACCTGCCTGACTCCTTGGAACCTCCTCGATGTAGATCATCTCCCCTGAACTTCAGAACCTTAAAGTGGCTCAGCATCTGAAAACTGGGCTAAGCTAGGAGCTTTATTAAAGGCAGGAGCACACCCCTAAGCAGATCTAAAGGCTTGGGTCTGAAGTGAGGCTCAGGTTGCAATAGCTCAAGCAGGCTGACTGAAGTCCTGCCTACGCTTTTAATGCTTAATTATCCCAGGTGCCACGGGGATGGATACATTGAAAACAGATGGAGAGGTATTCCTGAGCATCTGAAGATAAGCAGATCAGTTAGGCCAGGTTCTGTGGATCTTGTTTGAATAGTTAATCACAGGAACGCAGAGATGAAGGGAACCACATGGGTCACTGAGCTCAGGTCTGTGAAATTTTCTCATTATAATTTACAACCTGGAGAGTATCAAGAGCATGCCAGGTGCTTCATATAGTCAAACAGTCTGACAAGCTGGTATTTATTTTGGAGCCAAAGGAGGCCTGTTTGTTTTATGAATCGAGGTTGTTGTTATTTCTTATTTTGAGGCTGGGAGGTTGCTAATCATTTTGTTTACACTGTACTTTGTGAGGGGATATTTTTGCACACCTCTGTTACTGTTGACTCTGCATCATGGCCTAGCATTTTAATTTCAGAACTCTGATTGTTAAAGCCTTCTTCATAATTACTGAGTAGCCTTTGAATGTATTTTTGCTTGGAGCTATTTGGACACAGCTAAACACAGGTGTAGATACTGGAAATTAACAATAAATACACAAATGCGTCATTTATGCTTAGGACCACCCAACGTTCCCAAAATTTGTGCATGGTTTAAATACCTGCATGCATATAGCATAAAAAATCCTTGAAAATCCACCTGAAGAGGAAATTATCCTATGAATCAAAGTAACTGATTGTTACTTTTCCAGACACAAAACCAGAAAACAACAGATACACCTTTTTTTGGTTGGGATTATTGATGCAGTTTAATCACTTTGAGTGTGCACTAAAGAATTAACAGCCGCTTGACATTAAAATTGATAACCAAAATTCTTATTTACTGCGTCTGAGTTTACATGACAAAACCACATTGTTATGTCTGTTTAAGGAAAAGTCTGTCAGGAAGTTTGACATATTGGTACAAGTTTCCCTATAAATATCCCAGAGAAAGCAAGTGTAGATGATTTTAGAAGCATTTATTGGACTATAAAAGTGAAGATTATGAATAGGTCAATATTTTTTGAAAGGTGTTAATATAAAACAGTGCTAAAAGATTCAGAAATGATCAGTAGATATTTTAAGCTTGCTGCTGACAGAAAGTGACATCTGATAAAGATGGAGATAAAAATATCAATAAAAGATGTTACCTACACTATACCATCCATTTATTTGTTTGAGTTGGTAACAATTAGATTATTGACTACAAATAATTTTGTTGCCCTTAGTAAATTAATTATGGAAGTGTTCTTAAAAAAAAAACCCCTTTTGTTCACATGATTTGCATATGAAAAGTTCCTTCTGATACATAAAGTACCCAACATGTTCACTGGGCAATTTTTGTCTACTAATGAAAAGTCTCTGAAATCTGGCCAAGAATAACAAATTTAAATCGGTTAAAATAACTTTGTAGCCACCAATATGATCAGATGAGCTAAACTTCTGAAAATAGGGACAGAATGGTATGAAACCAGGCTTGTTAGGCTGTTCCTTGCAGCATGAATATTTTCAGGAATATTTATAGATAGGCAGTGTAAGATGGTGTAACAGGAAGGATTTAAATGCAATTTGGCTCAGGTACCAAACTCTACCACAAGTCAGTGTCGCTAGAAAAGTCAGACATACCATTCAAATCCATCTGAGGAAACCCTGAAAAGTCATCCTTGGGCACACAGCTGAAAACACCAGTTCTCATGAGTAAGCAGAAATGACTTTTCAGGCAATAAATTACAACAATGGGCCAGAGGATGACAGGCATCTGCCACACATAAAAAAACAAGTGAGCTGGACCTGAGCTGCTGTGCTGAGACTTCCAGTGTGTGAGGACACTTTAGTACAAGAAACAGAATCCAGAAGACATACTGAAAATATTCAGAGATTCCTGTTAGCCCTCCCTCCAGGAGCAGCTCAGCTCTGCTATGGTAGGACAGGCTGCCTAATGGATTGTTACTTTTAGCTTTTTAGCAATACAGAAGTATCCAGCACATTAAGCAATGATGTACTACCAGCTCGTAAATGACAGATTGTTCATTACAGGACTTCAGAGAAGTTAATAATCATGATAATGGACCACAAGTCACAAGTGTCTCTTGTATACCACTTTTTCACTTTTATAGACAAGTATAAACTTAACACATCAAGCTCTTGTGCTACACAGTCAAGTGGGAGAATCAATTAAGCCAGCTGAGAGGTTTTGCAGTGAAAACTGAGGGAAAAGTTTACCCAGCACACTCCCCTGCCTTTGTCAGACTTCCAGAGGGCTGGGGAAGGAAGAGCAACTTCTTCACACAGAATATCTTACAAGCTTTTGAAAATACAGGCAGTTAACTCTGAAGCAGCTATTTAACACTTTTGTTATAAAATGTCTCAATGTAGTATGATAAATGATAGCAAAAAAATGATGTGGAAAAAATCCAGCAGAAAAAAGCAGAGTTTTTCAGAGACCTGATCCTAGGGATTACTTACATGGGTAATAAGAGACCTGTTTTCTAAGGACAATAAAAAAGGTTGCTATCCATTGCCACATCTTCATTCTCCTTTTCTCCTGCTACAGTGGAGTGAAAATTAGTCCCCATTTCTAATTATTCACAATTACTCCAATTATTCCTTAAGAATCATCAGAGGAAATACAAGGAGCATCGCAGACTGCAACACCAAACACAATTACTACGATTTTCAGTAGGTTTCCATATGGCTGCCACAAATTTTTTCTCAGATGCAACAATACAGACACCATGGAAGTCCTTCAGGAGTCCAAATATGGGGATGACAGACAGGAAGATGTCCAGTCTTACCACAGAAGCACCAAGAATCTGCAAGAGCACCAAGTCTCCCTGGCAATCACTTCCAAGTATCAAATTTTAGCTTCTAGGCAGTAGATCTTGGCACGTCCATGCCCACAAGACTGGATGGCTTCTCACGTAGTTTTCTATGCATCCTTTCCTATAAAGTTTTCCATTGTTAAGAGGAGGGGACTGAGTCCCTAAATCCCTGCAGTGCATTGTCTTAGAATGGATTTTAGGAAAAACTTCTTGCTGAAAGGGTGGCCAAGCATCGGAATAGGCTGCAGAGGGAAGTAATAGAATCCCCACCCCCAGAAGTATCCAGAAAAGCACTTGGGTGTGGCACTTGGGACGTGGTTTAGCAGTGAATATGGCAGTACTGGATTAACAGCTGGGCTCCATCATCTTATTAATCTTTTCCAACCTTAACAATTTTATTATTCTATGATGTACAATTCGAAATTTGTAGGCTACAGTTATCAAGGAGAGCTTCTGGATCCCTTGTGGGTTCCTTCCAGCTGAGGATATCCTATAATTTTTACTTAAAATACAGGTGGGCAGGATATGACAGGGAAGGTTTGCAGAGACAAATTGTGGCTTTCGCTTAAACTAAGACAAATTTATCTGGGAATGATTCAGGGTACTGCTAAAATTCTGGTTTGGTAGTGTGTTATGCCAGCCTATTTTTTACTTCATACTTGTTAAAAGAAAATATGTTAAAATAAGTGCACTACTTTATAGTCATGTATTTTTGAGTGTAAGAAAATGGTCCATGCCTTAGATGGACAGAGGCCTTTTGTCATCAAAGAAACACTTTTCCAAACTTTTTTGCTGTTTTGTAATTTTTTGATACAGGAAAAAAACCTCAAATATTTAATATATTTGGAAAACTTTTCTTCCTAGTAAGCCTTGGACTTTCTTGCCAGAGCTCTTGGGCACAAATTGATGCTACCACTTCTTAAGTATTTGTGTGATCTTTTTAGTTCTTCAAGCTCTGTGTTTTGTTCTTAGACTGGAGAGAGCAAGATGAGTGCATCTAGAAACTGCATTTCAGCTGAGATCTCGTTTTCACCTCTTTCTGGATCTGGAATTATGTTTTGGGACAAGCAGGTAGAATACATTCAGAGCAAAATACACACACGGTGGTCTTTCATATGGCAAACACTGCCCTTCATGGATATATTAAGAAGTCAAGGTTTTTACACCAACATTAGAATGGAAATTGGGTCCTTTATTATGAGTGAAAAACTGCAGCATTTTTTAAAACAAAAAACCCAGCCCAGAAAGTAAAATATCTTTCCACATTAAACTTAAACTTCTTGGGTAACAATAAAAGGAAAACAAGATTTTTTTTTTTCTTTCCCAAGGAGAATATCTCTTAAAATAATTTCTATTATTTATGCAATTCTTCTACAAGAAGTTTCTTGTAGGCTGTTGGATAAGATGGAAAATAAACGGTCTTTATTAACATATCTATTTAATAACAATTAATATAAAAATTGCCAGCCTGACCTTCTAGACCAAATGGCCTACAGTAAATGAAGTAGTTACCAACACAGAGATTTCCTTGACTTTCTGAGCCCCATGATGCTGCTTAGAGACTTTTGGACTAACTTCACCCTTGCTGTTTTTAAGCAGTTTATCCCGTGGTAATGTTTTAGAGTCTTCCAGAAACACAAAAGGACAGCTGGTATTGCTGATCTCCTTGTTTATTCTCCTGCTATTAAATTCACTATATTCTAATGAATTCATTTTAAACTGAAGCTGTTCAGGAGCTCTGCTGTTGTTGCTGTCAGAGTAAGTCAATGCTGCTTTCGTCTGAAGACTCTGATGTGTAAATGACTTTCTACCAGTGCTCTGACTCTGTGTGTAGGCTGAGACTGTTGAATGCTGGACAGACACACTAGCAACCTAAATTTTACTGAGTCCAGAGTTAGAAAAAAGATCATGCATAAATAGAGTGTAGACTGTCAGTGTAATGAAGTCTATGGTAACAAAATTCTGATTGCCCTCTTCTTACATCCAAGGAGAACTAAATAGCAGGGAAAATCCAGTAAGTAATGCAAGCAATTATATCTGTTTTCCTGCAGATAATTTATGTGTTATAACAATACAGGAAGGCCACCATCCCTGCTTGTAATCATAGGCTGAGGCTATTTTATAAACAGTGAAACCACCCATTGCTGTTGTCCATCATTTATTACTCGCCTAATAAATACTTCAATTACATTTAATAAATAATGTATTCAGGCTCAGTGAAGTGATAATTCTTTAAATTAATTATTAAATTCATGCAAAAAGGTTTTATTGCAAGCACTACTAAAGGAAATTTCCGTCTTTAATCTAAAGTGATTATTCATTATGTGCAGTAAAAGGCTCCATTTGCATATTATTAGTGAGGTAACCTTTAGCCTTCCTGGCAACAATAAAGATGCATCTCGATGTTGCTGTGCATTAATGTTCTTGGTTAGCCTTCCAAAACTAAAGTGATGATAAACAATATGTAATAAAGCCTTTGTTTATGGCCTTCTACCAGCTGTTTTTTGATATCTCAAATATACTACAATGACAAAATGTCCAGTAAATGTATTACAGCAAGTTGTTAAAAGGTGTTGCCTGCAGATGGCTGGTTGATGGGAAACAGTAAAAGTGGAACCAATTAATGCCCTGGAGATCTGAGTAGTAAATTCATCTCAAACAGACTTTTTAAAAGCCCTCTCTTTGACGGTCTCCCATGTGCTGTGCTACCCTGTACTTGCTGCTGTCCTTGCCTGCTACACCACCGAGACTCTGGGAGATACCTGTGCACTTTGGCAGGGCTCAATTCCCCAGACAGCAAATTTTCTCCTGTCTTGAGCAACTCTCAGTACTCACTTAAGGGGTTTCTAACACCGTCATGGACCTGCCCTAACCTAGATGTCACAATGAGGAAGAACTTGCTGTGGAGGGATGTCCCAGTGATTTTCATTGAGAGAAACCATAGTGGCTTCTCCTTTCACTCTTTTAATCTTTCTTTCACTTCCTCTTAAATCCTTAAAGCAGAAATTCACAGGAATCCTTAAAGGAAAAATGGCCCAGGTTAGTGAGTCCGTAGGGTCTGGTTCAGATCTGTGAAATCTGACAGCTCACATCTGGGAAGACCTGTCCTGTGGGTACAATGGTGTCCTGGAGCTGAGCCTGCAATCTGGTGTGGGCTGAGCTGTAAGTGCCACTGATTCACACTGCTGCCTGAAATCAATCTTGAAAGTCAGCCTGAGTGGCTCCAAGGAGTACATCTGGCCAGGAGATGCCTGCACTGGCTGCATCTTGTGGATCCTGGTCCATCAGCCCTTCATCCATGAGGCCCTCTAAGACCTGACTGCTGGGATCTCGGATGTGTGTCTAGTCTAGGACTCATCTGCTTTGCAGGGAGACTCTGACCTGTTCTCCCCTCTGAGGTGTTTTCCTTTCAGAGATGCCATTTCACAGTGCAGCATCATGATCAAAGCTTGTATTTCATCCAGGCACATCATCAGTGCAGGTAGCACCCCCCAACCACGTTGTGATCAATGAGGAGCTCAGGCAGGAGCAGAGCACAATCCATCCCTGGGATAAACACAGGCACTGAGCATCCCTCACACTGTCTGAAGCTAGAGTTTTCATCAAGTGGTGTGCCCCTCTGGATGATGGAAATCTAGGCAGCATATAGATCCTCAAAGAGCTTTAATTTGTGTCCTGAGAACCACTGATTAACAAAAAGGAATAAAAAAACCCAGGGAATAATTGTAACTATTAAATTATGATCATGTTGCTTCTCCTGCAAGTCTATAGTCTCAACCACAGTGAATTTTTTAATGAATGTTCTCCACATCATGCTTTGTTTTAGCCCTCTGCTTTTAAGATGTAAAAAAATAGTCTCCAGAAAGACAAAACTGAAGCCAAAAATTGACCACAGGCTTCTTTTAACTATATGCCAGGTGAAAAGCCTTCTTTTTTTTAGTGTGTGTACCTTGCCTTTCCTTTTTCTAGCCCCCAATATGAATCAAATACAGGTTCTTTCACCCAATGGGTGTTTGGAAGCAAGACTGATCTTTTAAGATCCTTCCAAAACATAACTTTCTATGATTTCTGAAAAGTAGATTCATCTAATGCATTCCAGCTGACAGCTCATTATTTTAAAGATGATATATATTTAATAAATCTACACTAGTACAGCACATACTCTTTCCCATAGGTTAACTAAGAGGTCAAGTGGGATTTTTTTCCCACCAAATGCCAAGTGATAAAATTTTGTTGTCTATTTGTTTGTGGTCATTGAAGAAAAGCACCTTCAAAAGGCAGTGCAGGGTGTCCTGAGGTGTTTGCCTGAGACAAGCAGGATTGTTCCCACTGCAGTGGCCAAGCTCTGCAGTGGAACCCCAGTAAATTAGAGTGAAGAGTCTGAAACTACTGCATTTAACCAGAACGAGTCCTGCCCATTGTAAAATCCCAGCGAAAAACATTAAAATTTATAGCTTATTGTGCTCCAGCAGATCAGGACAAATCACAGGAAAGCATCAGGGTGGTTATTAACCTGTTAATGTCCAGGACAGCAACACAGTTTGTCCTATATCAGCATTTGACCCTGTGTTAGCTGCCATGAGTTAGCTTTGTTGCAGCTCCCTTTCCTGCTCAGGAAGCAAGACCCATTTTGCTCTTTAGCCATATTTTTTTCTCAGATAAGGATGTTGCCCAAAGAAGCTGCAGGAGTCGCTTATCTCCCTTTCCAGATCTTATTCCAAATTAAAGGCATTTTCATTTACAAGTTACTCATTAATTCATACAAAAATGAAATGTATATCAAATCACTCTAGACCCTGCTCAGAGATAAGACAGAATTCGGCATTTTATGGATCCAGGCTCCCTTCCCCCATCCTGCTCATATTCACATCTCTAACACGGAGACCTCTGGTTCACCTTTGAATCACTTATGTTCTCTTCACCATAGCAATCAGCTCAGTCCTACATAAAGTGTAAAGTGCTGACATTTTCAAGCAGCCTAATGTTTCTTGCAGTCATCTAGCAGCCTTTCAAATGTAGAATCCTAGATGCCCTTGCTTTCCTTAATCAGCTAGCAGTGAAAAAGAAAAATGGAATAAAAAGACCTCATATATCCTCCCTCCCTCCTACAATTTGCTCTCTGTCCAAACTAATCCCCCCACATCCCTCCCATTATACAGATGCGGTGAGATCTCCGAACACAAATGTTGTAAACCTCAACATAACTTCACCAATTCACACTAAGGGAAATAAATTTAATTCACTCAGCTTCTCATCATCTTACGGCCCCTTTAGGGCTAATCATCTGTATTAACTTTCTCTGGAGTCTTTCTAATGTCTAAGTGCTGCTGACTATTTTGTAGCCGAAATGCATGTGGCAAGAGAACAAATTGCCCAACAGTGGATTTATTTTCTACAACAGTGGTTTTACTATTTAAAAGGAAAGAAGCAGGTTTGGAGTGGTGTTGGTTTAAGACTTGGATGGCAGGTTATGTGGCTGACTATAACAGCTTCGTGCTGGAATTTGTAGTCAATATTTCTTTCCTGAATAAAATTGTTTGGCATTTACGCAGCCAGGTAAACTTTATTTCTATTCAAGAGGCACAAATGGTCTCCTTGATTTAAAGAAGGATGATCCTTTTCTCCGCAACCCAGTTTCTTGAATTGCCAAATTTTAATAGCTAACTGGCTTTTTTTTTTTCCCTTTCTTTTTTTGCAGATCTGTAATAAGTACAGTTTTTAGCAGCTGGTCTTGAATGCTAGTAAAAGGTCATGCCTGACTTCAAGCCTGACTGAAATCTGCTTTCTTGAGGTGCTACACAATGTAGACACACTTTTGTTCAAGGCTGTGTATTCAAATTCTTGCTCTTCCACAGATTTAGTGTGTTCTTCTGAGTAAGGACTTTGAAGTACTGCTGCCCATACATTTTTCCTTTACTGCTTAACATTCTCTGAGGGGCAGGGGTTGTTAGCATGTATTTATATCAGGATGTGAATTGCACGCTAGACAAATCAGAAGAATTTATTTTCTGCTTGTTGACTCTTCACACTTACCTTGCCTTTCTTTCCCTTGACCTGTAATATTACCCTTTTTGATCAAAGGGCTTCAATCACCATAGAGAGTTGAACTCCTAGTATTAATCCTCATCCTCTGGTCTTTTCAATTCTGTTCGTTCCTTGGTAAAAAAAGTGCTGTTTAGACATGCTTCTCTGTGGTATGTCACCACCAGTGTTAAATCTGCATGGCAAAAACAGAACTTGACAACTACCCACTCCTTTCCTCCTCCCTTTTCCTCATGGTTTCTGTGCCCTAAAGGGAATCCACTTTTAATGGACATTTATCTGTTCTAATTATAGATTTATGTACCTTTCGACTTCCAATCTAAAATCTCTTGCAAGGCAGCCTCTCACTTTTCCCTCTGAGTTTGTGTAGCATCTGCAGATATGAAACTTCTACTTTGGGATAAATTCAGATGAGCTGAGTAACACCCTATAGGGTGTTACCAGTTTTCAAACAGACCAAGCAGAAAAAAAATCTGCTTTACTAGAAATCTAATAGTTCCTTTTTATTTTCTTTTCTGTTATCACATGGGGACATTCAATGTTTTATAAGGAAGACCAAACCAAAGTTATGTTAAGACCAATGCAAAGAGGTGCTTGCCTGCAGTAAATGAGGGTACATCTATCTCTGCTTTGCAGAGTGAAAGGGGCTTCTCAGTTCTGTTTGGAGATAGGAGATGGGTGTAACATCTTTTTCCTCTCCAGCTACCCTGCTTTTAGTGGAGGGAAAGCTTTCCCACAGACTTCTTCATTCTGGAAAATGATCAGCAAAGAATGGGAACAGTGCCATCAAGGTCAGCTGCTTTCATAGCTGGAGAGATGCAGTGTTTGCTCCTAGTTTTCAAAAGCTGCCTAGTTGCCCCATTTTTTTGCTTTCCTTCCTTCTCTTTAGATTCAGTATTATTTTTTGGATCAAAAATTAATTCCAGATATTAAAGCAGTCGTTTCTTCCAACTGATCACATAGTTCCTGTCTAGTGGTTTTGATCAGGTTTTTCCTGTCACAACAAAAAAACCATTTGGAAACTGAAGAAATTTTGAAAATTAATAGACTCAGTTTTAGAGACTTTAAGTTTCTTTTGAAGTCACAAAATTCCCAAACAGTTTTCAATACAGAGTCAGGCTTCCAGGGCCAGTGGGAGCTAAGCCTGGCACACCAAGCAAGATTCTCGCTCTCTTCTCTCTGGAGGAAGAGTTGCAAAACAAGCCAAGTGTTTGGGTTTTCAGACAGCAAACTGCAAAACTGTGGCTACTGGCATCATTTGTGCCTTTCATATTTCATCCAGCAATCAATGTCTTTATATCATCAGCTAGGAGAAGAGAGTTTGATGAAAATCATGACTAAGGATGTGAGTGGGAAAAGTGTGGATGAACTATTTGGCTCAGATTAGGAAAGTCTGTCCACGTTGTGAAGGACATGTGGTTGAAGAGGTAGGATTTTTTCCTTTTTTCTCCCAGTGCAACCCTGTAGCTTTATCCTTTTTCCTCCTGCAATCTCCAGATGATGCAAGTGCTGCTATAAATGATATTTCAGCTTTTTATAACTTCAGACACACAGATTACCTCCCCAGCATCCTTTTATTGCTGAGTGTGGGTGAAAAAAAAAAAAAGTTTTTAAAAATGTGCTTTCCACTCATCAGGTTCAGTCTATTTCAGTAAAAGAGCTGAGTGGAAAAAGAAAGGCAACAGTGATTGCATGGCAACGTTCACTTGCTTTGGGTGAAGGATTGTATTTTGCTAAACCTTCCAGGAAAATAAAGCTCAGGAAAATAAGAATGCTTTATAGAGGTATGAGACTCTCTTGTCACCAATCAATGATATTTTGGCATGCTATGATTTCTTCATTGCCTGTCTCCATCTTCAGCAGGGCGTATCATTCTGAATAATCCTGCTTTTTTTTGACTTCTTTTCCTATTGATTTAGTTAAATTAGTAGCAAATCCAACAGAAAGTCTGGTTTCAAATGATATTTTTATTTGTTTTTCTTCTGAAATTGTGGCTCATGTTTGATGGATTCATCTACAATGATGAAGAGGAAGGAAAGGTGAAAACAAAAATATCTGGAATAAACTTGTTTGGAGGAATTGCTGAGATTGGGACAAGAGAGAAGTCAGGAACCCTATTTTTCATAAGAAAATATTTCCAAGTTCATGTCAACAGCTGCTCTCTTTGCTGTTTCTCTGTTTTGAATAATAAGAATTTGAAGATATCTATCCAGAATTTGCTTTTTGAGTTGAAGGGGTAAAAAGAGGAAAAGCAACCCACCTAATTTCTGAATCATCATTAGAGCAGGAGCACCTGCTTGCTCCCTGTCACCACTACCCAAGAGAAGCCCACAGTGGCTGCACTCCTAATTTTGGCACCTCAGTTTAGTGGCTGAGGCTGTCTGGAAGGTATCCCAGATTATGTCCTCTCTTCCACCTTCTTCCATTTGTACTTGAATGAACACAGCTCCTGCAGCCATACTAGCAGGATCACGAATTACTTAAATGTGCTGAAAATGAGTTGTAACAGGGACAGACTAAATGATCCTTGTGGAGCACCATTATCACTAAGAACTCAAATAGGTGAGACATGGCTAATTACACCACCTTGTCCTCAGCCTTCGAGCTGACTGGAAATTTGTATTGAGGGTAAGAATTTGAATGGACTTGTGAAAAGAAAATTTGCCTGTATGAAATACCCTTCCTTTAGCCCATCTTTTATACTTTCCAAGCAATTATCTGCCAACCAGGGAGGAGATTAGTCCCTGCCTTTGCATCTCATGACCTCAAATCTCTTGTTCAACCCCTTTGACACAGACCTGCATATTCTCAGTGATGAGGATATTAGTATTTTACTGCTGAGACCCCAGTTCTGAGCTGATAGGATTTATGCCACATAGCAAGGGAGAACATTGGGAAATACTCAGTGATCTGAATATTTTTTACTAACCCTGAGGGGGAAAGACATGAGGACAAGCTGTGTACTTAAGGTGGTCAAGTATTTTCCAGAAGAATTGTCACTGGAAGTGCTAAAAAAATGTGTAGATGTAGTACCTGGGGACATGGTTTAGTGGTAGAGCTGGCAGTACTAGATTAATGGTTGGACTCAATATTAGAAGATTTTTCCGACCTTAATTATTCCATGGTTTTATGATTCTGAGAGTTCTCTACTGGAAAATGTTGATTCAAGGTCATGAAACGTGCCTTGAGAATGTTTTGATTTAACTGGACATTTTGACTCGTATCCGGTGGGGCTGAAGGGCAAATGTAGGCTCCAGGGAATTACTAAATCACTGACACTGCAAGCAACCAAGGTCTGTAAGACCCAGGTACACGGAGTTAACAAGGGTGTACAGGAAAAAATGTTCCCTGTACCCCACTGGATTAAATCTTGACTGTAAAATGGCCTGCAAGAGAGCAAAAAAACACTCCTTTGCCTCCAGATATGGCTCTTGATAATCCTGCTTTTGGTGTAAATCAGCATCAACAGAATTACCATTAGCAATATTAGCAGCCACAACCTTTTTTATTTCTGGCAAGCATTCATTTCATCAATTTAAAGAAAAAGTTAGCGGAAGGAGGGAGGAGTGACTTGGTTCCTATTAAAGTCCTCTTTTTCTTGTAGCAGAGATGGAATTCATATGGATAGCTAAAACTGCTGAAAAATATGAAAGATTATTATAAATAGAGCTTTAAAAGGTAGAAAATACCAGATAGAATAATTACATTGTCATATTTTTATATGAAAATTATTTTCCAGGCAAATGTTGCCTGTTTGGAGAAGTTGAAAATAACTATAAATACATCCTTCTGCATGTCACAGAACAAAACAATTTTAAAGTTTAAACCCCATTATTTTAGAAGAGCTATTTATTTCAAGTAGGTGGCAATTTTCTTCCCCTCCCCCAGCCCACAGTATTCAGTAGTTATTCACCTCTCACAATTTTCATCTAGCCTGTTCTTTAGAATCCAATTGCAACCTTTAAAGTAGTCATCTATTTCTAATGGAAATCTCCACACCCAGCTCTTTGAGCTGCTTTTCCAAACTCTTAATAAATTGCCTCAGGTTGTAGAGTTAGTAATGACACTAAGTGGTGGAGCCCTTTCATGAAATGTTCTGAACCTCAATTCTCTTCTCACCCTTTCTTTTGTCCACTGCTGCGTGCATTTTCGCAGATTTCCAACAATTGCACACTCAAGTGGAACTGATGACTTTATTCTCCTGCAACAGAATTTGGGAAATTTGCCAGATAAGTGGGTATGAGAAGGAACGTGTAAACGGGGTCAGCTGAAGTGGAATTGGATCTTGAAAGAGCAGTAAATACTCAGCTCCCACAAAGTACTTTTCTTGGCAAGAATGATCTCTTCAGGGAGAGAAAGAGGAAATCAGAGGGTGACTTATGTTACTGATCTTGCCTCCTGCTTCTTTCTTTCAATGGGTGTCTGCAGTGAACTGGAAGTGTTGGAAAGTGAGGTGGGGTGTGACAGCACTGCAGCATGGCCACACTCCTTGTACAAGTGCTGGAATGAGAGGTGACCTCAGATGATGTGAGAGCATCATCTGTGAAGAATCTCAAGTGTGTCCAAGTGCCTGTCTGAGATGCTGGAGCTGCTGGCTGAGAAATGACTCAGGACAGTAAGTCTCAGGTAATTACTGGCTTCCCTGGTACACAGCCCTTGACATAAAGGAGTGATAATTCTACAGGCAATATTTGACTGCAAGGTTCTTGGGAACCTATAAAATGGCATGAGATGGACACTCAGGAATGGAGTATCAAAAAATCATAGAATGGTTTATGTTGAAAGGGACCCTAAAGCTCATTTCAACCCCCCTGCCTTGGGCAGGGACACCTTCCACTATGCCAGGCTGCTCCAAGCCTCATCCAACCTGGTCCTGGACACTTCCAGGGATCCAGGGGCAGCCACAGCTGCTCTGGGCACCCTGTGCCAGGGCCTCCCCACCCTCACAGTAAAGAATTTCTTCCCAATATCTAATCTGTCCCTGCCCTCTGTCAATATTAGATGAGAGGATAGTTTTGCTAAGATGACTGTATTCTGGAACAGAAGGCTTTATGGACACTACAAAAGAAGCAGACGTCCTGTTAAAAAAGATTGGGGGTGTGTAATGCATAAGTACCCAATGTTGTCATTGAGAGGGCAAATGCAGCCCTGAACATCTGAGCAGGGGAGTTCTCAGACAAGGAAGGGAAGCAACATTTCTTGGTAAGGAAGATGGTATCTTAGCACTGGTTTCTACATTTTAAAGGAGTCTCTGTGTGAGTCTGAAAGCAATCAGAGAAACATTACAAGCATGATTTAGAGCAGGGAAAACTTGTCTCACCATGAGAAATTTAAGAAGTCCAATCTATCCAGTTTATCCAGGAATATATTAAGAGTTGAATTGGTCATGGTCTACAAATATCTATGTTAGGAGGAGATTTTAGAAAACAGACAATTCTTTAATTATGGAGAGCAAAGCTTAATGAGATTTGGTAGTCTGAAACAAAGACATTGTGAACTCAGAGTAAGAATGCAGTGTACATTTTTAACTGTGAAGATAATTAACCATTGAAACAGTTTAACTGAGTATATGGAAGACTTTCTGTCACTTGAAAATGAACTAAAGATAAACTATTATTTAAACTCAATTAAGTGCCTGGTGCAGACATAGCTAGCAAGGTTTTGTGGTCTGGTGTTATGCACATCAGATTGAAGGCTATGACTATCTCTTCTAAATTATAATTCTTCATTAATCATTTCTGTATCAAAGGGATACTTCTTTAGAAAGGGCAGGAATTACTCTGAAGACTGCAATTAAGAACACTACATTATCACATATTTAATTCTATTGGAACATAAATGAGCTATAACCTTTAAAAGGCTTTAAGAAATAAAACCCTCTGCATTGCTCTGGGCTTGCTATTTCTGTCCTGAATAGTCAACGTTCACAGATTCATCCTCTGGTTTTTAGCCATCATCAGCCATCTGACCTCACTTCAGAACCTCATCTTCAGGAACAATAATATGGGAAATCATTTTTCTGTTCCTTTTCTATTCTCTGGGATCAAACCCCCATCTCCTCTAATGGGACAAAAGAAGTGCTGGCAAGATTGATTTTGTTTTAAAGTAGCCTTTTGGAGAATCTCATGGCAACACTGCCATCTCCCATGCCAGCTTGTCCATGCAGGTATTAGTCACCTGACTGACAAAAATCCTTTGGGAAAATCCTCACCGGGTCATAGAATAAAAACCTGAAATGTATGCTGCTGCCAGATCATTATTGATACAAGAAAGAAACAGAGGGCTTGTGTATGAGCTCTGCATCATGGCTGTGACTGTATAGAGCTGAGGAAAAGCCAATCCCAAAATTACCAACCAACACACAGCCGTTGGTGGTGGAGATGCTCATCCTTCATCAGGATCCTGCAGGGCACAGCAAGTCACTGACATCAGCAGGACACAGGGACTTATCCTTCTGAAATATAAACCTGTGCTTGCTAAAGGAATTGCTCACATCACCAACAGCTCGAGAAGTCTGCTGCCATTCATGCAATGTTAGAGTGAGGCATGAAAGGGGCTGTGGATTTATTTTATTCCTTACACCAAGGAGTACATTCTGCAATATCAAGTCAAGCCATCACCAAAATCTGTTCTAACTTCAGGAGTTAGAAAAAAAAACTTTGACAGTTTTTCCATGCAAGCTCGATGGGATCTAAGGAAAATCTGCAGGTGTTTCTGCCTCTCTCAGGCACCTCAGTGCAAATACTCCTTTCCTAGCATTGCTCCAAGAGAAGTGGAGCACAGAACATGTACAGAGCCTTAAGAAGATCTTGTGAATGATTGTTGTGGGAGCAGAACAGTGAGTGTCACTGCAGTAACAAAATATCTGAAAGGTCTGCATGAACAGACGAGTGTCACAAGCTGCTTCTGCACCTACTGAAATTTTTTTTATCTTTAAAAATGTTCAATTAAATGAAATATTGAATCTTAACAAAATGAAGGAGTCCGTAAACAGAGATGTACAGACTTTCCAAAGGTTATGCAGATTAAAAAGTAGATTCCCTATTACCAAAAGCTAAGCTATTTGGATCAGAAATGTTATAAAATCAACCCGCATGCTGCAATTGTGTTCAATTTAAATGTTAGATGATAGGTAGACAAATGAAAAAACACTGGTGAAAGGAAGGCTGTGGTTTTTGCTTTAGAAGATGAAATACACTTTTAAAGCTCATTTTTCATGAAGAAAAGGCTTAACAAGGACCTTTGCCTACGCCACAGTGGAAACAATCTGGTGTTTTCAGACTGGACCATATAATTTCCATTGGATTAGGATATTTGTTTTAAGTAGTTTGCTCTCTAAACCAATATGCAGACATTTTTTCTTTTTTTTTTCCCTTGGCAACTTTGCAAACTTTTGTCTCTGAGCCCTGTGTATTTGTTGTGGTTTTGACCTCCTGCAGTGGGTTGAACTTCTGTCTAGAAGGGGCAGAGTCAATGTGCCACAAAACCAATATGCAAAACCATTCGGGGCTTGTGTGGCTGAATGAGTCACTACCCAAATGTCTGCTTTTTACTGTATTTGGGGTGAAGGCAGCTTCCTTTCCCCTGTGTTTATGAGAATGGATTACCTTGAGGCCTTACAAAAAGCTGTGGTATGTTCTTGCTACCCACAGGGCAACTGACAGTGAAAAAACCACACTTGATTTTCATAATTCATAATTTCAAAATTTGTAATTACCATAAATTGAGTAACTCATAGCCACAAAACTACAACCGAACAAAGCCGTGGACTCTGGAGGTCTCCTCTGGCTCTAAGACACAGTGATTCTCATACTTCACCCAATTTAAACCATCCTAAAATGAGAATAGGTTTCCCTATCCAGGAGTGAAAAAAACCTACAGTTGCAGCTTTATGGTAACACTGCTATTTGCTCCCCATAATTTCATCCCTTTTCATATTCGTCTGGTTCACCTCCTCAGAGAAATCTTCCCTTGTCAAGACAATGTCAAAAAATAGATCATATTATCTTCTCCCTCTACCCCCAAGTCCCCAAGGAAACCATCCTTCCAGTCCACACAGTTCAGTCTTGATAAATCAGAGTCTTCAACAGGAAATAAACTGGTTACACGACAAATTTTCAGCTGGTTCTGACAAGAATTGGCAAAGGCCGCAGTATGATGACACTTTGTTTTCTCTTAGAGCATTTCCCCATCTACTGAGATATCTCTGGACACCTATTCTTTCCTCTCAGTTGTCCTTCCATCTGCTGACATCAAAACCTCCCCATAGGAAACACCTGCCTGAGCTGGGAAAGGTGGTGGGAAATTTCTCAAGGTGCTATGGGAGAGTTTGAACAGAGAAGGAGATCAGAGACCTTTTCATCAATTTTTGGACTTGCTCTTCCTTGGCCTGCCTTGCCATGTGGCCCAGGTGTTGAAAGACACAGCCCCAGCTTGAGCTACATATTTTCCAACTCAGTTGAGGCTGCCAGCATTAAAAACTCAATGGCAACCTTCATCCTGGAAACATCCATAAGGGGTGCATGGAAATTAGCAAGGAAGTGAATCACAGAGTGGACACATCCATCAGCCTCTTATCTTCCAAAAGCACCATCCCAAAACCAGCTCATTTTTGTGCCATGCTGTGTCTTCACATTGGTACAGGATGAAACAGGTTGTTCCAATAATGTAGTCAATGATCACAATTAAAAAGTGGGGGCCACAAAATTATTATGACATTTCTCAAAAGCCCAAAGGATTGTGAAGAGACTAATTTCTACTGAAATTCATTGGAAGAGAGACCTTAATTTTTATTAATATTTTTGAAATATTACCTGGTCACTTAGATACTCGTGGAAAGGATTATTCTTTCTGGTTTATGAGAGAAAACTGGGGAGTTGATTCATTGGTGAGGGTAGGAATGTAAGAGAGAAAACTGAAGTCATTAATGGGAGGAAAGGGCTATAAACGATATGTGTCCATAAATATATTTGTTGCACACTGTGGAGAATACAATGATATTCTTGGATAATAAAATTTAAAAAAAAAAGAAATAATTTTTATGGACTGAAACAGCAAATTTTGGACCTTGAGGCCATGGGGTGTGACAAATGTTAGAACCTAAGTTGATATAACTGTTAATGCTCTTATCTAGTCTTGCAATATCTTTCATTACAGAGTCACGATTTGGATTCAAAAACTTGTTTGGTTTCAGTATTATAATAGAGTGTTTTAAGGGAGCAGGAGGAAGCTTGTTTTCTGCCTTAATTATTCTAATGACAGGTGGTTTTGAAACCAGTTAGATATGATTTAGATATAAACTTTGCAGCTTGGATTGAGGAGCTTCAGAGAGGGGATGGGTATGTTCTGCATATCCATTTCTATACTCCAGGCTGTTGGACAGGAAGTAAACAATGGAGCTTGCCTAACATGATGCATCCACATAGCAAGCTTTTTCAGTGCTAATTTCTCCATGCCTAGGAAGATGACCTGCAAGGCCCTCACATCTGCTGCTGCTCACCAGATGAGCAACAACACATCAGTTGTTTCCCCATCAGCAGTGCTTTGTCCTTGCTGATGGCTTTGCAGATGAATGTTTTGTCAGCTCAGACTCTGGTACATTTCCAGAGGCTATTGCTTCCAGCCTTGTCCCTTTCCCTGAAAACCATGTCTTGTGCCTAACACAAGGGAAATCCCAACACTTTACATAGATTCTTTGATAATTTCGACAGAAGAACTAATGGTTCTTTTACCCATTTAAATTGACAATAAGCACAGTGTGACCTCCTGTAAAATCAGTTTTCCATCAAGCAATGGAACTCCAAGGATGAAGTTACCATCTCAGGCTCAGCATCCTTTGCTCCCTATTCGTCTTTCCCCAGATGTGGTTTTCTCTTTTAGTCTCGTCTGCGTACTCTTCTAGATGATTATCTTTGGTTCTGAAGTACTCTCACTAAGTAATGAAAGGGTCAGCTTCTTCTCTAGTTTTTACTGCTGAAATTCTTTGGAGGTCATTAAGATAACACCAGATTTGTACTAAAAAAACTGGCATCACAAGGTGACCATGGTGCTCTTTCCCAAGCTCGGGACAAGCTCGTGTCAGAGCTGTGCTTTCTTCTTCATTATCTCAATTTTACTCCATGTGTTGCCTTTCCCATCTGGAAACGGGTCCAGAGTGAGCTAAACCTTCACAAGACTAGATGGAGATGCAAGTCCAGCAATAAGCTAGAAAATGGCTGTGTCTTGCAAGGATTTGGGATCATTTCAGAAGTCATAAAGGTCCATGTAATGTCTTATTGGAAAACATTTGTTTTTTTAAATAGTATTTTGATTCAGTTTGCTAAACCAGCTAAAAATTTGTAGTCTTCTATAAATATTGTTATAAATCATAACTCTAGAATATAGAGTGTAGGATGAATTATTTCACGCCAGAAAAGTACCTTCAAATAAATACTTTTTCCTCCTAAAACTCAGTTTGCTTTCTCAGTATAAAGATTTTCCTTAAAATTTGGTCACTGTCTAAACACTGCAGTACAAGGAACTTCTTATGGTGCATTCTATTCATATTTCTTGATTTTTAGCCTTTTGCATGTTATTTTTTTAATTATGCATGTCTTCATGTCAGATGACCTATTCAAACCCATTTTCTAAGAGAAACTTCCAGAGAACAAACTTTCATATAGTTTCTTTAGAGCTTCATCTGCCAATGAAAGCCAGTTTTCGAGAAGGATATGACGATGTGATATATGAATGGTACAGCAATCAAGGAAAAGGTGACATTGTAAAAGCCCAGTAATTTATTAACATGGCTGAGAATTTCAGCATAAATTTTCCAGGAAAAGTAGCAATGCTCTCCCCAGATATATATATTTTCATCTCTATTTGTACCCCTCTGGCCAGCCCACTTAATAAGCTTTGCAGTGAGAGTAGTAGAAAACCTCAAAAATTCTGTTGAGTTTTTCAGCTTCAAAGTTCTGCTCAACACTCTGAAGGCTGCTGGCTTCTTGTTGGGAATGTGGGCTGGTGATGGTCATGGCAGCCAGAGGTACGAACACTGTTTTTTCCACAGCTTGACCCCTGTGCCAGGAACTAATTTGGCGCATGATGCTCAAGAAGTTCCAAAGTTTTTTGTGAAAGTGCCATGGAACAACATGTACTTAACACCTATCAAACCACCATAAAAAAATTATGATTCTGTAGTTAACCCAAGAATCATTTGACTGTGCGAAAATCAACTCACTAATATCAGCAAAGTATTGAGTTACCCGGGTCTACAAAAATAGCTCAACCTTCCTTCAGAAAGAGCTGGTTTCTAAACATAGACTAGAGTCTGGATTTGGTGATATTGGTATTGCATTTTGGGAGTTTTTATCTGATAATAGTGAAAAGCCATGCAGCTGCCCAATGTTATGACATTTTTCCCATTTGTCCTGGGAACAGAAATTGGATCTCTTTCATGTCCAGATGCTACTCATCACAATCAGAAAAATATGATCAGAATTAGCCTAATTGCTATTCTCATCAAAAAAGACCACAGGGACAAAATTTGTGCTGGTGGTTTTGCCTTGCCATTTGTGCACAAAATGAGCACACTTTCATGGAACCATAGAAACACAGAATTATAGAATGGTTTGGATTGAAAAGGACCTTAAAGCTGATCTCATTCTGACCCCCTGCCGTGGGCAGGGACACCTTCCACTATCCCAGGTTGCTCCAAGCTCCATCCAACCTGGCCTTGGACACTTCCAGGACTGGGGCAACCACAGCTTCTCTGGGCAACTTGAGCCAGAGCCTCACAATCCTGAGGCATTTCACTTGTTTCTTTCTGAGATTTATTTGATAAGAGAAGACAGGTAAGAATTCTGTTTTAAAAAAAAAAAATCACCTTTAATGAAAAAAAATTGTTGTATGATTAAATGGTTTTGGAATTGCAATAGCTACTGTAGGAAAAGCTAGAATAAAAAGAACGTGTATTGTTCCTGTATGATATAGTCTGAAGTTTCATAGGAACATTTTTAGTTAAACTTCTAAACTGTTGATATCCCTTCAATTATTTTCACACAGCAGAAGACCTCTTTCCCAGCTGAGTCTCTGTGTAAGTCACAGATACCTCACAGTCCTCTTGGGCAGAGTTTCTGAAGAATCAGAGTGCATGAGCAATGACTATTGCACTCAAAACAGCCCTTCACCAGCTCTGGCAAATGCGTTCAACAGATCAGGAGCTCAATTCCAGTGTGCCTCCTACAAGTAATTCCATGCTTGAACAGCTCCTTTGCCTTTTAGAACAAGGGGTGATGAAAAGGTGAAGAACAAGTGAGAAGCTAAAGAAAGTGACTCATCTCTTCAGAAGCTAGAGAAGTATAACAAAACAAAAAAGTGTTTGACACACAGCTGACCCCAGGAGGATTCGTCTTAAACCTTGATTATGTACAATCAGCTGTGTCTTTATGACTGCTGCACATAAAACAGAGTGGGAACTCAGAAATCAACCGCCTTGTAAGATCAAATAATCATGTAATTTTTTCCCTACACATATTGATTTGCTCAATAAATGGAATATACCTTTGGATATATAAGCTGATGTTTGTTTTTCCTCCATACCTAGTTATTAATAAAGAAAATTTTGAGTATTGCAAGGGAAGGAATGTACGAAGGTTGATGGTCCAAATAAAAGGTGAGTTGTATATCTAATTCCCCAAAGGTCTCTGTGAATATTAAGCAGAGAATTTAGCATGACCTCATGTAAGATGTCAAAAAATAATAAAATTAGGCCAAAAGATCCATGGATTTGTGCATGAAATCCATGTTATCTTTTTAGCCACTGGTTTGTGAATATTGGTGAAGAGAAAGGCACTCTTCACAAGGAAATCACAAAGTTTGCATTTAGTGCTCACAAATCGTATCCAGAAACCTACATCTCAGGAGATGTAAAAATATAAAGAGAGGTCTGTAAGATTAGGTAATCTAATCTGACCTTTTGCATATTTAAAAGGCAGAAAATACTGCCTTGTGGGGCCTAGTTTATGAAAAAACCTTGTTTTTGGCCAAAGAACATCCCACAAAGCACTCGATCTGGATTTGAAGTCATTCAGCAAAAATACATCTCACTGAATATTGCCATCTGCAGTGTGTGTGTCTCCATCTCGGCTTGAAATTTAGGGATAGAAGTGTATGGGGAAAAGTGAAACTCATTCTGCAACAAACAATTAACATGGGTTAAAGCCTTGGTGCCTCTTTCCTCACAGTGCCCATTTCAAATCCACTGCAATCTTCCCAACAAGCCAAGCAAGTTTTGGTTTGGGTGTGGTGGTTATGAGAACCTATAGTATGATGGAACATGATTTTCAAGCACACGTATGGGCAAGACCATACATTATTCCAACTAATCCTACCTATTACAGAAAGAAAGAAAGAACATTGCTGATATTTGCTTGCTTGGCTGTTGCTATTTTGTAAACTTGCCTAGAAAGCTTTTTTGCTGATTTGGGCACTTAAGACAATGTGGTTAAAAAAACCCCGTAGTGGCATTAAATATTCGGGCTACACTAGAGATGGAAGATTTCTAAAATTTCTATACTCAGAGCCTAATATATTATTTTTTCTGGAACAAAAATAATTTATATATATACATATATACTTGTATGCATGAGCTGGAGTTTGCCCATGATGTAATTTTTATACTATTGTATAAAAATTACTCTAGTAATTTACACAGCTCACTAATCCCTTGCACATACTAATCTTACCCTCTGAAACTATAAATTAGAAACACAGTTAAATTCATGTATTTTCCTGAAAATGTGGGTGCACAGGGAGGAGTTCAAATGCATAAGAAAGCCTTTCAACTGGTCTACTGAAGGACCAGGTGTTCAGTCCACAATTTTCCCCTAAAAATATAACTAAAAGTGAGTGTGAAAAATTAGAATGTGGCTCTGGCTTTAGAAGTTTCTTAAAAAGAAAAAAAAAAGGAAAAGAGAAGAGAAGCAAGCTTTATTTCCCACAAATGATTCAATAGTTAAAATTCACATTTCATTTACAGCCCCATAATATGTTCTATGCACACACAGATACAGCCTGTCATTTTATATATGGGTTTTGTGAGGTTATAATGGCAATAAAATAACAATCCACAGTTTTCCTGAGAAGGGACCAATGCTCCTTGCAAAGTTTCCTCTCTCCAAGCACCACAGCCATGAAGAATGGCTCTCAGATTATGTCGTGCTGATTGTTAATTTCAAATCTAGAAGTTTATTAATTTTGACTCATAGCAGAAAAGGCCATGACCAATTATTATTCAGGAAAAAATCCTGCTGTTTAGCCAAAGAACTGCACCGAGCTATGCTGCACTTGATGTGCTTGTGATAAATGTTCACATGACAAGGTTATTTGGTGTACAGCGGCTGGAGGGGTTGTCATAGCAACCCGTGCACGATGCTCATAAATTTGATGTGTAGTTATCCTTGCTGTGTATGCAAAAAAACACAAAGCCAACTCAAGCAGTTTAATTTACAGCATTGACTATCCCTAAAAAAAAATAGGAAAAAAAAAGAAGAAAAGAAGAAAAAAGAAGAGAAGAGAAGAGAAGAGAAGAGAAGAGAAGAGAAGAGAAGAGAAGAGAAGAGAAGAGAAGAGAAGAGAAGAGAAGAGAAGAGAAGAGAAGAGAAGAAAAGAAAAGAAAAGAAAAGAAAAGAAAAGAAAAGAAAAGAAAAGAAAAGAAAAGAAAAGAAAAGAAAAGAAAAGAAAAGAAAAGAAAAGAAAAGAAAAGAAAAGAAAAGAAAAGAAAAGAAAAGAAAAGAGAAAAGAAAGAATAATGAGTTATAAGGTAATAGACTCCTTCAGATTTCATTCCATCACAAGCTCTTCAAAGCCAAAAAGACTTTTAAGATAATTGTTATGGTAGGAAGTGCAAGTTGTCATTAATATTGAGAAACAAACAAAAAAAGAGCTTTCTTGCAAATCTCTGCTGGAGTATATTTGTTGTTTTCTGATGCTCATGTAAACAGCTGACTGTAAATGAAAAAAACACCTAACACCCTCTTTTCTACTTTGTTTTTTTTTCTTCTTCAGAAATGTTGAGATGAAACCTTGAATCACCTGTCAAGTAGGCCATGATGAAATGCCCTCCTTTCCATAAAAGTTACCAGGATAAGAAGAATCTATCATTCTCTACAGTTCTGTCTTGTTCAAATACAGGACAAAAATGGAGAGAAAGGTAAAAAGAACACTAGTTTCTGATGGGTAAAAAAAAGGTTTATCTGGAGGTGATAAAAACAGTAGATGGAGAAGAAGGAGACCAGGGCTTTTTATGAACCAGGTCATCAAAACCTTCAGTCTGGATGAGTTCCTTAAATTATGTGTCTCAGTCCTTCTATCTGTATAAGAGGGATTTGTTATTTCCATTTTCAGGAATAACTTACCAACCCTCTTAGAAGGAAAAAATGTCTGGAAGACTGGAGATTTTAGAGTAAAACTACTTGCAAGGAGTAATTAGTCTGAACCACCCCTGATGCCTGAGATGGCCATCTAAAAACAGAGACTAGGCAAGAATAAGGGAATAAAGGTAGGTATTTATTTGAAGGGCCTTCAAGGTACACCCTGGGCAGTCAAAAGGCTGCACCCAAGATGGACCCTGGGTCATGAGTTCTTCACATTTCTATAAGTTTGGCCTATTTGCATATCAGGATCAATTCTCCAATTACAACCCCAGTTAGTGATGTAACTACCCCAACTTTGCCCTCCTCTTCAGAGGCCTTAGTTTACACATTTTGGGGCCTGGGACAATCCAGGTGTCCTTGGAGAGCAAACCTATAGAGGTTTGTTATGTCTAAGCAGCATGGGAGAACAGCAGCTAACAGGCCTCAAGAAACTTCAGACTTACACGCTAGGCAGTACAGGATTTGAAAAATATGAAAGTTAAAACCTAAGGCATCATCCCCACCAGAACAGGGGAGAGTTTTGGTGGAAATTCTCCTTGCTGGTGTCCCTACATCCCACACAAGGCTGCACTCAAATTAGAGAAACCAAAGCACCAAGGAGAAAGAGGAGCATTTTTGTCTTGTGTCTGCACTCAAACTGATGCAAATCACATACACGTGTAGTGGGATGAAATGAGTGCCAAATCAATCAGAGAAACCATAGACTCATGAAATCGGTTGGAAAAGACTATAAATATCATTTCATTCCACCACCTGCTGTGGTGGAACTTCCCCTTGATTAGGTGGCTCCAAGTCCCATCCAGCCTGGCCTTGAACACTTTTAGGGATGGGGCAGCCAGAACTTCTCCAACAACCTCTAAGCTATAAAGCATTTGGGTCTCTCCACTGTTCAATTTAGATATTAATTATTATTTCCAAATACATAAATATTAGAGTCAAGGACCCTTTGCATAACCAAATCAAGAAGCTTCCAGGTGCACAACAAGAGTTTCTGCTGTTCAGTACCACCCTCCAATGGCCAGGTCTTTTCAAGGAAATGCTTCAGTAAAGAAAAAAGATACTTCTAAATACGCAAAAGTTTCCCCCTAAATTTTCTAACCTTTATGATTGACATGACATAACATATCATTTATATCCCATGGATAACTGCAGCTTTTTTCTTCAAGAGGTTTTTTCCTTGACTTCTTGTCATTGAAATAAATATCTAGTCATACTGATAAACTCAAAAGTGTAGTTCAAATTACAAAAGGAGGTAATAAAGGCACAATGTTCCTGCTGAGAAAAGGGTTATCCTGACACAGACACTTGTGGAAAGTGATTCATCCCAGCCTCAGAGGAGTGCTCAAAGCAGTCAGATGATTACTGTCTGGAAAAACATATTTCTGTCTGATGGCCCACAGGGATGCTAGAATGACTACCTCGAACTTAGATATTGAAAGACCTGAAGAGAAGCAATCTAAGCTAACCATAGGTGTCTACAGTGCAAATGTCTTCATGTGAGCTAGTCATTGTGTTCAGGGAGACCTAGTCTAGGCATCAGGGAGGTCTAGGCACTAGGGCAGTTAACAGGCCTTAGGGAAAAATTAGTTTCACCATTGAGTTGATTCCCAACTTTTGATTAGATAAATCCCTTCCTAATTTTCATTAACTGCTTTGACTACATTTATTTTGTTGATAATAGAAATCTAGATGACTACTTCATGTATAGTCTCTTTCAATGAGGATCCATAAAAGTAGTTAAAATTGACCTTGCATGAACATCCTTTTTTGTCGCCTAGCACTGAAGCCTCGGTGACACCTTCCACAATCCTTCCTGCAGATAACTGCATTCTCAAGGATTTCTTCTTACCTTTACTTCTTTGCAGATGCTGTTTAAAATGACAAGTTGCTCTGGTGCCATGTTTTTAGTGAAACAGTGTTTTCCCACAGGGACTGTCACCTTATACAGAGAAAACCTATCTTGCTACTGCCAACAATGTTCAGAGAGAGAACCACAGAGTCTTTGTGCATGTGGTCTCACACAGTGTAATAAAATGTGTCCCCAGAGTGTGATCCAGCTTTATACATCCACCACATGAATGATAACACCAGAGCTGGTCATCCTGGGCTCCCTTTGTAGTGAACGGCAGGGGAAGTGTGGATGGGTGGAAAGAGAACTTTTGAGGCACAATTCATCTGGGTGAATTTAGGTCTATTTCAGGATGAAGTGAATCACATCCCGAAAGATCTCTATAGGAACCCAGAGTGACTAATGCAGGAGTAATCACCTACATGACAGACACAGTCAAGAGACAATGGCTTCAGTGCATGGTGTGCCTTAGCAACCTCATGGAAGGTGAACGTCATTTTTGCCTGTCCCCATAGCCTAATGCACAGCAATCAAACGAGATTATTCACATCAAGACAGATTTTATGCAGAACACAGTGTAAAATGGTCAAGCTCTTCTGGTTTTTTTTTGTCTCCTGAGAACCTGCCAAGACGTAGCATGAATCAGTGCTTGCTGCACCGAACACATAGGACTGGGGCTGCTGCATCTTCTGAAGGGTTCCTGCTGAAAGACGTGTGGTTGTTTTGTTATTCTGTCTTTTCCTGCCTCTCAGGGGAAAAATAAAGGCTTGGTATGTGGCAGTGGGGACTCCTGAAGCAAGGGCAAACAAGAAGAAAACTCTGCGGTTTCTCACATTCTTTATTTCTGCACAGCAAAAGGGAGAAATGGCCCAGTTGTGTGACCAGAGGGAATTAATTTTGAAAACTGCACTGCTGTGAAGCTGCCAGGCAGCTGAAAAGAGGTTTTCAAGCCAGTGATCCTGATTCATGTCACGGGGGCTGGGAGTGGAGGTGCTCTGGTCAGGCTTCACTCTCCACACTCAGTGCAGATGTCTCATGCTTTCAACCCTGGTGACTGACGATGCTGGTGCTTGCTGAATTTGTTATCTCTGTTGGATCTGCAGAAATGAAAGGTGAGCTTAAAGAAAAGCCCACAAGAGGCCAGCAAGGGAAGATGTTAGCAAGAAACATCTTTCTCTCACTTTCTAGCCAAAGACTGTTGACTATGTGGGTCCATATTTCATCATCAAAGGGTAGCTCAGAAAAAAAATGAAGGAAAGAAGCATGTTAAATTTAACATGAGGCATGTTGAAAAACTACCAGATGAGTAAGAGAAGCATCTTAAAACAATGAAATACAGGATGTCTGGACCAACAACACATACCACTGGAGTTCTCCAAGTTCCTGTTTGATGATTTGGAAATATCTATGATTTATATGTTTGAATTTTATTTTTTTTTAGTAACATATTGAAGTTTCTTACTGCCCCACACAATTCTCCTCAATAGTTCTATAATAAAGCAAGCTAAGGAAAAACCTAGAGTTCTCCTCTAGTGAGATGTTGTGGGAATTAAGAAAAGATTACAGACTATCAGCTTTTCAAACCATTTTCTCAAAGTGTCTGAAAGAATGCAGTCAGATGGCCGCTTCACTCATTTCTTTTAGGATGCATACAGAGGAGAACATAAATCTCCCAGTCACCGAGACCATGACACAGATGTGAAACTGATGTTAGAACTAAAACAGAGGAAGCTCCGTTTCAGCCAAGAGCCAATGTTTGTTGTGGTCAGACATCTCCATGTAATCCATTCCATTAAGGAGGAGTGGAATAATATTATATTTCTATAGTTATATAATAGCTATATCTTGATTGATATCCTTGTGACACTGAAGTCAAAGGAAACGTAATTATTTTCAATAGGACCAGCTCTGTTACCTCTTTATGTTCTGGTATATTCCCTCTAATCTGAAAAGCCTTCAGCTACATGTTTTGCAAACTCAACACCAGCCATGTGGACATGGATGGATTAACCTCTCCCAAGTCAAGCTGTCCTGACTTTAGAAAGCTGCAAACAGATGTCACAGCCTCCAAAAGAGCCTTGTCTCAGCTTGTCCATCCAGGAACGGATGATTTACCCCCTGGATGAGTCAGGGCCAATTTTCCCATGCGTTTTGCTGCCTGAGTTTTATCACCCCAGCTGCTTTTTTCTCATGCTCCTGAGCACACAGACACAGGTTTGTGCCCAGCTGCCACCGTGCCACGTGCTCTGGGTTCGTGCCTTGGGCTTTGCCTCTCTGCTCATGTATCCACAGCCTCAGGGGTTGTTTGACTGTGCCTGAACTCACTGTTCCCCGTGTTGGGTTAGAATATTGAGCACACAGACAGATAAAAGGCAGTGAAAAATCAGGAAAATACTTTTTTGTCAAGTTGTTCATTGAACTGGGATGTGAGAAAATGGGCCTTACAGAAAAGGGCCATGTACTCATCGACGGTGATAAAGAGTAAACCCTTCTGAATCTCTCCTGTGAGGAAATGCTGAGAGAATTGGGATTTTCTTGCCTGGAAAAGAGAAGCTTTGGGTTGACGTAGTTTGTGGCCTTCCAGTACCTGAAGGGAGCCAACAACAAAGATGGACAGATTGTATTTACAAGGGCCTGGATTGACAGGACAAGGGTCATCATGGCTTCAAATTGAAAGACAGTAGGTTTAGATTGGATATTAGGAAGAAATTCTTCCCTGTGAGGGTGGTGGGGCTCTGGCACAGGTTGCCCAGAGAAGCTGTGGCTGCCCCATCCCTGGAAGTGTCCAAGGCAAGGTTTGATGGGGCTTGGAGCAACCTGGGCTAGTGGAAGGTGTCCCTGCCTGTGGCTGGGGGTGGAATGAGATAGTTTTTACAATTCTTCCAACCCAGGTCACTCTGTGATTCTATGAATGATTCCAGTGCTGTCAAGCAACACTCAGTTTCCTACTGAACACTCTATCAAGTATCATGATGAAAGAATCCAAATCTCTGTATTATTTTCTAGAACATTTTGATGTCACCCTTCTGTGTAGTAACCACGTTAAGTTTGTGAGTTAGTATTTATTATCTAAGTGAAAATGGTTATAGGCACATCAGGGAAATTAATGAAATGGAAAACCAACAAGCAAAGTAAAACTGAAAATCTATTGACTGGCTGATGAGGTGCACTTATTTTTTCAGGAAAACAAAGGAGGATTTAAGCCTGTAAGTAAAACTGAAGCAAAGTAAGAGCTTTGCAGAGAGCAGCTCATGAAACAGCAGTTGTGCTCACCCCAAGAGTTCACCCTGTCACACAAAATCCAGCACAAAATGCTTCTTCACTCCCATTTAAACTTGCAGTTGCTTCTGTGGGGTGTGCTCCTTTTTGACAGCTACTTCCTGTGAGCAAATGAGCTCTTGCATGAGATAAGGGAGGAAACAAGAGTTAAGCTCACAGTAACTCCAGTCTTTGCACTGGGAGCTGTATGGGATCACCCTGCTTAGCACAGCGGGAGGATAGGATCACCAGGAAAGCCCTCAACCAAAGCTCTGTCAAAGTGACAGTCAGACAAGACAGACACGAATCCGACTGCTACCTTCACAGTGAGGACGCTTGTTTAGTCTCAATCTGACAAGATAAAATTAAACTGCACACAGCTAATAAATCTTAAAGGAGCTTAATTTTTTACATATATTTTTTAAATAAGTGATGCCTCGGGCAAGGATGAGCAGTCCAGCAGGAAAAAGATTTATATTTTTTTTTTTTTTTTAAATTCTGTAATCCACCTTATCTGCTGTGTTTCCTGCATTATTCCTGCCTCTGAAATATTCCAATTCATATTGGTTACATGAGCCCCAGTCCTGATGCGTTGTACTCAGCTACTTGGGGAACCTAAATAGGAGTGTGCAACTTCCAGGTCATTAAAAATAAACGGCTCGGCTTGATTTCTAAACACTCAGAAATTCTAAACACTTACTGGTTCAAGAGCATTAAAAAAACTAAAATAATAAATATTGTTTTGAATCTTGATTTTGAAGGAATCACAGACTGCTACTGAATGGCCAAGCCTGGATTCATCTCCCCTCACTTCATTTCTCAGCAAATCTGTCTCTCTAAACAGAAAAGTTGAATTTATTTCCGACACATTATTCACATGGGGTTGGTTATTACTGTTCTACTGAGTGCAGGACTGAAAAGTTTGAATGATATTCCTTAATGGATGGACATGTACAATGGAAAATATAGGATGGGCATCAGGGGAAAATTCATATGGGTAAGGTGTATATCACGGGATAATGGTTTTTCCTTACAGACAAAAAGCTGGGTAACATTCCTTGGTCTGTCTTCAAGCTAGGTTAGATCAAGCACTAGGAAATGCAGTGAAAGAAATAATATTTGACCTGTAGATTACTAGGGTACCCTAGTAGAAGGTGGAAGAACCGTGGAAGAACTTTATTGGATTTTAGCATCTATAATTTTGATAATGATGCCCCTTCCAATAATTCAGCCTGAAGTCACAGGACACTTGAGCATAATGAGAATAAAGCCCACCAAAACGCATTTACTTCACTTTATTCTTACACAGCACAAAAGAAGGCACCTCAGAAACAGCTCTTTCAATAACACCATATCTTTGCTAGAAAATCTTACCTCCAAAGAGACCTAAGATTTTTCCCTGGACAGGCTGAAGAACCATGCTGGTTCTGACCCTCAGGAACATAGGATGACCAAAGTTCTGTCAGATATATAGGGATGTAGTTGCTGAATGCCGTAAAAATAAGTGACAAAACCTTGAAATCAACTGAGAATTTTAGGGGGAGTTGGTGTAAAGACTGTAAAACCTGAGTGATGTGTTCACCTACTTGCTGATGTTTTTTTCACAGGTCTATTCTACCCTCTGCACGTTCCTGTGGCTGCCATTAACGTCAAGGGGAGTCACACACCAGCAAGTGTAGTGGAGGGTAAAAAGAGGTCAATCTGGATTTGGAACTCAGCTGCACAGGTGTAAATGAAGATGTGAAATGACTTTTCTGTGTTTTGTGCCTGTGTAAAAGTGATCAGACTTGTCTAGATGTTAAAAAAAAGTTGTAGTAGAGTAGAGATATATTTTCTAAGTTTGTTTTAGACAACCTAAACTATATAACAATTCTATATGATCTATAATAACTATATGATGGACACCTTTATTTCTATTTGTATATGTATATGTGCCTTTTAATGCTCCTTACAAACGTATTTCACAATTTTACTCTTGTGTATCTCTTGGTATGGTTTTTGTTTATTTTCTCTGTGGGTGTGCATTTCCAGGTGTTTTTACTGATCCACTTAGAGATGCCTTTTCAAAGCTGCTTACCCACTAGACACACAGGCTCATGCTATGATGCCCTCCATTGTTGAGGCATTCTGTTGGCCTTTGCTCCTAAGGGAAAGCTGAAAGTGGCCTTGGCTTTGCTATTCTTCCATATTCTCTTTTGCAGACCTAAACTGGAGTATCCTGTCCTGTTGTTGCCTCTGTAAGGTCTTGTGAGAGAAGAGTTGCAGGCCTTGTTTCATGTAAAAGGTCACACTATGGGGTCAAGGGACACAATTCCCTTATTTCACTGGAAGTAAGAGCAGGTCTTTATCCCACAGAATTAAGGGAGATGTTCAGGTTATAGAAGGTGGTGAAAAAAAAAAGCATAATTAGTCCAAAGATATTTGCTGGTCTGTATGAAGTTAGGATAAATCAAATTATACAAAATGTACACCATTGTATGCAAAAATTATTCCTCCGGAGATGAAATTGTCTGAGGCTGGTCACAAAGTGCCCACTTGAAACATCAACTTGTTGTCCCTTTTAAATAAATTAATCAAGAAATACTGACAAAATAGAGAAAGAGAAGGCAAAGAAACGTGTCCTTTGAAGCAATGACTGTACAGATCCTCCAGTAAATCAGCAGGGCATGAACAAAACAGAGCTTGGTAAACAGCAAATGGTGCTGTTCACCCTCTCTACCCCTGCACAACCAGCCTTTTGAGGAAAACCAATGTGTCATCTCTTATGGATAAATTCCAGGTACATTGCAGAGCAAAGTAATAATTAAAAATACGTTGTAGCCCCTTCAGAAGCCACAAGGGCTCCAGAATTTTATGAAAAGTAGTCAACCCTGTGATAACTCAAATCTCCTTGGGAAAGGGAGTGACTTCTTCTGAGCACGTGATGCAGCTGAGCAAAAGGATGCTCTGTGCTCACAGGAGGCATTTCAGTCCTTCTGCAAACCCCGAGGAAACAGCACCCAGTGATGGCAGAGCTCTGTACAAAGCACAGCTAGCACAGAGCTGACTTGCACAGGAAACTCCCCACACTGCCTGATCTTATTAATTTATTTGTTTATCTTCTCTTGCATATCCCCGTACAGTCTTTCATGTCATATGCACATAACATTTTATAAAGATCAGAGAAATCAAGCCACTCCCTTTTGGATGGTGAGGAGCTGCTAGTTTTGCTTTACATATAACAACATCAGGCACAGAGCAAGGCTTCCCATAGAGCTGTAGTAGACCCACACCTATTCCAGCCTTTCTAACTCTGAGCTTTCAGCCCTAGCCAGGAGCAGAATCCAAGCTTTGGCTTTAAAACACCCCTACTGAAGAAAATTTAATAGGTGCTGTTGAGAAAAGAGGTCTTCACGATCATGGATGACTCTGTTTTAAACAGCCTTGGGATCTAAATGACTTAAAAAATGGGAAAAAACCCACATGTTGGGAAAAGGGTAGGGTATGCCTGGACCTCCCCAGTCTACAAGCACATTTTTTTGTACTTTAATGGGATGGTCTGTATGTCAGGAGCAGCACACATGCCTGCACACAGCCCTTGCTTCATTCTGTTACTGGATAGAATAAAAGGTGCTTTTATACCGTGGAAACATGAGCAGTCTGAAGGAAACTCTTTCCACTGAAGTGTTTTTGGGCCTGGGATTACCATCCTGGGTTTTACTCAGATCTCTAAATGGATTCTCCCTGGGAAACAGAAGGTTACAAAAGCAGATGTCTGCTAGACACAATTGCCTATTTCCCCCCAAGTGGCAAAGTCACTCAATTTGCTGAGTGGGGAAGCCACTACAGCACAATATATAATAACTCCAGGCATTTGTTTCAGAACACAACATTCTTTCATTACTCACTCCCAGCCCTCAACATTACTTCAGACACACATTATTAAACCACAGCTAATTATTAAATATTTAACAAAGACTGTACTGTACGTTGCAACTACTAAGGTAGGCAGAGCTATACAGATTGATTTCTCTGTGTCTGGAGCTCAGTATGCATCAAACAGCATGGATGCTTTGAAATTTCAAATCACAGGGCCAAGTTTTGATGGTTGATAGTGCTCAAAGGAGAGTGATTTCCTTAACCCATGAATATTTTTATGATCTTGAAGAAACATCCAGAATAGAGAGAAAATCTTGGAATCCAAAAAAAATAAATCTTCAAAGTGAAAAAAATATATCTCTCTGGTTTAGTCAATAATTCTTTTAGATAAATATGAAATATTTGACCATCTTAATCTATCATTATGATGTAATTAAATTTTTAAAAGGTATGTTTCTTTCAAATGGAAATATTTTCATTTTTTAAATTTAAAAGGAAAGTGCCTTCAAATTTTGAGGAAAACAAGGACAATTTAGGCAAAGTCAGTTCCATTCAGGGATGAGTTTTGCCTGCTTGACCTTTCAAACTTTGGTGTTGGCAGCTTGGTGTTTACGTTTCAGCTTTAAAGACCTTTGTTTAAATCCAATTTGCTTGTCATGTAGAATAAATGTTGGAACTTCTATTTAATCCTTTCACAGATATTTCTGCACACAGATTAATGAATTTTAAAGCCATTATGATCATCTAGTCTGACCTTCTGCATAACACGAGTCATAAAATGTCACCCAGCAATTTTGCATCAAGCCCAATCATCTGTGGTTGAGCTGAAGCTGTCACATTGTGGAGCACGACTTTCAACATATCCAGGGGAGATGAACAGTTGCAAGAACCACAGTTTAGCAAAGCCAATTTTTGTGGCAGAGAAGAGTATTAACGAATTAAAGTTGCTATGGTATCAGAAACTGCAAAAAGTACAAAATTAACTTTTTGGTGCCTTCAAAAAAAGTCAAGTAAGAAGGCTGCTGTGTATGTTTTTAGGGATAGTCCTTATTTATGAATGTCAGAGGTAAGAAATCTCAGGCATACGCTGTTATCACTATTGCAACAGGATTGCAACCTAGTCCTCCAAGTTTTGATCCAGATTCCAGGAATATGGGCTGGGAAGGACAATTGCTGTAAGGTTATTAAAGGTCATCTTGTTCCACCCCTTGCCATGGGCAGGGACACATTCCACTGTCCCAGGCTGCTCCAAGCCCCAGTGTCCAACCTGGTCTTGGACACTGCCAGGGATCCAGGGGCAGCCACAGCTGCTCTGGGCACCCTGTGCCAGGGCCTCCCCACCCTCACAGACAATAATTTATTCCCAATACCCCATCTAACCCTGCCCTCTGTCAATGTGAAGCTATACCCTGTTGTCCTGTCACCCTGTGCCTTTTCCCAAAGCCCTTGTTTATGTTTTGAAGAAGTTGAGCAAATATTACAATAATTGACCTGGATAAATAATTGTTATTTGACTTCCTCCGAGGTGCAGGATTACAGTGGCTGGATGGAAGGGAGGGAATATGTTCCCCAATGGCCATGGCCAGCCCAGGGGTTTCCATTCTTCACCAACTCATTGCAGCTGTGCAGCTCTCCTGCTTTTCCATCAAGGCACAGATGGGTGAACCAGGAGACTCATGTGAGTTTTTTAATAATCAGTCATAGCAGTGGGGTTCAACACCTGTGATGTTGTCTTCTCTGTCTGATTTTTAGAAGTAGATGTGCTTGTAAGTATTTGGCAGAGCCAATATTCATTGGAAAATTGGGAACAAAACAACATTTTCTTGGCTGGAATATGCTTACTCTGGTTAAACTTCTGTCAGGAAAGTTTTATCAGGGCCAAATTTTTTTTTTTTTCAGTTGAAACAAGGTTCAGATGATTTTGGTTCATATGACCAGGGACTCAGATCCTATATAGGTAGTGTCTGCATATCTGGTACACCAAGGGGTGGGTCTGTTGAGGGGGATTTTTGAAAATGCACCTGGGTTTCTCTAAAATGGCTTTTCAAAAAAAATAAGGTGTCAGCACAAAAAGATTCTTTTTATTAATTTGAAAAGTGCTGCAGAACATCAGTCTTAACTCCCACTAAGCTTTGGGCAGGCTCAATTGTCCCGTTCCTTCTTACAGTCAAACTTTCTCAACTTTCTCAAACTTTCAGAACCACTGCAGATTATGGGCTTCAGACAAGAAACATCATTGTTCCTCAAAGAAATTCCAGCACCATTTCCATTAAGAGCAATTGAAAATGTGCCTGTGAATTAAAGGGGTTGCATTAAACCCATTCTGAAAGACTGTCTCTGGCCATGGTGGGGTTAGATCACACCCTGTATGAAGAATGGAGATGTGCAATCTGCAGAATTTGTTTGCAATGAAGTCAGTGGGAGCTTTGCTTCAGAACAGCCCAGTATTGATTCACTGGGTGGAAAAATCATCTGATCACAAGTCTCTGTTTCCCATAAATTATCCAAAGCACAGAAAAAGAAAGTGATCTCACTGGTAATTATGGGAAGTTTATGATACATTTTCTTAAAATTGGGTTCCCTTGGGATAGACTTTGAAGAAGACTACATGTGAGTTGCACTTTGAGTAAAAAGGAAGAGATTTTTTTCTGTGATGCTCAGCAACCAAATAAGAAAAAAAAAAAACACAGAATGAAAGCCCTAAAAGTTTTTTATAATTAGTGTGCTTAAGAGGACTTGGAAGACTGAAGAAACCCTTCTTCCTTTCCTTCCTTGTTAATTGCATACAGAGCATTTCCTCTTTCTTTTTCCTCCTATATTCTGAAAACAATTAGGAAGACAAATTTGGAAACTGGATCATAGGTGGACTAATCATAGAGAGAGGCTGAATGATTCAGTTTTGTGGATAAATTATATAAACCATCAAGCATGCCTTAATTGTCTCAATAAGACATAGCCAAACCCAAACTGTGATGGACTAAAGGCTTGCATTAAGTGATGTTTTAGAATTAGACTGTTTTTTTTTTTAAAAAGAAATTAATTCCCATTTTACATGTGCTGATCTGACTGCTGCACAGAGTTGGAATAATTTCTGCCAACACTCACTGCCTGGTTTGGTTTGGGCAAGTCACACCTATAACAAGTGTTTTGGGGCTTGTGTGTAACCTGCTGGCTCTTGTTAAAGTACATTTCAGCCTTTGATGTATGTGAAACAATATTGTCAGTCCCCCTTACCACACAAATCATAAGTCTGACTAATAAAAACACAAAGATTTTGTATAGAATAATGAGCTCCCAAAGGGTGGAAAGAGGGTTCTTTCACACTGAGCTGCACACAGGCACGTATTAATGCAGTTTGATTTGATCACTGGAAAATTGTGTCCTGTAATTACTAAGCAAACATGAGGTGGAATGACAGGGAAATGCAATGAAATGGGGCTTTGAGGTGGAAGATGGATTTTCAGAAAGTGCAGTTGGGAAGGAACACGTACAAATCCTGCAAGACTGCCTTGAAATACAAGGGACCCATTGGTTAAAAGAGTTATTTTAGGCTCACTTAGTCCACCAGGACCTGTATGGGGCAGTATAGACCAAGAATTATCATGGAAGAAGTGGATTTGGGGCATGTCGGTTCTCACAGAGTAAGCACCACTTTTGGAAAACATCAGTTTTTGTGAATGGCTCCTGTTTTCCTTCCAAAATTATTGATTTCTTTTAAATATTAAATTCAGCTTTAATCTTAATACTTTTTAGCAGAATTGTAACAGCATTTCCCTTTATTGGATGCTATGACAACATAGAAACCAAATTTACTCGAAGTCCTTCAGTATATTTACAAATATCACTCTCCTACATAATGATATCAACCACTACACCTTAATTTTCAATTTTTTTAATTCATCCATATTAGAAGTTTTTTCCAATGTCAAAGATGCTACAAATGCACATCTCTCCCTCAGGAAGCTACTTAAACTTGGATTTTTCTGCAGACTTCTTTGGTGATACTTAAAAAAATCCAACCTACCTTGTAGAGACTGTGTGTGCCATGAGTAAGAAATGGAAGGATATGTTCAAGCGGCCATAAATCTTGGTTTTCCTGCCTTCCCTGACATCTATACTGCCAGATGGAAGGACATCATGGCAAAAATTATGCTCTCAGCATTCTTTAGCTTCCTTCATTTGCGTGCTTTAAGGTGGAAATAGGCATAGCTGGGCAGAGGAGTTTATTGAGTTTATTTATTTATTAATTGAGTTTAACAAAAAGATAGTGTATTAGCAGCACACGTCCTGCTGGTAACAGAATAAGCAGTGAGCACTGGGCATCTCACCCATTCAAATCCTGCTCTGAAGGCCAAATCTATCTGTTTACAAGAAGATTCTCAAATTTACCATTAACATGGAGAATGATGTGCTCCTACCAGTTTTTATGGGCTGTTACTGATGGATTAGTGACCTGACTCAGCATCTTCACTGTCCTCTCAATTATACAGTAATTGCTCATGTTCAGAGCATTTCATGTTCAGCCTGGCACATGCTGTAAAGCCTCCAGAAGGGACAGAGTTGCAGTAAAGCTTCTTGAGAAGAGAAACAAACAATTAATTTCCAGCGAACAATAAAAATAGAAGAAATATTAGAGATGTAGAGGTTCTAATAACAACGATGCAGACTGGTGATGCATTTATTAGTCTCCTTTGTGTTCTCACTTGAAACATTTATCTTCACTGAACTAGCTGATTATCCTCTTTTAATTATTTCATATGGAATAATTAAATAAAATGAAGACAATAATCTTTTATAGATGGTTATGAGGAGGAACAATTTTTCTCAGGGAAGTGAATATAGATTTTTATCCCTCCCCTTTACCTCCCAAGACTTTAGAGATCTAATGCATTCAGCGCTGCTGCATAAAGAGAGCTCCTGAATTCTCTGAATTATTTATTTTTAATAGTTAACCATCATTTGAAAGTCTCACCTGGATGACCTGTGATTGAAGATCAAGCCTCATTGAGCACAGTGTTTTGTTCTGATGACAGATTTCCAGACAATTTCCTGTGTGTTATATGAGAAGCTGAAAATCCTGAGCACTGGTTGTATTTAAAAGGGCCATACAGCCCTGCTGAGGTTTCCCAGGCACCCAGAGGGGTGATCTGTCCTCTCTGCTGGATGCTACCCTGCACTGGAGGCACAGGACATGAATAGAAAAAGCAAGATGGCACTTTCCACCGCTGCAGATCTTCAGACCTTCTTGCTCTCTCTGTGGCCAGAGCTCATGCTCCAAATCTGCATGAGGATACAGATTTGGAGACATGTAAAGGCAGGTGAATGGGACCCTGATCATCCTGGTCTGGTTGAAGATGTCCCTGCTCATTGCAGGGTGGTTGGATTAGGTGGCCTTAAAAGGTCCCTCCCAACCCAAACTGTTTTATGGTTCTATGATTCCATAGGTTAGAGAGACAAAGAGTCCAAGGCACTTTGATGGAAATACTCAAGAGCGGAGTACGGAGAAACAGGAGCACAAAACTGGCTACCAACTTGTCTTTGTTAGATGAAGACCACTTCTGACTCTCTCTTCTTTCTGTGTCCCAGGTAAGCTCCCTTACACAGGCAGAGATCTGTCAGGCTAGGAAGAAATAGATGGACATGACCTCTGAGCAGGTGAGGTACGGATACACTCAGGTTTCACATCACTAGAGAAAAATTCTATGGAGTAAGATGCCATCAAGTTGAGTCTAAAATAAGGGCAGGTAATCTGGTCCACAGTGCAAGCTGAAGCTTGTGGCTACATGCAGGGAAGAGAGAAGGAAGTGTCAGAGAGAGCAGTAAGGGTGGAACTCATTGCTCTACCTCAGAGATATTTGAGCGTGTTTCCACCTACAGTGAGTGAAGAAAGATTAGCATTCAGAAGCAAGGAGGGACACAGTTCACCACCTGACACGGGGCATATGAATCATCCCCCTGTGCTCTCGAGCTGCTACAGCTCAGCCCACATCCTGCAAGCGTCCTTGCAAGAGGTGATGGTGGTGTCAGCAGGCAGATGGGCCGAGAATGACAACCTACATTTCACACTGCACAGATCTGAACAACCAGCAGTATTTTTGCCTCTTTGATCCTGCTGAGTTGCCAAAGAGGAGCAGACCAGGCTGCTCTCCTGCTGACTACAGTAGATCAAATTCTTTTGCAGCAAATTCTCTGAGTGCCCTGTTGGAGGGGAACATAACTGCTTCCCTGGAAGATGCTTCTTCCAGCAGGCAGTGGGCAGGGCCTGCAATGAGCTGTGGCTTTTCTCAAAAAACATCCTTTTCCCCTGTGTGATCACAACACTAAGTTCAATCTTGATATTAACTGGACTTAGAAAAGTATGTTATAAATGGACATTTTTGAAAGGAAAGGTGATCCTATTTAAGGTGCTTTTGACTTACTGGTATTCCTAAGAGGGCTTCTGAATCTGGAAAAGCAATCATTATTAATAACACTGTTCTTATAATATTTTCCTATTTAAGATTTGTTTACCTGTCATCATTGTTTGATCATAAATATACCCATTTTATAGCTTAATGAAAAGAACTTTTTTTACAGCTTCAGCTGAGCAGATCTGGGGAATGTTGTGGGTGGCAATTTTCTGTTTGTTTGGGTTTTTTTTTTTTTATGGGGGGTGTCTGTGCTATTGAATGTCTAATCTGGGCTGCGTCAGCCTGCACATCTGAACACACAGACACTCAGTGTCAGATTCAATGTTGTTGCTGTTGCTTAAATTAGTTCATGTCCACAAGGAAACATTTAACCCACCAAAGTTTCCCTCTAGCCACCTGCCCTAATTCCAGGACAACACTGTTGTCCTGTGGTCTGAGTCTTGGCTCGTTCTCAGTGCAGTTGAACAGCAAACCCTCTTAGAAAATTTGTTTCTCACAGGGCTTCCAGCGTCATAACTTACTACAGGAAAAGGCCATCATTTTGACTTGCTTTACAGATGTCAAATCCTTCACGGAACTCAGTTTAAACTTTAGGCTCAATGTCAAAAATAATACAAAAAACTGGTTGTAATTACCTCCTGGAGTTAGCTTGCAATAAATTAAAACAAAATTAAAAAAAAATCCATCCCACATTTTAAAGGAATTTTGACTTTCTGCCTAGATATATATTTTTTCACTGCTTGCTTGGAAACTTATAGAAGCGAACAATTAATGAAAACCAATTGCTCAAAAAGACATGGTTTTCAGATCATGTTTGTTTTCATATCTTAAACTAGCTCACTGTTTCTTAACATAGTTTTAATTCATAAGGAAACCCCAAGACAGATTAGAAATGTAGATCAGAGGAGGAAAGATATAATTTTTTAATTTTACTTTTGCCCCCATGTTATTCGCTCCTTCCTGGAAGCCTAATTTTTTCTTTTTGGCTGCTGTAATACTTCAGTACTTTTATAGTATGCATTATTGTAATTAAAGGGGTGTATATTTTTACGGACAAAAACCCCTTTTCGCTTCCAGTGCCAGAGACTGTTAGTAAAATGCAAATTAAATGCAGGCGTTTGTAATGGCCAAAGATTTCGGTTTGTGCCCCTCCTCCAGCACATTATTATTTTTACTAATGCGCCTTTTTCCTTTTTGGGTGCAATGGGAAACAAAAGGTCTGTGCAGACTTGAGGAGAGCAGATTGTGTGGGATTTGGGACATCAACAGCAGCTGGAAATATGAACCCAGATATCTTGGCTAATTTTTAAACTGGAGAAAAAACCCACTGTTTGTTTGGGAAAAAAATCCATAAATTTATGTGTTTATCCATCACAAAATCTGAATTTCCAGGCTATGATCAGGTAGAACCCTTGATACAGAACTGATTCAGAACTGGATCAGTGATGGGGTTGGACTGAGAAATACCACCAACCAAAAACAACAGTGGCAATGTTCCTTCTTAAATTGCCTATTTTCAAATGAAATATTATCCGTTTTGCCCCAAGTTCATGCTTTGCCATCCTGTTTTACCACCCTGGGCATGCTGTATCTGAGAGGACTCTGTAGCCTTACCATGTACAGTGGGACCATGAGGTATTTGGGCTCTGTTTGTAAGGTGTTTGGGTATTTGGAGTCTATTTGTAAGCAAACTTGGAGCTCTGCCTTCTGCAAATACACCCTGCTACACTCTGAAAATGTTCTTTCCCTGTAGGATGGACTTTTCCCCTCCCCTCATTCCTGACTGTACTACATGGGTTTGAATCCCTCTTGACTCCATTTCCTGAAGTTTGGCTTGACCCTGGGCCATAAGCCCTGTCCAGATGTAAAGTTTGATCCAATCTTTGGCTTTTCTGGCTTTTGCTGCCTGGTTTTAAGCACAGTACATAATTTATCAGGTGTTTCAGTCTAAACTCAGTCTAAAGTCTGTGAAAGTACTCTGCAGTTGTTATGTGTGTGTAAATTCATATACTTACATCTCCCAACATCAACCCCGAGATACTTTGCACGACTTTTGGTTTAAAAGAAAAAAATAAATTCTAACTGTAAGTCAGAATACCTGTATTATCAAATCAGTCAGTTCCTGTTAGGGGATTACCATTTGAAATTCAAGATAGCAGCTTTTCAGAGTAAATGGTGAATTAGCTACTCTAAATTTAAACCTAAAAAAATAATGTGCTAATCTCTAAGTCAAAGACCTTGGATCACTGACTAAAATTGCTTGTATTTTTCAAGTTCTATATAAGAAAAATGAAGCACAGTGTGTAAAGTGCTGCAAGTTTTGCCAAAAATTTTTGCATTCATCAGTGTGTAAAACTAACTCTCTGAACTAATTGCTGCCAGAAACTCACTTTATAGAAATGATCATAATGAGTAATTCTTTGAGTCTAATGGATTTGCTTCAAGAGGGAAGCAAAATGAGCCAACAAAGAAGTATGCAGAGTTTTCCAAGGATTTAAGGTCAAATAAGACACCATCTTTCAGAAGTCTAATGAATGACAAGTAGGAAACCAGGACTTTCAGACACAGGAAAAGGTCACCCTTTTACTGTAAGTGAGGGTGCTTCCATAAACCCATATTTTTTATTGCATATGACGGAGTCATTCCGTTATCCCAGCACACAGAAATCTGTGTAAAATCAGCATAATTATTGGAGAAATGAAGCTGACAATTTGGAGTGACTTTCATATTTTTTCTCAGTTTTATATTTTTGAAATGAACTTTAATTGCTTTATAAATGGTGAAACAAATGGTGTCACATTTTACAGTGCTGATTGTTGGAGGGTGATAGCAGACACAGGTACCTTTAGTCATCCATCCTATAGATTCTTCTTCCCCTTTCATTACATTGACAGCCCCAGCCCAGCCCAGTGGCTGATCTCACACAGACCATTCGAGGGCTCACAAAAGGGGGTGTAGAGTGTCTGCCTCTCCCATCATCCTCAAGCACGGACTAATATGGGAAGAGAGTTCCTTTTTGTGTGGCTGAAAACAGGGAGTCAAGGAAGAAGGAGAAGGAAAGGTTAAAATCTGTATTCTTCCATTGTTGAGAGAAGAGAGATGGCGTTCAGGATGTTTGAGGCAAAGAAATAATCTCTAAATACAACTCAACCCACTCAGTCAGTGGAAGGGATCCTGGGCAGATTGTTCACATACAGAGTTTTTCCAGTTTCCATCTTCCTCAAATTTTAAGTCTCCTAAAACCCCACTAAATCATAATAAAAATTCATCTGTAGTAAATTTTACTCAATCTAATAACTCTGTCACTGATCTTGGAAATGCCTAAATTATGGATTTCACTTTCTTAAATAATAGAGGTGTTTGTCTTAACTAAACTTAAACAGTCACAAAAATCCCACTCTCAGACATTTGGACATTCCTAAAACTTAGTGCAAAATGTTTATGTCAAAAGAGGAGCAATTCAAACAAAAATAACAGCAGCACTCAAGAACATATGTTTAAAAAACATCTTGCCAGGATATGAAGCAAAAGGTAAAGGAGAACCACAATCACAGTTTTTATATCTGCTCTGATCACCTGTGCTTTTTATTCCTTTTCCCCACAGGGACCAGGATGTCTTTTCAATCTGCAGAATCCATACAAGATGTGACAAGAAATTCCAGCCTACCAAGATAGGGGGGAGAGAAAGTTGCTGATTTCCATTTCTGAGACATGTATAATGTTTGGAGGCTTTGTAAAGGATGAACTTAGAGGAGACAGGTCAAAAGGTCCAAACTTCCTCCTCCAGCACTGCCTCATGGATCCTACACACTGCCAGACACAACTGTGCATCACTTTGCAGAATTTCCTATCCAGATCACCTGCCTCACACAGGTATCTGTGTTATCTTGAGTTTTCAGTGGTTATATGTCTAGCCTTTTCTCACTTTCCTTTACTGGATCACCTTCAAGAGTTACTTGGATGTTCTAACAAATGAGTTGCTCACTTTTGCAGCTGTGGATGCTAATGGTGCTCTAGTCTTGAGATCTCTGCTCCTCACACACACTGATTTTGCCTCTGGTTGGCTGAAATGTGCTATGTCTAGACCAAATTAATAGAATCAGCTAAGAAATATTGAGGGGAAACAAAACGGCTCGAGATACACAGAAGGGAAGACTGAGCAAATAATCTTGTCTGGATTTCAGGTCTGCCAAACTAGCAGAACAAAACAGATAACATCATTTCTGTCAGTTAGGAAAGTTCTGTCTATTCACCTGTGAAAATCTGTTCTAGGCTGACACAGCAGTCCTATTTCTGCATGGCTGGAATGTTGTTGGCACTAATCAAGCTTTTTTGGTGAAATATTTGAACACAAATGGAGTATAAAGATACTGTAATGTCTCTTTTCAGGATGGATCTTCATGATTAGAAGCATAAATTTTCCCAAGCATTCCCACATGCTGTAACTTTGTCATGGCTGTTTAAGATGTCTGAAGAGATTTCAAAGTGCAACTATTTTGTAGTTTCTCTGTTCATCTGAAAGAGAAACAATTACAATATGCTCATAATCCTGCCTTCTGATTGCTTCTGAAGCGGAGTTGATTTTTCACCAAGAATTTAGGGTTTTGGTGGCAATGAGATTTCCTAAACTAAGACAGAACTAAACTAAATCTGAGCAGGAGGCTCCACAGGGACAGTAAAGCAGAATGTGAGATGACTGATGAAATCTTGGATTTGTTAAGACTTGCAGCCAAAGGTGGAGGCTACCCCTAGCAGAGAAGAAGAAATCAGATCATCCTCTTCTCTCCTCAGTCTTTGGGGAGGTGCTGTGCTGGACTTTGCTCTCACTAGCAAGGAGGGGCTGGTGGGGAGTGTGGAGCTGCAGGGCAGCCTGGGCTGCAGTGATCATGGAATGGTAGAGTTCCAGATCTCTGGGGAAATGAGGAAGGCACTCATCAAGCTTCCTGCCCTGGACTTCAGGAGAGCAGCCTTTGGCCTCCTCAGGGAGCTGCTTGCTCGAGTGCTGTGGGATGGAGACCTGGAGGGAAGAGGGGCCCAGGAAATCAAGGATCGTCTCCTCCAAGCATAGGAGCAATGAGTTCTAGGGAGCAGGAGGTCAGGCATAATTGCCAGGAGGCCTGTGTGGATGAAGGAGGAGCTTCTGGGTGAACTCAAACACAAGAGGAAAGCCTACAGAGGATGAAGGTAAGGACAGGTAGCCTGGAAGGAATACAGGTTCATTGTCCTGTCACCCAGGGATAATGGAAAAGGTCAAGGAAAGATAATGCCCTGATATAATTAAATCTGGCCAGGGATGCCAAGGGCAACAAGAAAAGCTTCTGTAAGTATGCCAGTGATACAAGGAAGAACAGGGAAAATGTGAACCTTCTCTGGAAGGAAATGAGAGACCTGGATACCCAGGATATGGATAAGGCTGGAATACTCAGCAACATTTTTGCCTCAGCGCTCACCAGCCAGTGTTCCAGCCACACTGCCTGGGTCACAGCAGGCAAGGATACAGAGTTGCAGAATGAAGAACCTGGCTTTGACAGGGCTTCTAAGATCAGCATCATGTGAGCCCCCGTGAGCACAGGATTTTGATAATGTCCTCTAAATGTTAAATTTTCTTGCCCAGTTTTAGATCCATCCTCAAGTCTAATGCTGCAGAGCAATGAATTCCATGGGCAGGCTGTGCTGTAGGGTATTTCCTTTATTTGTTTTAAATTTACCTACCATTTATTTTAACATATGAGCCCCAGTTCTCATATTACTGTGGAGGGTAAAGAGAAGGAATGATCAGCTTTTCTTACACTATTCATCATCTTAAATAGGCCAATTAAGCCCATGTAATTATCCTTCTTTCCAAGTTAAATAATCCAAGTCTTTGCAGCTTCTCATATGGAAAGTCCATCATGCCTCTAAACCATTGAAAATTATATGATGCTAATTTAAAACATGGACACTTGTAACATGTGTATCTACGTCTATTTCTACTGACACCATGATTGTCAGCTAATTGAACATGTGTAACACAGAAAAGACAACTCCAGCTGCTTGTTCCCACATTGACTGATGGAGGGACATTGGGTTCTGGCATGCAGTGGCAAGCTGTATGTGCTGAGCATGGCCTGTCATGTTTCAGGGGCCTGGGAGACACGGACACTAAAAATTGCTGCATACATTATATTCCCTGATCTCTAGAGACAAGGGGCTCTTTGACTATGTCCACGCTGCCCCGTTCCCCCACCAGAGTTTCCCATCGGACTGGTGCAGTCCCAGAGAGAGGAAAATTCAGTTATTGCTGGAGTCCAAATAATGCCGAGGGTCCCCAGCTGAGATCAAGGCTTCATTGTGCTCTCGATGGCATAAACTCGTACTTACAGACAACCCCTGCCCTAAAGGGCTTGCAGTCTAAATAGGAGAGACAAATAAAGGGTGGGAGAGAAAATAAATGTGGAGTGACTTGTGCAGCTGCTGGAACAGCTGCTCTCAGAGGGAGATGGGAACAGGACCCAGTTTGGAGGGTCTTGGGACAGCGTGTTAGCTACTGGGCTGTCCTGCTTCGCATTTTACTGTGGAAAATGACATTTTAACCACGACATCTTGAAAACACCTGGTCAGAGAGAGCCCAGGGGACAGAGAAGTTAAAATGCAAACAGTTACTTGGCAGCTCAGCACCCTTGGGCTGCATCTGCTGCTGCTGTGGACAGAGCCAGCACAATAGCTTGAGAGAGGACCTGATGTGGGAAAGGGCACATTGTAAGAAATGTGATGTCTCCTGTGGTTGCAGGTCACTGGTTGATGTTAAACACTCAGGATTCAGGCCACATAAAAGCTTTGGCAAAATTCTGAGCAAATGAGGACTAGTAACTCGTTCAATAAAAGAGGCCTTTGACCCAAAATCTCAGGAACATTTAGGTTTGGAAACAGATTTCAGTGTGTCTTTTCACTCCAGTGCAGGAAGCTCTCTGGCCCTGTGTGTGGAATCAGCTGCTGCAGCATCTTGCAGTGCTGACTAATGAAAGGAAAGAGATGAAAGCCTGTAACTGCGGAGCTTTCCCTGCCAGGGACACAGCAGCTGCATCCCCTGTAGTCTTTCCTTGGCAGAGCAATGCCTCTGCCAAAGGCTGGTGAAAGCTCTGGGAGCCGGTACTCTTGTCCACACTGAATACCCAGGTAGTGAACCATTTTTGTTGCTTTGAGCTGTACCTCCCATGCAGTTTTATGAGCAGTAGTAAAATCTTACTCATTCAGGCTGCTACATTTGACCAGATTTCCTACTTGTGGATGTATTTGCCATCCATGCAAGCAGCATTTCCCTTGCTCTGCCTACCACAGAGTGCCAGCCCAGAATTTCAGACAGCCCAGCTCCCTGCTATCTCAGGAGGACCTCCTAACATGGGGATCCCTGCTGAGCAGACAAGACCTGCCAGGGTGTTTCCTAGGATTGCCTGACACTCTTCAGTCACTCCTCATTTGAGGTATTTTTCCTGTCTGACTGAATTTCCAAGGGACAGAACAGTGCAAAAGCCATAGGGTTTGCTGTGATCTCTGCAGAAGGTTCCCTCTTCTGAGACTCTTTTCCCACCCTCTTGCTTGCAGCTACTTCAAGAGACAGACTTCTCCCTCCCATCCTCTTTGAGATGGAAATGACTGATCCAGCTCATACTTGTATTTTTTTTTGCACAGGTAGTACACTCACTGTCAGTGGCACAGGAGGGACATCCTCCATGCACAGCAGCACTTATGAGCAGGTACACAGACCATTAAGACCGTATATTTACTATTACACATATATTTTACAACTCTTAATGCCTATCAGTAGTTACACAGTAGATTTGGGACTCAGTTTTCCTCAGGACTCTTGTTACAGTGTTCCAGCTACAGCCTTCAATTTTCTCACAGCGCGTTTCCCTTCCCCTCTCTGAATCATTGCTAAAAAATGTCTTAAAAATCCTAAATTTTCAGCCTAGGCAAAACCTCTCTACCACCAGCTCCTGGCAAAGGGGATGAGCAACTCGTGGAGATACCCCTGATGTAATTGTGTGATTTTTGGGATGCTCTCAAATTATGTTAACATGTATGAGGCCCTGGCACTGGCTGCCCAGAGAAGCTGTGGCTGCCCCTGGATCCCTGGAAGTGCTCAAGGCCAGGTTGGATGGGGCTTGGACCAAGCTGGTCTGGTAGAAAGTGTCCCTGCCCATGAGCTGTGGAGTGAGGTGATGTTTAAGGTCCCTTCCAACCCCAAACATTTTGTGACTCTATGATTCTTAGTGGCTGAAGTTGCATGAAATTATGCCAGCCTTGAGAAACATCCTCCCACAGTGGGTTTGTTTCACTGCTGACATACCACAGTGCCCTCTCCTAGCAGGGACAATGTGACAGCCCTCAGAGGCCAGTATCCTGCCAACAGAGTTGTGAAAACCTCATCAAGCAGCATAGCTGTGTCTACAGCAAGATTTTATTGGCAAAGGTACATTGGCTGGGTACTTTTGAAATTTTTTCATGCTCTTAGCCAACGGAGCTCTGCCAGCAACATCTCATAGCAAAGACTTCACAGCAAGTGGCCCATTACGAATGCACTCACGGAGGCACGCAGAATGGACATTAAAAAAGATGTTCACCAGCTCTCTGCTAAGTTCCTGTTAGAACGCAGATATGTAGCAAAGTTAAAAAAAAAGAAAAAGTATAAAAAAGGAACCAATCTGCCAGCCCCTTAATGCGAGTCAACAGCTGTCTCCTTGTGCTAGTAGGAACTCCAATCAGAGGTCATGATCTAAATTAATTCTAGCAGCACCCAGTGTTTTCCCCGATGACTATGATTCTTTTGGGTCAATCCTAGGTCACATAAGACTGAAGAAAAACTGCTTTCATTAACTTCTTTCCTTGGGACCGACTCACTCCAGAGATATTCCTTGCCAGAGTTATGTGACTACTTCACAGAACAAGATATTTTCCCCGAGTTAATCACTTAAAGATTTAATTCTCAGCTTTTAAAAATAGTTCACACCATGACAGAGAGTATTTTCAGGGTTTATCCTCTTCCTCTTTTTAAACTGATTTTCAATTCACTGTTACTCAATGTCGCTTCTGCTATTCATGGAGCACAGCCAAGTGAAACCGGGACCCGCTATGCTGCTGATTTACACTATAGAACCATTATTAGCTGAGTTCTGCATTGGCATTCCAGACATTCCAGCGTGCAGCTAGTCTCCTGTGTATTTATTCATTCAAAATAATGACAGGGCTGGCGAAAGATGCCGGAGTGACAGCCCTGTGGAGTGAAGAGGTCCTTCAGCGAGCCAGGGAACAGGAATGGCAGAGCCAATGCGCGCCATCCCCTCCCCGCTCCTCCCACACCCTCCTTCAGCCTGCTCTGAAGCCTGTCTGCACCTTGCAGAGTTAAAATCCAGGGCAGAGAATTCACAAGGCCTAGTTAGGCTTTGGTGTAATTTCTGCTCTTGCTTGTTGGTGGCTTTTCACCATTCTCAGTCTTTTAAAGGGCTTTGCAGCACAGCTGCGCTCACCAAATGGCCCCATTTCTTGAACCACCAAGGCAAGCACACAAACACACACAACCCCAAACTATTTAGGACCCTGAAACTAGTTTTGAGGAGTGACTTGGCTGTGTAATTCACAGTTCTGGATGCCTATTAAGGTCGGTCTGGGGTCTCTAAATGGTGCAGTGTCCTGGGTTCAGCTATTTGGCCCAGCACCACAGCACATGGCTCACCCCTTTCCCTCCCATTCTTTTGTGAGAAGGAAGCTTCATGATAGTTCATTAACGTTATGAAAAATGCGCTCTTGGAGACAAGCGGGTGTATGGGGAGGCAATTAAAATGTTCCATTGTGCTGAGCGCTGTGCAAACACTGAAACAATGGTCCCCGGAGTGGGGATCTCACCACCGAGACAGACAATAGCAGCCATTCACACCACCTATTAGAGACCATTTGGAGTATCTATTTTAGGTGTGAGTCACAGCCTAAATCTTCTGTATAGGCCAAGAACTAGCTGCTTCCAGGGAGTGACTCAGAGCACCTAAGTTAGATGGCAAAAAGTCACATGGCAGTAATATCCCCAACCAGCGTGTGGAGTAAATTAGGGAGAATAACCATCTTTTGCCTAATGGACAGCTCTCCCTAGGCTCCCTCCATTGCCAGCAAGAGGAAAAAGACTTCACAAGACGGTTCACAGCATCCAAATCAAGTTCCCCTTCCTCCTGATGGAAACCATTTCTCTTTACTGACAACAGAGGGGGAGTCTGGGGATAGTAAGTTCATTAGGCTAAAACAACCTCTTGTAACACCCTTGTAGCTAGCAGGAAAAGCAGCATGCAGCTGCCTAACTTTGTCAGGCTGCCCACTAAATCTATTAACGGATATAAAGTGGCCAAAAAAGATTGGGAGAAAAAGGCAGAGAATCCATTTGTGGGAAAACGGACATCTTTCCACATCTCAGTAAACACGCTCAGGAACCATAATGGAAAACATGCAGCATTTCCATAAATTTGACATCTCCTCTCAGACACCTCTGCGATTTACATTTAAAGCAGGACGCTGTGAAAACCCAGACACCGCAGTGCTGGGCTGTTTAAGCACCGAGCTTTAAGATTGTGCCTGTGGGGCACATGTCCACGCAGAGGGCTTCCCAAGCTGTGGGCTGAGTCCCTGCTGTCCCAGGTCACACACCTTGGAGGAAGGCAGTGCCCCTTGCCTGCTGTGGTGAGAAGCAGCTACCAAGAAGGGGCTTGGGGGTGCAGAAACCATCCCTCAGCACTCAACGGCAGCTTGCACCTCACAGTGGGGATTTCTTCCATGCTGTCCCTAGCGCTGGTCTGACAGTGCTTGCTTATTTCCTACCAGCTTTAGCCAACTGATGCCTGTGAAGCACTCAGAGGCCCTCAGATTAAACGTGCTAATGGAAGAGCAAAGTGGTATAAAAGCGCCGGCGCCGTGTGCCTCCCCTCCCTCTCGGCACCGAGCTGCCGTGCCTGGATGCTGCTCCACCATGACCTTCTACGGTGATGCTGTGGCAGCCTATTTCTTCACGGGGGCACTTGGGCTGACAATGCGAAGCTCCTTTTCCCACATAATTGAAAGGAATTTCTGATTATGCACAGGGATGTCAGCAGTGCGAGGAGCTTGGACGCCTTCCAGCCGCAGCCGGATCCAATGATAGCGCTGCGATTTCTCCTTTTTTGGCACTCTACTTGTGAACTTTCTGCTCCCTTCTGGGAGTGATTCCTCAAGATAATATGCTGCTGCTCCAGCTTCTCTCTGATGGCCTAGATTTATAGCTTCTGCAAGGCAAGAGAGGGGAAGGGGTGTGGGAGAGACAGGGAGGATGAAAGCAGAAAGGGAAATTATTTTTTGGTTGGGGTTTTATTATTTTGGTCCCGCTCTGCTACGGTGACTGTCTCCAGGCCTTGCACAAAAATAGTCTGTCCTTTCCATCTCTGTAATGCTCTTTACTGCCTGCAGTGAAAGGTTGAAAGTACACACGAGTTTTTCTGGCCTCTCTTTAGTCCAGCCCCTGTGAATATGTGGCATGAGGTGAGCACTACATTTATCTCTGACCTTTTCACCATCTCCTGCATCTGTTAACTGAAAAGAGAGGAAGATGTCCCCAGCCTCCTCTCCCACAGAGCAGATGGTACGGGTGACTTGATTTACTTTATCTCTATCAGTCCCAGCTTGCCTCAAATCTTTCTGAACGTCTAATTTATCTAAAGCCTTCATTGCTCTAGCTACACTGGGGAAAAACAAAACAACAGCCCCAAAAACCCCAGCCACTGATTTTCAGGGAGAAATATTTCAAAATTCCAGATGCTGTGCTCAGAAATTTAGTAACACCATAATTAACTAGGACAAAAATTTCTCTCTTTGGATGTGCTAATCAGCTGAATATCCTCTTTCCCCAGTGACTTCAGACTGTTGAAGATGTTTCCATAACATCAGAACTGTATTATCCAAGTATTTTAACCCTCTCTTAGAGCATTTCCAGGAAGGGGGGGCAGTGCTACCATTACTGTTTTACAGGTGGGAAATGAGGAACTGAGGCACAGAACTTATCTAAGGCAGACCAGGCGAGTTATCCTTTGAATATACCTGTTCCTTTCTAGTGTTTATAAAGGTAGATCACTGATATTTTATAGGATTACATCCATAGTACTGCATGGTTGCAGCTGGCTGAGATGAATACCACTCTTTGAGACTCAGAAAGGTCACCCAGGAAGAGTGGAGAAAAACTGTGAAATGAGCCTTTGCATTCTACAAATAAAGTGAATAATTAGTGAATAATATGTGCACCTCCTTATGAGGTGCTAGCTCCTGAAATCACAGGCTGACATGCTGGTTTGGGTTGGGAGGGACATTAAATATGTTGAAACGGCATTGCCAGGAAAGGCAGGGGGCTGCTGAGCACCTCCTGGGGTTCGTCTTGGGCTGTGTTTCAGCTTTGAGGTCTTCCTGACTGCCCTGGGGACATCAGGGCAGTTCTGTGGTGCTCCTTGTGGCTTTAGCTGCTAGGGCTTTTCCATTCTTCAGGTTGTATCTAAAAATGGGAAATAGTGCTGACATGGCTGCCTGTGCTCAGCTCCACATTTCCCGTCATCTTGGATAGCCAAATTGCCAGTGTTGAATACCCAGTTTCAGAGGTTGTGGCTCAAATCCTCCCTCTCCAAAGAGAATGCATCAGGAGAACGGCAATTGCAACCTAACTTGTTCCTGTTTATCTTTTGCTGGTTGGATTTTCAGGAATCTCAAACTCCCCCTCACTATAAGCTTTTTTAGTTTCAGATAACCTGGTTGCAGGTGCTGAGACCTAAGAAAAAGCTTTTGCATATGGAGGGATGCAAAATGAAATGGTGATGGGGGTCTAGACACGTTCTTATGAGGACCACAGGAAAGTATCCTGAAGGTCAGGACCAGAGAATGTTTGCACAACTCTTTCTTGATGCCTAGAGTATTTCAGCATAAAACCACACGTCCTGGCAAAGATACACCCTGATTAAGCACCACTGAGAATCAGATTGGACTTGCATTCAAAGCAGAATTGAAATTGAGGCCACTTGGTGCTCCCTGAGCCTGTGTCCTTGGGCAGAGGCTGTGATTGAAATGACCTTACATACAATCAGGCACAGGAGTCAAACTCCTCCTCAGTGAGGATTGGTCTGGGTTGATGGGAAGCCTTTTGCTTCCTCTCAGAAATCAGAGTCACAAAGACATACTGAGTGGCTGAGGAAATTATATTTTATTCAACTTATCAGCATGTGAAAGATAACGGGAATGAGCTGCAGTCACAATCTCTTCTGCGATGGCAGCTGCAGGGGGGGAGCAGAAATAATGCAGCAAGACAGGAACTCGGGGCTGCTGGTGGGTCCTGAGCTGCCACAGAGCTCCTGCACGGCCTGGAAAGGATCTCAGGGCTGTGTGCAGGGGGAGCACAGGCAGCAAAGAGCCATTTAGATCTTGCACCACTCACCACTGCCAGGCAGTCCAGTGAATTCAGCAGCCACAGTGCTGGGGTCAGAGAAATAACTGAGTGTGCATAGCTCGTACTGAGTGTTGTGATGGCCTGGCTCTGCTGGGGAGCAGGAGTCAGGCAGGTGGGCAGAGATGTCACTCTTAATTTCTTATTATTTTCTTGAGCTGGGAAGAGCCATAGAAGTCACAGAATCATCACAGAATGGTTTGGGTTAGAAGGGAATTAAAAAACCTTCTAATTTCACCTCCACTGCCATGGGCAGGGACACCTTCCACTATCTCACCTTGTTCCAAGCCCTGTCCAGCCTGGCCTGGAACATTTCCAGGTATGCAGGGGCAGCCACATCTTCTCTGGGCACCCTGTGCCAGGGCCTCACCACCCTCACAGCCAGCAATTCCTTCCCAATATCCCATCTGTCCCTGCCCTCTGTCAGTGTGAAATTATTTCCCCTTGTCCTATAACTACATGTCCTTGTCAAAAGTCCCTCTCCAGTGGAACCTGTCCTTGAGTCTGGTTCATTTTGTGCTTTGGTTCATTTTGTGCATGAATGTAGGGAAAAGACAGGAAAACTGACTTGGCCATGGAGCCACACAAAATTTCCATCTTCAACAACACCTTTGTCATCCATGGATATTCCCACTTCTCTCCGTGAGTGAGGAGGAGAGACCACCCACCTAAAGTGGTAAAAACAAGAGTTAGGCTCGAACTTAGTGTGGTCTGAGACAAAATATTTACTAGCTTGGTAGTAACTTCGTATTGGCAAGTAATACTAATAAAAAGCCTGTTTGATGTATTCAAAACTTATTGGTGTACACATTAAAACATGTGGTGGAATCTGGGGGCATAATAAAACAGCTGCTTTAGTTAAAGCCAGAAGAAGAGTGTCTGGTGGTCATGTTGGAGAAGAGGATGGGAGCAGAGCAAGTACCCACTTTAACTCCTTCACTGCTGTGGCACAGCCACAAAAAGGGTGCTTTTATGTAAAGCTGCAAGGCCCCTGAGCTTAATGGGCTTCCCAGTAACACAATTTTACTCCACTGCCCTGAAGACATGAACTCCCCCCTCCCTCACAGAACAACATTTTCACTGCTATTTTATCATCAGGCCTAATTTGATTTTACAAGCCTGGCCCAGATAAATCAAGGGGCAACAGATTAGGAAGTCCTTTTGCTCACAAGGCCAGTGCTCATAAAATTGAATGCATCGTGCAACTTATAAACAGGAAAAGATATGCACAGCTTTATGTACTCCACTCTGCTGCAGATTTCATGCCAGTCCATCTCCCTGGGAAAAGGAAGATGAAGGCTGTATCCTCTTTGCAGTCTGTGCAGGGCATTGTTGATGTTCATGCTCCTTCTGTTCTACTTTTAACACCTCTTTTCCCTCCTTGGCACTTTGATACACCTCTGGGACACCTCTGAAAGATGCGTTCAAGTATTTTATTTTTTTTTTCCCTATGTAAGGAATCCTCCAGTTATTTGTATGTTTGAAAGAGAAAAACTTCTTGATGTACAGATTAAGATAAAAGGGTTACAGGTTTTCATTACTTGTATGTTTTTATGGATTTGGAGTAAGTAGCATTCAAAACCAGGGGGTTCAGAGTTGTCCTAGAGAAAGGTGATGGAAGAGAGAATAAATAAAAATTTTCTTGCTGTCAAAATGAGAAAGGCCCTCATTAAAATAATATGAAATAGAATCATATAATCATTTAAAAAGACACCCTAAGATCCTTGAGTCCATCCATTAACCCAGCACAGCCAGATCCACCACCGAACCATGTTCTCTAAGCACCACACCTACACGTTTTTAGTACACTTTCAGGGATGGTGATTCCACCAAATAGAAACTGTGCTTTTCCATTTAATCTGCTTAAATGAAATGAACTCATTTTCCCTTGTGCAAAGTTTGCTGAAGTCCTTAGGGATTCTGGTGCTGGAATTGGTACATGAGCCCATGGATGCTGCCTTCCTTCATTTAGGAACTCGTTCAGCTGTCTGATAAAAATCACCTCTCCAGATCAGCCTAAATACAGTGCTCTGCCTTCCCCCAGCAGGAATCATCTCTAGCAGGCCAATGTTAGATGGAGTAGCCTGGGGGTTCTTTATATTTAACATCAAAGCAGGGCAAAACAAATGCAATTACAGTCCAGTAATGAAATTTGTATCTGTTGTAAATGTCCTAAGTTACATAGCGGAAAATCCAGATACAGATGAGCTAAAAACAGATCCAAGGCGAGTGGTGAGGGAAAGTTGAAATTTCTTTTCAAAGAGATACCAACAGTATATAAGCCTCACAAAATATTTACTTTTTTTTTTTGTTTAAGCTGTGGAATAAAAATAACTTTCCATTTATTTAGTGAGTGACTGTATAGGATGAGACCAACAGGGAAGCTGCTCTAAGCCTCGAGCAATGTGATGTTTTTGACTTCAGGGCAGGGAAAGGAGCTCTTCAGGGCTGTGCCTTGGATTAATGGCCCGTGAACACTCCTTGTAAAGACTGAATGCAAGGCAAGTCTTCATTTTACCAAGATAAAGTTTATCCAACCTCTGAAGAGCAGTAGGAGGTGGTGAAGTGGCTACTCCTTCTTAGAAGGCAGCATGCACTTGTTGGCATTTCATGTCCCTCCTTTGGGAATCAACCCTCAGCCTTTTGCCAGAGTCTCAGAGCAAGAGTCCAAGGAGCTGGGACCAGGTTATCCTGTTTCCTAATTATTAATGTGAAATGGGAAAACAGAAAATTAACAATAAATTCAGTCAGAACATCAAGCAAATTAATTATCTTTTAATGTTTTATGAATCTCCTATTGTTGGGATTGGGACAGGGGATGTTTCCTTAAGGGATTTCATGCACCATCCACATTTTTGTGTCTTAATGAAAATAATTTTAATGTACTCTCTCTACTGTGCAATGGAAAATATTTTAATTTAAAGACCAGGCTTCTGTTCCTCTGCTTTTACTGAGTAATGCTGCAGTTTCAGGGCTCCTTGCAGCAGGGCGTGTGAATATAAGTGAAGAGATTAATATGAATAACCAGAACCAGACTGCCAGGCTGAATATACATCTTTTGCTAGCTAAAAACTATAAAAGGCCCTTGAACAGAACTCATATGAGATGCAATCCCATTCAAGACTCTGAAGTTTTCCCTAGATGAGACACAACGTGAAGGAAGGCTGCTGAGTCCCCCGGTGAGAAAATGTCGAGGGTCTTTATTCTGGTCTTGTGGTTCTGCAGACTGCCTGAATCACAAGGTTATGGCATGGCAAGATAGCTCGTTATATCTTCTTTAAACTGGCTAAACACATTTTAAATAACGCACTCCACAAATGAGAAAGTATTTTCCACTGAGGTGGGTAGCGTCATCTCAGGTCTCCGAAGATTAAGGTTTACTGCTTGCTAATGCCACTTGCCAAGGACACATTTTATTGCCTTTGTGTTACTGTATGTCAGTCAGGAATAAATCTCTGTAGAGCTTCTATCTCGCTCTTCAGCCACACGTAACCTCATTTATATTCAACAAACTTTTCTTCCCTTCTCTCTCCTGTGCCTCCCGCCCCCTCTTCCTTCTGAGAAGGCATTTCAATGAGTCTGTGCAGGCACAATTTAGGACTGAAATGAAGATCTCTATTCAGAGGCTGAACAAATTCTCACCAGCTTCCTTAGACCTAGGGCTAAGCTCTTCAGTTCCCTTCACCCCTTTTGTCTGCAGGTTTTTTGGGGCCAGACTGCCAAGTTCAAGCAAGGCTCCGATCTCTCCTCTTTCACAGGCCTCCTGATTAGTGGCTTTCTTTTTCCAAGACTATAGATACAATTATTAGAAATTCCTTTTTTTGTGAACACATTGAATGAAGGTATGAATGGAGATGGTAAGATGAAGAAAGTGAGAAGCTTAATATAACTTTGGCTTCTGTAGTTAATTAGATTTGGATGGCTTCAGAGGAGCAGCTGTAATTTTTTTTTTTAATTGAAGTTACATAAAGGACTATTCAGTGTATTTTGGGTGGGGAGGGGAGACTGTATAAAAATAAAGAAGCTGAGAGATGGGTTTTGGAAATACACACTCTCCCCCTCTTCCTTTTTTGGGAAACAGTTGTGGGAAGAGAAAAAAGAGAAAAAGAAAAAAAATGTCCTACCACCAAAGGGGATAACAGAATCACTGGCACTGCTGCTAATACCCTGTGTCTGAGGCACAGTATGCAGGATGCATATTCAAACAGGAACATTTCTCTTTTTTTTTTTTTTTTTTTTTTGTTCAGAGAGAATCTGAAATGCAGAAGTTTGAAATGTATTCCTCTGCACATCCAGAACACTAAATCTCAGACTTTCAAAAGGACACTGCCAAGATAGAGATCACATTCAACATTTAAAGCATTTCACAAAAATGTATCGCTTCCTATCTGCCTGAAATCTTCCCATTGCTAACTGAAGGCATGGATTTTAAAACCCCAGTGACATGGCAGCAGTTACACTCTGTGTTCATTCTTCACCCTGCCTGGTGAAGGAAATGAGACTGGTCAGCTCTGCCTGCTGTTCCATTTCAACCCCATTTTCTCTTTTGTGCCGCACTCTGCAATCTCAGAACTTCAGTTTTAATTGAATTTTTAAATACATAAAGAGATGGACAGTAGAATTAAGGGGCCCTAATCTAGTGGGTGGCACCCCTGCCCATTGTTGGGGGGGGGTTGGAATTAGATGATCTTTCAGATTCCTTTCAAACCAAACCATTATAAGGCTCTATGATTATGTTTTGTAACCCCTTTTATTCTTTCACCCTAATCTACATGTTAATCCCAAAGCATTTGAGTAAAGTGTCTCTCCTTCACCAAGGGTATTTTGGCAGCTAAACCTGCAGCTCATGCAGACAGTTATCCACTGACTGCAGCTGTGCTGTTTTCTCCTCAGCTAAGCATGGGAGCCTGGGCTGAGGGAGAGGATGTCCGTCCCTTCAGTCACATCCATGCACTGCACTGACTTCAGGGTGGTGACCATTATCCCATTAATTGCATGGCTAAATCACAGAAACCCAGAATCCCAGAATAGTCTGGATTGAAGGGACCTTAGAGTTCTTCTTTCATCCCCCCTGCCATGGGCAGGGACACCTTCCTCTAGCCCAGCTTGCTCAGAGCCCCATGCAACCTGACCTTGGACACTTCCAGGGATGGGGCAGCCACAGCTTCTCTGGGCACCCTGTTCCAGGGCCTCAACACCCTCACAAGGAAGAACTTCTTCCCAATATCTAATCTAAATCTGTCGGTGTAAAGCCATTCCTTGCAGTCCTGTAACATCAGGCCCTTTTAAACAGTCTCTCTCCATCTTTCTTGTGGGTTCCCTTCAAACCCATCGGTGAGTTGTCTCATCACTGCCATCAGCCTTCTCACCTAGGTTATCAATAGGGTAAATTCTGTTGTTGGTATACCACTGTATTATTACTTATTACACAAAGAATTTGTGTAATTGTCATTATGATACTTCTTTCAGTTCAGCAAGTAATGCCACTTAAAAAAATCCCTGTTTTTTAAATTTTACTTCCCTAATAAATAAAAGTACAGATATTCTCTGAATGATATTTTTCTCTTAAAAAACCCCCCTAACCAAATGCATGTCCTAAAAAACTGTAGATAACATCTCTGAGATCTGCACTTTATCAATATTCTCTTTATTTTAATTAATGTGTTGGGAAAGAGGTGATTTGCCAGTATAGCTTATCCTTATCAATACTTTTTTGCCTGTCTTTGAAAAAGAAATAGAACTTTAAATAAAATGTAAGTAATTAAAAGACAAAAAAAAAAACCCAACCAAGACAAAGATCAGTTTCCTAAAATGTCTGCCGTTATTCGCTCAGAAAAAAAATGGTTTTAGCGTGACATGAGGTTTGAACTATTTTTTTGAACTGCAGAAATATTATGAAATTGTTGAAATGAAAAGTACTTTAAAATAAAAAAAGAAAACATTTAATAAAATATTTTAGACTCCTGGGAGATTTTTGTCATATTTGTCAACACATTCTTAAAATGTTGCGAAAACAGGAAAAAAAGTGTGAACATTTTTCCAGCTACTTCATATTGGATTCAACTATACTAACCTTTCCTCATCTCAGAGCATTATAAATGCCATCCTTCCTTATGACACTTGAGAAAGAAAAAAAAAAGAAAAAAAAAAAAAAAGAAGGAAAAGCTTGATTTGCCCTGTAGATTTAATCTTTGGAGAAAAGGTGTCAATGCTGACTAACCATGAACAGTGTTGGTGGGTTTGCAAAAAATTCTGGCACGAACTCCTGGACTCAAGGCTGAGTTGATGGCATAAAAGGAAGAGCCAGAAATGATGTGTGATATTCTTCTCAGGAGACAGGTAGCAGTCCCCGGGAATGGAGATTGTGGCAGTTGGTTTCTGGTTTAGAAACCATTGTGCAGTTGCTAAAGCAAGCAAACCACCTCCAGGACAGTCATGATGCATTTGTGCTTTATTTCACTGTAAACACCCCAGCTTTGTTACTAGAGGCCTCAAGCTCTATAAAGTCTGAAAGACAAAATTAATTATCCTGCCTGGAGTTCATCACTGACATGACTCAGCTGCTCCTACCACCTGAGATAAATCAGTTTTGACTAGCTTAGTTACCTCTAACCAGCTGTGCAATTCTAGCAAAAAAAACCCACATTCCCTGTTAACTTTTACCTTTCTATTAATGGTTCTCTTGGAATAAATACATGAGTTTGTTAGGGGAGTGTCTGCTGCTGGGAAGGGGAGGAAAGAGAGAGACAAAGGATGAGGTGATGGCTATCAGGACCAGGCTGAAAGGGGCTTGGAGCAACCTGGGGTAGTGAAAGATGTCCTTGCCCAGGTCAGGGAGTTGGATGGAGACGACATTTTAGGTCCCTTCCAACCCAAACCACTCTGGTTGCTAGGAACTACCTGGATGAGCCATATGCAATGGTCTTGGCTTAGAAAATTGCTGGAACTTAAATTATTGATATATGGAACAGATCTGATCATTTGAGGGATATAGAAACACATCAGGAAAGCTGTCATTAGAGTGCTCAAGAAACTGAAAAAATATGCAAAAGTCAGCACCAACCACAAAAAGGAAATAGGTGCTGGGAGCAGAATTTAAGTTTGTTAATGACTTTTTTTGAAACAATCATGAGCAACGTTTTCCTGTGCCTTCTACAGATAATCTCAGTAGCAGTTCTGCCCCAAATATCTGTGCCTTGAATTTAAATTCACTCTTTCAATATTTGTATAGTGACTCAAAAATTCCCTTTCTGTAAATATTCCCAACAGGATAAGGTGGATATTGAAATGTTTGCACACAAAAGGTGTAGTCACTGTGAAAGCAAATCCATTTAAAAAGTGTTGAGCAAATATTCAGAGGAAATGAGAATAAAATGAACGAAAAAGGCTTTAAGGGGGTTTGGAAAGGAGGCAGGTGAAGTCATTGTGATAGTGCCATGTCAGATTAGTGCTCTGAAAGCGCTGTAGGGTGCAAAGTAGTTAAGACATTATTTACCCCTCCAATAAAGCAAGTATTATTTTTACTCACATTAATCAGTAGACTTGTAAACCCATTAGAGAACATAGTCCATGTATAATAGGAAGGAGAAAAATCAATGTAGAATGGCAAACTAGTAACAATGAGTGAAACTAAATGAGTTTTCTGTGATTTTCTACCTTTTCAAATTGCATTACGTTTTAGAATAAACCCTTCAGGAAGCTTGCTGTAGACCTGACTGAAATAGTGTAGAAGAAATTGGTAACTAAACAGGGCATCAAAATAAAAGAGTAACCCAATAACATAATCCTTTATCTAGAAGTCCTCACTGCTATTCTGACTGTATCACCAGGCTGTCTGATTTGATATGTTTTTTCTATATGTATTCAAATTCAATTCCTTGGACTGGGGAATTACATGGCACTCATCTGGAAGTAGCTCTGCTGCATCCAGGGAACCAGAGCCTTGGGAAGGACCTGTCTCTCACCCAGATACTGGGTTTCCAAGAGCCTGTGATTGAAAGACAGCTAAGAAAGAGACTGCTGGGATTCAAAATTGCCTAGGAAGGGTTCAAGCTGACTTCCAAGAAATGTTCTCCAGACCTGGGGCAGAGTTTAAAATGCAAGAAAGACCTTGAAAGAGCCTTCATGAGACAGCTGTGTTTGTTGGTGGCTACCACAACTGCTTCATTGTCTGGATGCAGAAAGAGATGAGTTTTGTTGATGTTCACATCCTGGTTGTACAGAGAAGGGGAGATGAGGAAAAAGCTTCATTATCCTGATTAGTCTCTCTGCTTTGAAGTATTCATGGCCAAACCTTGACCCTTACTATGGATTAATTGTGTTCAGTGGAAAGGTACAGCTGAAGCCAGAAAAGATCTTAGGTCATGTCAGTGCCTACAGTTAGGTAGGGAAAAATTTAGAATTAGGAGACAGGAAAGATGTCACTAGCAGGGTAAAATCACAGTGCAGCTAACAAATCTAAATAAAATCCATTTTTACATGTGTAAACCTGTATATAGCAATAATTCAGGAGTGAATAACCCCCTACCCATACACAAAGTCTGCTGTCTTAAAGACAAAAGGAAACATTTTGCAGAATCAGAAAAGTTTGAGGAATAAATATCATCTCAGCTGTGTCACGTCTTGGCTTTTAAATAGTTCTGTGTCTTGTTTCTATTCAATCAGAACATTTAGCATAGCAATCATCTTAAGAGAATCTCCTTTACCAAGCAAAATGTACTCTGAGTATGTTAAATAATAATTAAATCCAGTTATTGTGATTGCAAACATTCATCTCCAGTTAAATGGATGGCTCCCTTCAAACCTGGGTTGATTGGCTGTTCTCAGCACAGAGCAGCCTAAGGTTCTCTGCTGTTTCCTAATACTTTTCAGATGATTCTATCTCTCTTGTACTTCAGAAAGTAGTCAGATGGGAATAACATCTGCTCTTGACACTGTAAACACAATCCATAACTCTGAAAGTGAGTCACTGTGACTCTGTATGAAGAAGAGGTTTGAGAAAGTGGATCTTTTATTCACTGACTTCTCACGTGTACCTGGTTGGGGAAAACATCATACACAAGTTCTGGACAACAGGAAAGACAGGCAGAGACAGGATATGTGATAGATAGGAGCTCATCCACATCTCTCTCCCTCTCCTCATCATGGCCCGTGGCTGCACAGAAGCAGAAAATGTAAAATACAGTTTTTGCTCCCAGGAACAGTCCTTTATTGACCAACCTGAAACTCAGTCAAGGATGTAACATGATCTTCAGACAGTTATGAGGGGAGAGGAAATTGCAGTATAGTAATGGAGGGATAATTTCGTTAATGCTTGGCTGCTTAATTCCAATTCTTGTGTTCAGGGTAAATAAAAAGTTATCCCAAATATGTAGAAGACAAATAGCCCATGCCCAAGTCTGCAAGTACAGTCCAGATATACAATGCATAAAGTTTAGTAGAATGACATTAATATCAGAAACATGGACCACCTTACAAGAACTGACCTGCACAGTGATGGCTCAAGCCTGCGAGTACAAGTAGTGAAAATCATCCCTTTACCATCCTATTCCAGAGAAGCAGGTGTGGAAAGTGAATCCTCCCCACCATCCCCACAAAAAAGTGGTAACAGGAAAAAGAAAGAGGCCTTGATTCCTCCCAGGGACAAAAACCTAGGAGCATTGCTCTGGAGAAACCCTTACATTGCTTCTGATTATGGACTTTTAATTGTGTCACATGAAAATAGCACTTAGAGGGCCTAGATGTGATAATGAAGGTTCTGAACATTAGAAGGACACTTGAAATTGTCTTCAAAGAAATTCCTTCCATTTTACCAGTGCACTAAGGCAGTATACATGGGATTAGATTAAATTAAAACTGAAACTCTCTTGAAGATCTTCCCATCACCTTTCCAGTGCAGAATCGGTGCATTTTCATAATTCCTCTTTCCATTCACTTTCACCAGGGAGCTGGGGCTTCCTCCAACAAGCTTCTTTTGCAGTCTATGCCAGGTTTTGGATGAGGTTTTCATTAGGCTATTCCTCCCTAATATTTTCCATTGCCTAATTTGATCCGATTATATCTAATTACACTCCCCTGAACGACTTGAAACTGTTCTTATCCCTCCCTTCAGATGCTTCCAGACAATTATCTGGCTCTGGATACCTATTTGCCAAGTTACAGCTATTTAGTTTTTTTAACCTTTTGTTCCATTAACTTGACTTTCCTGTTATCCAAAGGCACAGTACCTTGCCTAAGAGGAAAGAAGATTTGGAATGACTCGCATTATTTTAAGCAGTTGGGTTAGGCTCACAAAATATTTGTCTCATCCTTGCAATCATAGTCACGATGAACGAGTGTTCCATCACATTTGGAACTCCTACTTCCTGGCATCCTGTGAATGGTTATCAAATAGATTTGGTGGTTAATTTTATAATAATGTCGTAATTGATGTACTAGTGTGCTGCTGCTGCGTATTATTGACTTCCAAGGATTTATTGGCTATGTTCTCCCATTAGATGAGGGAAAAAACCCCAAAATATCTTGTTCCACACTGGTGATGTCATCTAAGGATTCTTGACCAAGACTTTGGAATATCAATCAAGGAAGAGACTATCTGAGCTTAACTGCAACACCAGACTTACTGGATGTTTTCTGTAACTAAATATTTGTGGTGCAGCTTGTAGGCTACTAGCTTTTGAGCATTTCTGAAGTTCTCCCAAAGAGAAAATCTTACAGAATAGAGGGAATAACAGTTTGGTAGAGTGAATGTAAACTAAACCACTGTGTTATGGGTCAATACATATGTTCTGCTCTGTTCAGATTCGTGTTTTCAGCAATAACAAAACCCTGGCCAATTGAGCCTCAACTCATCTCAGCTGAAGGCAGCCATGTAGAAGATAAGCATTCAGCCTAACCTAGGCCCTTCGTGGGCACCTCCAGAAAGTGATGTATTTCACCTTTCTCTGATATTGATCTTGGTGTACAAGATGTTGCTAGAGCATATTTTCATGAACTGCCAGTAAAGTGAAAATGGAAATACTCAGGACACAAGCAGCTTTGAAAACAACTCACCAGGCTGTAATGCCCTCAAAAACCCCAAGGCATTTAATGAGCAGTGAGTGACATTAACAAAGTCTTTTTCCTAATCAGTTTGAGTGTCTTACTTCACTAAATTCCTCTCCTTCCCCCTACCTTGTGTCCTGCAAGATGAAAAGCCATGATGCCCTCCAGCCCCACTTACATCCACAGCTGTCCCTTGGGAAAGAGCAGCCTGTGTGCTGCTGGAGATGTGAGAATGTCCCCACCAACACCTGGCTACCCAGGCTGGGTAGATATCTACTCACAAACCACAGTTTTTTCTCTGTGTGGTTATTGGATCACAGAATCATAGAATGGTTTGGGTCGGAAATAACGCAAGGTTGGGCAGGAACACCTTCCACTAGATCAGGTCACTCAGAGCCCCATCCAGCCTGGGCTTGGACACTTCCAGGTTCACCTCCTCTAGCCAGTTTCCAATCTTCTCTAACTCTTAGAAATGTAGCATCACCAGGATATTACAGGAGTCAATCTTTAAATCTGACTGAAACAGGCCAAGAAATCTCAGAGTTAAGTGGAGAACACAGGTGGAAAAATCATAGTATGATTGCAGAAGCCTATTTTCCCTTCAGAAATTCAACTAAAGAAAGAACAAACCATTTAGACAGAGTTAAATAATAACATTTTTTTTTATCAGGCACTTGCTATCGTTTTCCCCCTTGCTGACATGAAAATTGAGAAACTGGGAATCCAATTACAAAGACTAGATAAAAGGGAATGATAGCAAGGAATTTTAATTGGATGGAAAAGAAGTTGAAGGCATGTTCACTAGATACACGCTTCAAAAGCAGTGGAACTACAAGTGTACAGGCAGAGGTCACTGTAGAAGGGGATAATAGGTGACTCAGAAACAGTGAACCACAGATCAGCTTTTCAATCAATAGGGCCACTGAGAGCTGCTGGACCTTCGATGCAGTTCATTACTTCAAGAGGTAGTAAACAGCAATATTGACAGTTAGAATGCAACCAAACCCAAAACTGCTTATGTCTTTGGCAGCTTTATTTTAAAAGTGTTAAAACTCTCAGCAGGAGGTACCAAGGATTTTGCAACCTTTTATTTCCAAGGCTTACTGCAAGTGAAAAAAACCACACTGTTTGGGTGTCTGTTCTAAACAGCTCTTATTGTGGTACTTCTTCTTCTTCTACATTTTCTTCATCTTCTCCTTCTCCTTCTCCTTCTCCTTCTCCTTCTCCTTCTCCTTCTCCTTCTCCTTCTCCTTCTCCTTCTCCTTCTCCTTCTCCTTCTCCTTCTCCTTCTCCTTCTCCTTCTCCTTCTCCTTCTTTCTCCTTCTCCTTCCCTTCCCCTTCCCCTTCCCCTTCCCCTTCTCCTTCTCCTTCTCCTTCTCCTTCTCCTTCTCCTTCTCCTTCTCCTTCTCCTTCTCCTTCTTTCTCCTTCTCCTTCCCTTCCCCTTCCCCTTCCCCTTCCCCTTCTCCTTCTCCTTCTCCTTCTCCTTCTCCTTCTCCTTCTCCTTCTCCTTCTCCTTCTCCTTCTCCTTCTCCTTCTCCTTCTTCTCCTTCTCCTTCTTCTCCTTCCTCTTCTTTGTCATAATTTATTATTATTGTTTAATTATTATTATTATTGCTATTATTATTGTTATTGCTTCTTCAAGATGTAACAGTATAAAATAATGGGATGGTCTGCTCTTTTCTGTATAGCATGGTGACCCAAAGTCCTCTCAATACCTTAAATTAGAAATGTCCTGAGTTTTTTGGCTTGAAATATGATTTGAACTTTGCAGAACTTTCCTGCTAAGCATGGCAATGAGCAGGCATTTAGCCCTGCTGAAGTAAAAACAACTGGTTTCCATGTAGGGAGACTCAAAATTCAAATCCAGATGAGCCTGAGCATTCCTCAAAACAGTTCGGTTAAACTTCCTCCTGTGGTATCCCCAGACCCATGGGATGCCAGCATTTCAGTAACAGTGCAAACCCAATGGCAAAACTCTCACTGGATTCTAAGATGCCAGGATTTCACTCATCAGAATGAGATCATTTATCAGCCCTCCTTGCTCAGTCCCAGTGAAAACAGGAATGCACCAGCAGATGAATCTGGCCACAATTCAGGCTGAGGTGTGTGTTTTTAATCTCTTCCTTTGAGAGAGCAGCCCAGCATTTGACAAGCCTTTGGAGTTAGGATATATACCATGAATTAAATTCCTTTGCTGCTGGGCTCTGTTTGTGGGGAAACTATTTACCTTTTAAATGATGCACTTTCTCAGACCTGTCACTGGAAAGCAGACCCACACCTGACTCTATAGCTTCTGTAAATGGACCTGGATAAGTTTTATTGGAAGGACTGCAGGGAAACAGAAACAGCCACACCAGGCTTGATGGCCCATCCAGGGAAGTTGTTGATGTTAGATCTTCCAAGGAACAGATATAAACATGCCCATAATGGATACTATAAAGGTTCTGTCTGCAGAAGAGATGTTCCCCTAATCCATCCAATGCAGGCAATGATATCTCCTTGTCTTGCACTGGAAATGTGGAGTTTCCTTCTGTCCTTCCCTCTCTGACATCCTTCAGGAAGAACAGACAGCTCTGACTGCACAGTGCGAGAAAGGATCACACCCTTAACTAGTGAAAGAGGTTGGGGTTTACACAAATTAACCTCTAATTGCAGTCATTGATTTCATGGAAGGAAAGGGAAAGGGAGGAGAGGGAGGTGGAAGGGAAGGGAAGGGAAGGGAAGGGAAGGGAAGGGAAGGGAAGGGAAGGGAAGGGAAGGGAAGGGAAGGGAAGGGTAAAGGGAAGGGAAGAGGGAAGGGGAAGGGTAAAGGGGAAAAGGGAAAGGAAGAGAAGGGAAACTACATACTTAGGTGTGCAGAAAATCTAAGATTAGTGGTGATGCAAGCTGGTAAGTCTATTTGTTTGAGTCTGAAAGAGGACAGCCAGGTTTTTACAGTGCTCTGGCCCAGCAGTGGCAGCTTAGTGCTGCCTCTCCTGTCCTGCCACTCTGAAGCCAAAAGGAGAATGCCCCTCTTGCCCTGCCCAAGCAATGCAGGATGCACCACGCTGGATGTGAGCTGGCACACACCATCTCTGCACTCAGCATGACCACTTCATAACCTGCTGGCCTGTTCCAGCATACTGAATAGCAGACTGGGATCCTTTTGGGGAATGGTTTTATTCTTCTCCACTGTCTGAGAGGTCAAACATCCTTGACCCCCACAAATAATTGGTGATACTAAGACATGCTGAAGAACTGAGAATTGTGTTTTCCTGTGCAATTTAAAATGACATCAGGGAAAGGAGATATAAAGTAATTGAAACAGTCACTTTGTAGCCCTTTTTTTATCTCTGGTTTTAATAAAAAAATGCAAAGTAAATGTGCAAAACTTCAGATAGTGCTCTGAAACTAATGGTAATACAGGAACCTCAATGTACACCAGGGGCAGTGAAGGTGAAAAAATATTTACATCTCTATCTCTATTTATATCTGTGTTTGTACTTACATCTTCTCCATATCAAAATCTCCAAACTTTCTCCTTTGCTATTCAAGGAGATTTATAATACCTTCGACACAAACTTTTATAGAGACGTAGAATTTTCAATTAAAATTTTATCTTTTCATAATTATTTTAAACTACTTTGACTCTTCCTTAGCAGAGTAATAGGGAGATATATTGACACATATATCTTTCAACAACACCTCTCCTTCTTCACCACAAATGTTGCCCCAAGTTGCAAGCTGTTTCCCTTCCCAGTGGGTAATTGCAGAGACTACTGCCACCACCTCTGGAGACTTTATTCCCTCTTCCTGGAAATCAGTTATAAGTGCTACATAAATACACATAACTCTATTCAATTACTTTCTTGCCCTTCCTGTGCTACAGATCTATCCACCGGTGACTTCTGTTTGAATACACACCCTCCTTATCTTGAAAGAATCAGGCACAGTCTGACTGAAAACAAACTTGATTACAAGGGAGCAAGAAGAGATGGCAGCAAGTCAAAGAACATTATAGATACCACTTGCCAAAGGAATTTTCTTACAGCTTGTGGACACTGAATTATTGACACAGAGTTTGTGGTTTTGGATTGGTTTTTTTTTTTTTTTTTTTTGGGTGGGTGGATTTTTTTGCAGTGATGTTTTTGTAATGGTATTGGGATGGTAAAGCTTTTTTAGATGGTAATAGTTTGGTCTGCAGCTCTTCCTAGAGGTTGCTTTTGGGACCTGAGTATGGCAGACATATAAGTAAGAGAATTAATTTAAAAAAAAAAATCTTTAGATATTGGATATGAGCTGATCTGAGCTACACATCAAGAAATCGTTTTGGCTATAGTTGAAAGGAAACCATCACCAAATGTTGACTCAGCCGACCTAACTTAGGTAACTAACTCTGTCTAGAAGGTTTTTATCATTAAAGTGCCTATTTTCCTCCAATTGTTGTAAAGGAAATCTAGGCAGCCACTTCAGATAAAGAACCATTACAATTCTATCATTTTTTTTTGAGAATAGACCTATCCAGTGGTCCTCAAGAAATCATTCAGAAAGGAGTAAAACCAGCAGTACATAAGAGATTATATAGACATAGGGTGAGACAGTTCTGAGCTGTAAGATTAGCTACAGACATATTAAAAATCTCTCTTTAGTAAGCACAGCAATTATTGTCATCTTGATGCAAAGGAATGAGAAGAATCTTTGTAAAGGTGCACAAAAGGAAGCAACATTTTCAAAGAAAATGGGCAGACAAAATGGCCTCTGATGGAGTCTAGGAAAATCAAGTGTTTATTTTCCTTTTTCTCTTGCATTTTTGAGAGGCTTTATAGTACATAACTCCCTCACTTTCCTAACCAATAACATTTGCATATGGTTTGTGTCCAGTTCTCAACTTACACTAGTAGCTGGTGGTGGACCCTTAGGTGTATTTAAAGGCTGAGGATCATTCAGCAAAGGCAATAGAGCCCTTCCTTATGGTATCCTGCTGATCCCTCTCAGTTTCTGAGGAAGTGCTGGTGGTTAGGAGACTGACTGGATCTTCACACCTTAGTCAATTATCCATCCTCTTACTGATACCATCTGACACCAACAGCTAAAGGACTTGACGAACCTGGAGTTTAGATGACTATTTTTTTCAGTCTTCCTTCATAGACTACGTTTTCAAGATCTCTAATCATTCCTCCTGATCTTTGAATTGCCTTCAACCAGGCCATATACCCCTTGATGTTTGCTGAACAAAGGCATCTGGACAGGCTGAATTTGAAGTAAATGTAAGCAAATAGTGGTGCAAAGTTGTGCTGGAGCACAAGAGGCAAAGATTGTGGTTGGGAACAAGACAATTATGTTAATAACTTCTTATCCTCAGACTATGTGTGCTCTTGGGAGCTGTCAGCTGAGCTCTAAGGAATGCTGAGCCATTGGTATTCACCATCTTTATTCAGATTAAGCCACATAAATAAAAAGTGCCAGCAGAAAACAGCCTTTGAAGATACTGAATCTCTAATGCATATTGCTTTTCATTTCTGTGCTTTATTTTCGCTTTAAATAATAATGAAATTTTGGACAGGAGATAAGGCTGGGAGGCACATCTGAACCTGCACCTGGGAAGGGCTGCTGGCTCTGGGCATGGGGGCTGTGGGCTTTGGTTATCCACCAGATCTTCCTGCTTTGATCAGCCTGACATCTCCAATTACTGGGGACCAGTATGTACCAAGCTAAGAAGTCTCACAGCAAGCAGTCACACATTGGGAAGAACACATATGTTTTCTAAATAAACATCATTTTTTGGATTTCCCAGACTTCCAGTGTTTCTACAGTTTTTTCAGAATCCTTTATGTTCCTTCATTTTGATCTGAGAAGACCCAGAGCTTCCCCTCAGTCCCTGCCATTCCTCTCCACCACAAATTAGCCTCTCAGCATTTTGAGAGGCAGTAAAATGGGGGAGAGAGAGAAAAAAGGTGGAATTTTCTAGGATTTCCATTGTTCCCTCAGGATGTACTCCATGCTTCTCCCCTTCATTCTAGGCTATGTCTGTCAGCCTCAGAGCTGGTCTCCTAACTGCATGATCTCCATATACACATAAAGCAGTGGAAAAGCCTTGGGCATCATGAGAAAAATGCATTTTAACTACCAAAGGAAAATCCTGAATGAGAACTAAGCCAGGACATCTTGCAGCATAAGGACTAGTTACCACAGATTGTGCTATTAAAGGTAAATTATTGCTTCTATCATTATCTTAATAGCCTGGTGGTTGTGGTAAATATTTACAGCAATCCAGGGAGGTGAGAAATTCTGTATTATTAGAAAAGAAAACAGTCGCTATTTTAGTTTTGAGGAAAGCTAACTAACTTCTGTTTTTCCATTGAAAAATTGCATGCATTTGGGCCTTCAGTGGGTTGTGTATTGATGCATCTATTCATATCTCTCCACTCTGGATGTAGTACTAAGAGCAGCTCTGCAGGTTGAGGCCAACTCATTACACTGGTCCAACCCCCAAATTAAAGCAATGACCTGATGGAGCTCCAGGCCAGCTCCACTCACTCCTTCACCACTCACAGCCCTTTTTTTCACTCTCACAGGGCCAAGCAGAGAGTCACGATGTCACAACAAAGTCCCCTGTGGCAGAGCCCTACATCAGGGACTGCTGTGTTCCGTGAGACAGCAGAGGAAGCACAGGCTGGTGAGATAACACTAATCAGCTAACAGCCCTGAATAGAACAGGGAACTAAACATGTCAGCTGTCACTTATGATAGCATACAGTGTCCAATTTCATTCAATTGGGCTACTTTAACGTTCATCTTCTTTCCTATTTAAGCATAGGTGATCCTTAATTAACTTTCCCTAACGTGTCACTCTCAATTGTACTCACTGTAGGTATTATCCAGTCTAGATATATTTGGGAAAGGACATGTAAGAGCAAAAATCTTTAGAATTATGCAGAAATGGGGCAACTAGGGACCCATGCACCTTGAAAAATTCAGTCACTTGGGCATATGCTTCTGGCACACCTGATTTTATTTTAGAATTTTCTTGCATGGGAGAAGATGGCTGAGACCTCAGACTGTACAGGCAAATGAAGAACTGAGATCATTAATTTTATTTTCTTTCCCAGTTAATTCTAAAATGGTCCTTGAGAAAGGCTCTGTATTTTATACTGGTCACATTATTGATACACATTGCTCTTCAAACAAAAAAAAACTGAGAGTCACACAATTGCTCCATTTTAGTCCCAGTTTTCTCAATTGCTGCACTCTCCATTACTTGAGGAGGTTTTTGAGATGGTAATTGAGCAGTTGCACTCAACACACAACACAGAAAACAGCATATCAAGGCTTGATCTTTTCTGAGTGATATCACAGGTACTACACCAGGTTCTGTCTTGTCCAAGAACATCACCTCACCCTTTCTAATTTGGCTCAATTCCTTGCTGTGCCTATCCATGTCAGCAACATTCTTTAGGCTTGTTTTTTTAACTTTTTTTTTATTGTGTTGCTTCAGTTCTCTGTTCACACAGGATGCAAGATAAAATGATCTGCACAAAAAAGAGACCAGCATGAAGTTTGGGTCCAAGAATGTTCATGTCTGTGAGAACCAAATCTGGGAGTAAAGGCTTTTCTATGTAATAAATCTTGCAGGAAACAGTGCAAGTTCCCTGACACCCACCCTCCTTTGGCTGCACTGACTCTAGCTAAAGTGACACTATGAAAACTCTTCTTTTGGTAAAATTTGCTAAAATAATTTTAAAAAGCAAATAATGGAAAAAAGTAAAAAGGAAAAAAGTGAAAAGGACTTCCCATTCAGAACATGGTACAACTCGGATCAGAGCTGACCTACATGACAATAACAAAGCAAGTAAGGAAAATAAATTATAGGGGGAAAAAAGTGTAAAAAGCAGGGATCCAGGTCAATCCAGCAAGAGGAAGAGGTATAAGAAAAGGAAGACCTGAAAGTTTTGAGCAGGATGGAGAATTCCTAAAAAATGGGGATTCCCATTTTGGCTAAGGAAAGGATCATAATGATGGAGGCAGTTCCTGATCCTACTGCCCAGCTCCAACCCCTTCCCCTTCCTTCATGGAGGAAGCAGCAGGATCTAAAATAGGCAGCTCAGACTCAGTTACTCTTTCCTTTTTATTGGAATCTCATCTCCACAGTGGTTTCCTGCCTTACCCATGCCCTGACATGGACATTGTTTCCAAAAATGAATTATTTTTACATATTTTTATTATATAAATAAATACATTAGCTAGATAAGGGGATTGAGTTACCATTAGCAAACAGAACAGAACCAAGCTGGGTGGGAGTTTTGATCTGGTGGAAAGCTGGAAGGCTCTGCAGAGGGATCTGGACTGGCTGGGTCAGTTGGCTGAGACCAAAGATGGGTTCAACAAGACCAAGTGCTGGATTTTACACTTTGACCACAACAACCACATCCCAGGCTGGGGCAGAGGGGCTGGAAAGGACCCTTTGGGAAAGGCCCTGGGGGTGCTGGTGCCAGGAGCTGGACACGAGCCCAGGGGTGCCCAGTGGGCAAGAGGCCAGTGGCCCCTGGGCTGTCCCAGCCAGGGTGTGGCCACAGCCCCAGGGCAGGGCCCGGCCCCTGTGCTGGCTCTGCTGAGGCACCTCCAGTGCTGGGGACAGCTCTGGGCCCCTCAGGACAAGAGAGACATTGAGGGGCTGGAGCGTGTCCAGGGCAGGGAACGGAGCTGGGAAGGGGCTGGAGCCCCAGGAGCGGCTGAGGGAGCTGGGAAAGGGGCTCAGGCTGGAGAAAAGGAGGCTCGGGGGGGACCTTGTGGCTCTGCACAAGTCCCTGACAGGAGGGGGCAGCCGGGGGGGGTCGGGCTCTGCTCCCAGGGAACAGGGGCAGGATGAGGACAGGGTCTTAAGCTGCACCAGGGGAGGTTCAGGTTGGACATTAAGAGGGATTTCTTCAGAGAAAGGGTGGGCAGGCATTGGCAGGGGCTGCCCAGGGCAGTGGTGCAGTCCCCACCCCTGCAGATTTCAAGAAATGACTGAACATGGTGCTCAGTGACAAAGGGGGAATCAGACACAGCTTGGACCCAATGACCTTGGAGGTCTTTTCCAACAGAAAAGATTCTGAGATTCTGTGTTTCTGCGATTGTTTCTGTGAGCCAGTGCCAGAAGAATCTCAATGCAAAAGAAACAAAGAACAGCTCTGGAATCCCATTTCTGCCAAAAAAGCCAACAAACTGAATTCCCCTGGAGGGTTTCTAGTCTTCTACAGGTATACTAAAAAACAACAAAAAAGTTAAAAACTATTTTCTAGTGCTCCTAGCTGCAGTTTTTTGGAGAGAGAATGTGCTACTGTTGCTTGCTACTCCATTATCATCCTCTGCAAAAATAAAGTCTCATAATTAATGTCTGAAAAAATAGCAGGTGTCCAAGCCTGGATTTTTTCCCCCTTCCTTGTCTTTTTTCCCCTTTGTAGCATAAAGGTGAGTTAACAGCCTTATGTGTTCTGCTGAACTCGAGCTGGATCCAGCTGAACTTCAATTCATCCCAGCAGCAAACTGTTTATTAAAGACCTGTCAAATGCCCATATTCTGTGGATCATCACAGGAGCTGACAGTGCGACAAAGGCTTGAAATCCAGTGCATATCACTGGAGGATGCCATTAAAATGAAAGTGAGACCAAAACCTCGCAGCTGTCAGTCATTATCTAGGACATTCTCACACAGTAGATCTCACACACTTCCCTTCATCTGGCGTAGGTCTCCTCTTCACACTTCTCCATTTTTTGCTGTAATGAAACAGCTTTCGAACAAAAAAGGATTTTTGAAACAAAAAAAAAAATCCATAAATCTCTATAGAAGATGTGCATTTCTACTTCATTTGGAGTTCTCCTGCATGGCCAGTTAACCACTGTATCTCTCTTTTTGGTCACCTGCTGCTTATTTTATAGGCTGTTATAATTTAGAACCTGAAAAGAAGCATAAATAGGAATGACTGAATTTTAGCCATTAAAATAGACCTTTCATAAGAAAAATTGTTCTCAGCCACTTGCCCTTATCTCAGACCAAGCCTGAACATAACTGTTCCAGTTCAAGTGAGACTGGCTCATAATGTCTCTGTCCTCATTATTTTTTGGGTTTTCTTTTGTTTTTCCAATTCTGGGTCTGCCTGGGAATTTATTGGCCCCTCTAGCCAGATCAAGGCTGTGTCAGGGCTGTCAGTGACCATCTCTTAGCCAGGAGAAATGGCTGGTCTGAGCTCTATGGACCAAAAGTAGGAAATAGCTGAAGTCTCATAAGCTTGTTCTGAAAGAGCTTGCTATCCAGGCTGTCACACCAATTTTACAGCCATTTATCTCCATCAACTTCAGACACACTGTGCCAGAGCAAAAAATAATGGAGTGTTGACTCAGCCTTTTACAATTTTAAAGTCATACTTGATTTACTTTAGGATACAGTATATTTTATTGCCTCCTGTCTTCACTCTTGAACCCAGGTCTCCTCATCACTAGACCAGTGGCTAAAGAAATATCTAAATACAAGACAAAACCACGGTATAATTACTCAACTGCACTCTCATCACTTGTCCTAGATAATTATGAAATGGTTCCACTTTTTATGTCTATAATTATTACAAACTCATATCAAAAGGAAGGTCATCCATATTAGCACAGCTTTCAGATTTATTACACTACTCTGGCACCGCTTTGATGTAAAAGAATTTGACAAATATATTTGGTATAAAAAAAATATTAAGGGTAATTTTGTCATTTGCACATGGATTTTTATGATTAAAGAATTTTTAGAGGCTCAGTGCACAACTTACCTTACACTGCAATTATTTAAAAAATTTTATTTTGCTTTAATATATACAAAACAGCTACAGAAATTGTTGGAATAATTCTAGTACAGCTCCAGGTTAAATTCTGTTCCATTAAGAACAGAGAGTTAATAATGCCAGTCATACATTTCAACTTAGGGGTAATTATATGCCTTTAAAAATATATTTTAAGTGTAATTACAGTGGAATTGCAGTAAAGTGGCCATGCAATGAAAAACACTCCATTACCCAGTATACCAGAGGCGGGTGGAAACTTAACCAAATCGGACTTAGTGTTTCAGCCAGGTACTTTGGAGATTTTTTAGGGATGTCAGTGAGCAAGGAACAGCAAAATATAGCGAATTTAAAAAAAATATTCAGTTAAGGCTAACAGCATACAGCTGCAACAAAATGTCCATGACACAGCTAGTGCAAAAAAAATGTGTAAAAAACCTAGGATATTCTTACCAAAGGTTTTGATTTAGGCCTCAATTTCTAAATGCAATTGAAAAACAGTTTTGGGGAGGGATTAGACAGGAGTTATTTAGACTGGAAGAAGAAGAAGAGGATGGTATGAGGAAAGCCTGTGTAATGCTGCCCAGAAGATGAAGTTCCCTCTAGAAGGATGCCTGGAAACGTGGAAACCGTTCTGGGCGCCTCCTGCTCTGCTTAGGAAAATGAGTCATACTTTCACATATTCTTTATGACTAAAAAGGATGGCACTCGTGCATTGCTTGGCTATAGCAGCAAGGCTGCCTCCTGACAGAACAGCCCTGGAGGCCCAAATACTGATTAATTGCTCATGACATAAGGAGTCATGTTAATATCAGCAGTGGGATCCGGTTCCCAGGGAGAGAAATGGCAGACTGGTAATTCCTCTTGATCCACAATGGAACAAATAATGGAAATGATCCTACAGATCAGATAAACTAAAACAAAAACCAAAACAATGGGGGAAACAAGAATCAAGAAAGTTTTAAGAATATCTGTAATCATCCCTCAAAGAGCTTAGTGTTGAGCTGTATTTGGAGAATATAAAATATTTCCTGGGACAAAATCTGCAAAAAAGTCTGAACAGCCCCAGAACCTCTCTGATAAAGGACCCATCCTAGCCTGGCAAGGTGGATCAGGATGGTGCAAGCTGTCCCCAAGCCCAGCAGAGGACTTGGAGAAATGTATGGCCTGATCTGCTCCTGCCCCAGATGTGCTGTGACATGGGTTCAGGGAGCTGGAAACATCAGCTTCTGTGAGAAATGAGAGGCGTGCAGACCAGCATGTCTGGATGAGTCAGTGGAGGGGGAACTGGGCCAGTTGGAAGATTTGGTAAGACTGGGCACATATATCTTCCACATTGTCTGTAACCAACAGCGTCCTGGAACAGAAAGGCTGGATTATCCCAGCCTGAGTAACATAGAAGCCAATTATTTTGGAGCGAAAAACTCCTCGAGTTCTTGCTTCTGTTTAATTCCATGGTCCAAGTGAAAAACTTGGAGACTAGATAAAAAGTGTGTGAGGTAAAAAGGGAAAGGACAGGGGCATTTCCAGGCAGCTGACTGGATTAGCTCATCTTCAGTAGTACTGCAGTACTGTATCCCCAGGAAAGAAGCTGCATTACCCAAATCTGGTAGAAGCCCTTTGGCATGTGATGGAAGGACTCACCTCATCTTGCCAGAACACACCCAAGGAGACCCCAGCTGAACCTGTAAAGGACCTGTGGAGACTAGTCCTCCTGGCATGCCCAAACTCCACATTCCCAGAGCAGCTGGGGGTTGAAAAAGCACAGAGATCTACTAGAGGTGGCAATTTAAGATCCGCAAAAAGAGGCTGCAGGACTGCAGGAGAGATTCCTGACCTTACCAAAGATCCTGGGGAGTTCCTTGGTGCAGGTGAATAAAAGAAGAAGGGGATACTCGTCATGGAAATAGGCCACCATCTTGCATGGCAACACATGGAGACATGGCCTGGACGTGTTGGCTAAGGGGATTTAACATGGCTCATGAAAGCTCTGGGACTGACAGGAAGACCTGTGGGACTTGGGTCTATAACTGAAGGAAACGGGAAACCAGAAAAATAAAGATTGCAGGAACAAATTAATTAAATACTGACACAACCAAAAGAAACTTTCACCAATCCAAGGCTGGACAGGACACAGCCTCCCCACTGTCCAGTGAGCTGCTTGTGGGAAATTGCAGACCCCAAGCTGGAGATGTTCTTTGGGGGAAGAAACTTTTGTGTTCCAACACAGGCAGTACGAAGCCCCTCTGGAATTCTGCTAATAAATACAAATATCTGTGAAGGACACAGGGACAACTGGACAAATTTTAAGGGTTGATTTTCACATGATTCTGGAGAAAATGAAGCCCAAACTCATCACTGATAGAGAAAGTTGACAGGAAGGCAGGAAAAGACTAAGGAAGACTTGAATCCTGGGATTCTTTCGGAAGCCTGTCCACAGGAAAAAATAAACAGTTTGATTGCAATTTTGGTAGCAACTGTGGTACAAGAATAAGCTGCCAACAAATTCAATCTTTAGAAAAGTATTTTGGAGAGGATGGTTAATTAAAGTATGATTTCTAAATATTTAGGAGTAGTAATAGTCATAACCATGACAACAAAAACAATAATAATAACAACAGCAGTAGTAATACAACAATATGTCCTGAATTCAATTCCAGAGCAGTACTCTTGCCCTCAGTGAAAATATAGATGATGCCCATGAAGATGGAGATTTGCACAACAGCATACATTGAGCAGCTACTCTGTCATGTCACAGTGTGAAAAAGAATTGAATAAGTCCCTGGGGGCAGTTATCAGCATGGTATGAATTAGCTTTCAATCTCTACTGAAATCTCACCACCTTTTTGGCTAAAAATGCATAGTGGAAACAAGCCTTCTTTGGAAGACAGAGGCTGAAATGCTAGAATCTGCTTTATTTTCAGGTAGATGTTGACCAGGATGCTCTGATTGGCCCAGTGTCCATGTGGAAATATGTGTAGGGATGTGCAACAGGAACCTTAAACTAGGTGAGGAGTACTGCAGAACAGGATGACACGTGAGATCATCCTGCTTAAAGGTTTAAAATGAGGTTAGAGTGAAGCACACTGCAACTTCCCGAGGGCCTGTCCCAAGGTCTCTTGTTTTATCAGGACTATGGTACAGCTGCAGTGACTGAGTAAGAGGGAATTCTTACTGGGCTGAGTGTCATTAGGCTCAGAGTTGAACCCTAGTTAGTGGTTCTGCCTTACCCTCCTCCCCTTGCTTCCAAACTTCAAGAAAGCTTACAGACAGCAGTGCTTAGAGTGCCGGAGTCCAATGGTCCTGGCATAGTGGTGCTATATGAAGGAAAGTTTCCAAAGAAAAGGTCTTGGGGAAAAAAAAACACATTGCTGAAAAGGAAGTTCTGGTTGTGGTTAAATCTGTAAGACTCTCACCATGGGCTGCAAGGCAGAGTAGCTGTGGTTAGATCAGGCTGTAGTTTCTTGCACTAGCTCTTTAATTCTGACATCCAGGGGAAACTTGCCAGGTGGTTGGAAAAATTGCCTTGTTTTGATTTCATGGTCATATTGACGCCTGGGTGTGAAAGCACAGTAAGGCTGAGGGTGTTATTGGGAAGCTAATTGTAAACACTGTCTCATGAAGGAGTGGGAGGAACCAGTTGCTCCAGAGAAAGCTCCTGTTTGGGAAAAGTTGAATGCTTCTTTTTTTCCCCTACTTTTTTTACTTTTCTGTCTAGTTTGAGAAAGTACAGTGAGGTTGCAGAAAAGAACACTAGAAAAGAACTTCCAGAAACAAAACTTACTGTCCAAATGGGGGGGCTAGGAAATAATTTGAAAAAATCCTGAGCATCCAGAACCAGAGTACTCCCTGCATGCTGCTACCCAATGTATGAGCAATCTCTCACCCTGGTCTGAAGACCCAATAAATAAGACAATGGGGACCATGTGTGAAAATTGGTAGAGATTTCTGGACTGTTCAGAAATGGCTGTCAGGGAGGTGGATGCCCTGTATCGCATCCCAAGTATTTTCTGATTTATCTCTGGGATATCCCACAGTCTTCCTGCTGGTGGGTCTTGCTCTGGAAGATGCTGCACAGCCTCAGGCTCAGATGATGGTTACACTTGTGAGTGCTGTGCTGTGTCTCCCTCTCTGCAGGCAGCAGACCAAGTGCAGAAATGCATAGTAATGCCCTCACATTACACCTGGACAGGTGGAAAGAGGGAAAAATTAATTTGCTCAGGCAAAACACCCTTGTGCACTTTGCCTCTAGAGGAGGTGTAGAGGTTCCCATCTGCAACGGCAGAGGGAAAGCTTATTGCTGAATCTCAGTTAAGGATTTATTTTATTTTATTTTTGTCCCCAGGCTGTAAATCTAGTCCTTAATTACTTTTCAAATTCTTACCAAAGTGGAAGCATCTCAGATGGAAGAATTTCAGTAGCCATTTTGTTCTTCCTCCCAATTCCAAATTTCTTCCCATGAAAAATGTTTTACAACCTGGAGCATCAAATCTCAAGATTTCCTTCTGTAACATTAAATTACTTCCTTTTATTGAAAAGATTTGTTTTTCTTTTATCTAGCTGTTTTTTTTTCCAACAAATAAACCATAAATTTTTTTTCAATTCCTTCTCCTTACTTTTTTTTTTTTTTTTTTTTTTTTTAGCCAAATATCATGCTTCCAGTTGCCACTGAAAATTAAGTAATTCTTCTGTTTTTTCCATCCTCTTTGAATGAAAACCTCTTTACTTTTAGATCACTGGCAGGCTTCATTTCATAATTTAAAACTTTTCTAAGCTAGTGCACAGTTTTGGTGTGGGTGCTAAAAAATATCTCACAAACCTTTGCCTCACTCCCCTGCACCGGCTCCCCATGCCCACCCACAATTTGAAGGCAGAATCCAGTCTTTTCCAGGCCCCTTTAGTATCCCTCAAAACATTTCTCCAAGCTGTACAAGGATGTCTTAGAGGCCAGTGCAACTGTCAGAAGACAAACCAGGGCTGTTTTGGGCATGGAGCAGAAAGCATGCAGGCATTAAAACAATTTGGCATGACTAGCATTAATTTACTATACTGTTTATGGTTAAAACTGTCCAAACAGTTAGTCAGAGGGAGCTGAGTTTGCACAGCTTTGTCTGGATGTCTTGTCTTATTTAGGATCTGGACCTCAGAGCAGCAGGAATGCAGAGGTGGAGATGCGTCATGGTACAAAAGCACAGAGCAGATTAATGTGTTGGTACTGGGTGGACATTGACAAAATGTTGGTTAAAACTCTCCAAGCCCTGCTGCTTTTAGCAAAGGCCATTGTATTAGATTCAAGTTTTACACTAGCCAGATCTTGTAGTTGTTCGAAGTAGGCCTACAGTGGGAAGAGAAACTTTCCAGTCGGCTGTAGGGGTACAGGTGGTGGAGTTTACCAGCTCTCCAAATGTTTTTCATTTATTTTTCCTTCCTGAGATAGTTAAATACACATTCCTCAGCTGTGTAAAAACAAATGGCCTACTCTCCCACTTCGGGTGCGTTTCAAATGAAAGCCAGGCTTAATTAGAGCTTTTGAAGGCTTAAGAGTTAATGTGTGCCCATTAAACACTAACCACCAGTCCTTTACTCTCTGTTTGCTGGCCATTGGTGCTCAGGGCCATGCCAGAGTGGGCTGTGGGGCTGTGCTAGTGGGGACCATCTCAGGATCATGGCACCATGCCCATCCTGGGAGAGGCCAGCAGCAGATGTTTGACCACTCTGAAGCTTGGAGAAATGTCTCCAGGTTGGGAACACTTGGATGGTGATCTTGTCTCTCAGTTGGATTTACTGTGGGATTTGAGCTCGCAGGGAGATGGAGAGAAGCCTTGGCTCTGGTGGCCAGCATCATGTGGCATTTTGCTGGCCGGCTGTCGAGCTCTGCAGGTCAGTGGGGATGTGCACCTGGCTGCACAGGATGGATCCCTACACTTGTCCCTGTGCGGGAAACACTGCAAGAATTACTGCTCCTATTTTATGGGTTTGGGAAGCTGGGGATTAAATGAGTTGTCAAAGGCCACACAGAGAGCCAGGGGCTGAGCAGGCAGCACGCCACGAGCCTTCACCGCACTCCAAGGCAGCTCCAGACCACACTGCATCTTAAAGGCAGGCATTCAACCACCCTGTGGCTTGTATGGATGCTTAAATTGGAGACAAATTGCAGCATTTTTGCCTTTATTTGCACGGGTAACATCTGTCCAGGCTTCTAAACCTGCACAATGACTGGTGAGTAATTCAGCCAAGATCTCTAGCAGACAAAATAGACATGCACTGCACAGGGACTTATATGTTGAGCTTCCCTGCAAAAATCGCACTGACAGACTTGCAATAAATATATAATTTTATGGCCTATTTCTCAATCATATTCTGCTCCATAATATCATGCTAAGAACTGTGAGCTACCTTGCCAATGGAAATATGCAGCTGGCAAGAGGTAAAGTCTCTCCAGAGCTGTTCAAGGAGCCATAACTGTAACAATATAAGCAAATAGATCATCAGCATATTCCTTTATGCATTTTTTTCTCCTTTTTTTTTTCCTCTCCTCCTTCTTTCTCCTCATTTTCCCCTCTCACTTTCTTCCATCTGCCCTTCTCCACCATCCCTCCCCCTCACTCACTCCTCTATTAGTGTTTAGAAGATTTCACAGTTTTCTCCCAACCCTGGAAAGAATGTAAGTCGATGCTGCTGATTGCCTTTGAAAACATTTGGAACAAATTATGTCTACTTTTGGAATCTGAATAAAAGAATGTGAACCTCACTGGAGAAATATGAAATACAGGGTGGGATTCACAGAAGGTCTGTAGCATTTTTTTCCCTCCTTTCTTAAAAACAAAAACCAACAACACTTTTAACTTTTTTTCCTTATTTTTGTTACTTCAGGTTGGAAAATATTTCATGTGGGAAAAGTGAAGAGTCTAGAAAAGTGCTTTTTGTGAAGCAATATCTTCATCAGTTCTTAGAAAAGTGAAAATGATGATTGGCATGAGTCAATTGTTAACATGAACTCTGTGAACCCAGTAGGCTTGATGAAGAAGTGAAACAAATTGTATTCTCCCTACCTCCTCCAGTGAGGGAGATTTTGGGTGACTATAGTCTCTATTTTCTGCTTTATTCTGATTTTAGTTTGCCTCGGTTTCCCTACCTGCTGGCTGCTGCCACCCTGTGGTGCTGTGCAGCTGCCACCAGCAAAAGAACAGAGATCTCCTGGGGAAAGGGGCTGTAGGTGCATTTAGGACACTTAGGACAAGTTGAGGGCACATTTACAGATGCAGACTTTCCTACATGTAGAAGTATTTGCATCCAGGATTTTGTTTTGTCTTATTGCAGAAAATGGTGCCAACCACAGAGTTTCATTCCAAATCATCCTACAAATGGCTCAAATTTAGTGGAAGAAACTGGAAAGAAGGACTTTTCTTTTTCTTCCTTTTTTTCCCTTTTTTTAAAAATTTTAAAATTAATGTTGATTTGTTTTGGGTTCAGACTCATGCCTAGTATAAACGAAGAAGCCTCATAATGAAAAGATGGACAGCTTTGCACTTCTACACCAGCCTCTGTGAAATCAGCAGCTAGCTGATCCACAGCCACGCATTTGGGTTTAGGAACATCCTGTCCTTTGCTCTTGAGGCTTAATTAGGAGAAAATGAAGACAGAAGCTTGCCCTGTAGAGGACCAGCCATCAGACCCAGTGTTGCTGATTCTCCTGGGCCACCATGGCCTGACAGTTCTGATCTTAGCCCTTCCCTGGGGAAACTTAAAAACTGGGGAAACTTAAGAACTGGGGAAAAGTGTCTCACAAGGGTTTTCAGCAGATATCTCCTGAGATTCTGCATAGTTTTCAAAATGAATGGAAAGTAGCAATGACCAAGACATTTTCCCATTTCTCTTCTGCTTTTCTGGAAGCTCTCCAGAGGAGTGGAAGCCTATCCACACTAAAAAGTTGTTGCAGTTACTGGTAAAAAATGAATATAAATTGTTCTGAAGATCAAATAATTTTTTTTTTTCTTTTTTTAAGAGCAGATGAAAACTATTTTCTAAGCTTTGGACTTTTTGTTTTGTTTCCTTGACTCATAAAGCTTTGGTGAATCCTCCTCATAAGTGCCAGAGAGGGCAATTGATGCCAAAGCCCTGGCAAGTTTGAATCTGTTCACATAAACCCTGTGGGTGTGAATTTGATTCTTTCCAATGATTGTTTTGGAATGATTTAGTCACATTGTTTTGACCTACTTTCCCTCCTTGCAAACTTCATCCAGGCTGGTTATTGTTTATACAAAGGGACCAAAGGCTATTTTATGCACTGGTATATTATTTCTGATGAATAAGCTAAGTGAAAAAAACAAAAAGAAAATAGGTAAAACACACTGTAGGCAAAAAAACCAGAGCATTTTGTCCCAGCTGGAAAGGTCCCAATGCAAAGAAGAAGGTTGAGGGAGTGACTCCAGCAGGTTTGTCTCTCAGCATTTTATAAGATGAACATAAGAATATGAGAAAGCACCTGGGAGTGAATCCCTTGTGGGCTGGGGAAAAGAAGATGGCTCAGAGGTCAAAATCAAGTCTTGTCACAAACTGAAGGGTTGAGAGGTGGCCAGGAGAGGAAGGAAAGTCATCTAGAGGGGGTTTGGAGACCACTGCCTGGTGTTCCCTGATGGAACACAGAGAGTCAGTCACCAGCAGCTGGGCCGTGGGCGAACTTTTGGGAGACCCTCTCCTGGCTGCACTGAGAGGCTGTTTGGGTTTGTCAGCACTACTGCCACAGCAATAATAGGGATGATCGGATTCCTGCTTCCTGGAGAGAGAATGTGCCCTACGGAGATGGGGAGAGATAGGAATCAGGAAGATCATAAAAGATGGGAAGGCAACAGTTGAAGCAGGGAGTCATTAAAAGGAAGTTAATGCTGTTAGTGGGAGGTAGTCTAAGAAAATATGTTAGAAGCTGAGATGTAAACTTGAAGGGCAAATATAACAGTTTACATCTATGATTTTCAAGAAACTCCTGGGGAGTGAAATGCCACAAATTTTTGCCAGAAGCTTGACATCCAGGAGCTTTTTGTGCCTCTGGTAATCAGCCTCCTCATATCTGACAGCCGGACTGGGAGCAAGTACTTTTCTCCCAGTGTTTGCTGACACCTTGGAACACCACCATCACTGAGAACAACAAAAATCCTCCTCGTGTCTCCACCAGGGAACTCAGAAATGATCATTAGGACTATCAGGTTCCCAGAGAACACAGCAAGGAAAGCATCCCTCTATAAAGTCAGTTTTGAACTGCAGCAGAGAGAAAATAAAAATAATTAAAAAAAAAAAAATAGTGTAAATATGTCTTCAACATCAGATCTTCCGGACCTAAAGGAAATCCACATAAGCATACAGCTCCACTCAGCTTAAAAGCTCACAGAGATGAAATATTACCAATAAAACATCATCAATAGACTTTCACATACAGTAATTGGAATGCAAAAGGTATTTAATTGTCAAGCAGGGCATGTATCATGTCTGAAGCCCGGAAAACCCTGAGAACAGCAGTATTTATAGCCCTTTGCATTTTCTGCATTTCAGGTCTGTGCAAGACAAAGAAATCATCTGCAGGCAAAGTGTCAATCCTGTGGCAAAGGTTACAGATTAAACTGCTGCTCTGTAAATATGTATATACATCCACAATGTATGCATTATTCTGAAAGGAAGCCAGTCATCCAGACATTGATTTTCCTGCAAGAAATATAATTCACTGAAACACAGTGGCTGCTGCAGTTTAACAAGCACTATTTCCTCCTCTCATACATGGATTTTTGCATTCAAAGGACACAGTTTGCTTATAAGTTTGTGCGTGTGTGTTGCAGAAGAGGGAAATCTTTACCTAGAAATCTTTATCTTCGCTGAATGCTGCTTTTCAGCTAATGAGATTGCTGTCACCTAAATTTTCATTGTTTTAAGAGCAAGTGGCTGCCGACAGTTTCCTTTCAAGCTTGAATGATGAAAGGAAAACACCACGCTGCCTCATCTGGCTAGCTTGCTGTGAGCTAATGAGCCTGAGGCTGCACCCATCTTTGCTATACTAGTGTGACCTTATGTCTGCTAATGCACAGGGAAGGAGTGAAAAATGTACTGCTAGTTCCCTCCAACAGTTCCCTGGGGACATGCTGAATGTGCCAAACAATTTAGTAAATATATATCAGGTTACTGTGTTGAAACATACTCCAAAGTATTGCAACCTTGGGTATCTCAATCAGAATATCATATTTTATTTTTGCTTATCTTCCCCCTTGGTGTTCAACATTTGGTAATTTCTCTCTGAAAAGGATATATTTTCTGGGTAATTTTGACACCTTTCAGGATAACTTTCAATTTGTGATTAGTTTTCTAACAGGCTATCTGACATTTTTAACTGTATTTTTGGTTAGGTGTTTTTTGGGGTTTATTTGTTTGTTTGTTTGCTTTCTTTTTCACTACCAGGTAAATAGAAGTTGATTTTAAAAAGAATTCTTGACTGTGGCTGTGCAAGCCTGTGCTATCAAATCTCTCACAGAATGTTTTGTGTTGGAAAGGACCTCAAAGAACACCTCATTCCACCCCCTGCCATGGCCAGGGACGCTTCCCACTATGCCAGGTTGCTCAGGACTCCATCCAAGCTGGCCTTGAACACTTCCAGGGATGGGGCAGCCACAACTTCCCTGGGAGACCTCTGCCAGGGCTTAATCCCCCTCACAACCAATATGTTACTTACTCCAGAAGAAGTGATTTATCAGCTGTTGGCAGCAATACCCTCTGTAGTTTGTTGATTTATGAAGTTTGCAGAGCTCTACACAAAGAAACAGAGTAGATGTTTTTAGCTAATCTACCCATCCCACAGTTCCCCTCTGACTGCTCTGCAGTCAAGTCTCTGCGTCCTCAAAAAACAAGTTTCCACCATTTCCCACTAGAACGGCCTTGGCAACAGAAGAAGTGCTTATCTTTTGGGAAGTCACTCCCTACAGTGAACGAAAGGTGCTTTGCAAAAGGCAGTCCTGACCTCAGGCAAACAAAAACTGGGGGGAAGATGTTGCTCTCCCCATTCTCAGGGCAGGGGATGCCAGGAAGGATGATCAGGTTCTTGGCCCCATGTGGCACAGGACTGACCGTGTCTGCCTCCAGCACAGCAGTGCCTGCCAGGGTTGTCTCTGCCTGCTGCAAGGAAGCAGGTCTGAGCACAGACCTCCTGCCCTGTGCCTTTTTAATGGGCTGTTTTGTTTTATTTTGTCTGTGGCTGCCAACCAGCATTTTCTCCTGTGCTGTTGGAACAGCAGAAGCGCTGGCTTGTTGGCACGGAAGCTGCTTTTCCCTCTCACTAAGCCTGTCTGAGTTATTATTGCACTGCAGTCACCCTGTCCTTTTTTGCTTTCTGAGGCATCAGCATTTCCCTGCAATAGCAGTTGCAGTGTGCTGTAACCCTGTGGTTGTGCTCCATAAGCCCTGAACCTCAAATCACAGGAGCAATGTTTCCTCCTCTGTGGTCCCTGCCTTTGTTTTAAATAAGTATTCGGTCTGAAACATGGAATCCTGTGTTTGATTTCCTTTATTTGCCTCCATCCACACCTTTCTGAACTGCTGTGGTAAATCCTTCATGCTAATTATTATCCTTTAAGACTCACAGAACAGCAAATGCTTATACACTGCTTAAAACGCAGAGATAGAGCATGGCTGGTATCCAAGTGCTACAATCCAACCAGGACAGGATTAAGTATATTCAAGGCAAACACACCCACAATCTAATCAAGACAAAAGAAGAAATCTTGGCTCAGTTTGAGTCAATGGGAGTTTTGCCACTGACTTCAGTGAGGTTAGGATTGTACCCAAGATAAACAAGTATGAGACAAGACAAAATAAAATAGTTTAGAAGTGGAAAGGTTTGTGAATGAGTCATGCGAGAATAAGGCAAGGGATATTTACTTTCTGGGGCGAATGAAGATGAGGCAAAAATGAAATATGTTTATTTATACGTGCCTGAATGCAGAGAAGAAGAGAGGGGGTCCCTACTGCAGAGCCCACACCTCTCTGACAGCTGCAGGATGGTCACAAGTGGGGTTCCCCAGGGCTCAGTATTGGAGCCAGCTCTGTTTAATATCTTCACTGATGATCTGGGTGAGAGGACCGAGTGCACCCTCAGCAAATTTACAGATAACACAAGTTTGTATGGGAGTGTCGGCCTGCTAGAGAGTAGGAGGGCTCTGCAGAGGGTACCAAAATGAGATGGTGTGGCTGGTCCTGCTGGCAGTCTGCTGATGAGAGGCTGACACCACAGAATAGGCAGCAAGACAAATGTCTTCACCAAAACCTCATCAATTATATCTTTCCTCATTGCAAATTTCCGTATTGCAAAAATCCTGGAGGGTTCTCTACCAGGCTTTATTTTTCATTTTTGGTATGAGACAGGAACAGTAAATGTCCTAAATCTAAAAGAACCAAATAATCTCCTTTAATTAAAAAGTAATAAAAATATTTTTGAAGAAAAAAGTGTTCAGGTTTTTTTTTTTTTTCCTAATGTATCTAGCTTAGCATGTAAAGTTTATCTAAAAATGATTTGATTTTAACCTGGGTTTTTTTGAGGAAGGTGTTCATGATACAATGTGATTATATGTTTGATAACTGGGAGAGAACAGGATGTTTCGCTCTTGGTCTTATTCTCAATGGAAAGTGAAGAGGTGATGGGTCTTGTATTAGAAAATTCTGCTTACCCTCAGCCTCAGGGTCCCTGCCACTCTCAGGACCTGTTTCTGGGGACAGAAGCTACCACAGCTTCATGGGGGAGTGCATGCCTACCTTCACCCTTTGGGCTTTCTCTTTGCTGGGATGAAATGGTGCTTAAAGTGGGCAAAATGTTGTGGCAATCTCACTGCAAGGAAAGCTGTGCTGCTCCAGAAAGTGCTCCTCAGAGACACCAGCTGTGAATCACCTTCTGCTGCTACCTGTTGTTGCAATCAGCAGCACAAAGTCCAGCTGGAGACCAGGTGTCCCTGGGGCACAGGGGTGCCTGTACTGGGGCCAGCACTATTTAATACCTTCACTGAGGCACTGGGCAACAGGACTTAGAGAGTCTGGAGATGGTACGAAACTGGGAGGCAGAGTGGGTGGGTGTGGTGCTACTGGGAGGGCATGGATAGCTGGGAGGAATGGGTCTGCAGGAATCCTGTGAAGCTTGGAAAAGGGAAGTGGCAATTCTTGTCCCAAGGGGAGAACAACCCCAGGCACTTCACCCGTGGAGATGCTTAAAACCTGACTGGGCACAGCCCTGGACATCCTGCTCAGACTGACCATGGATGAGCAGGAGCTGTACCAGAAGATCTCTGGTCATTCCTTCCAGCCTCAACGGTTTTGTGTGTTCCCTACAGGACAGACAGGAGGTTTTTACCAAAATAGGCTGAAGTTAGTCTGTGGATGTACCTGACAGGAACATGATATCCATGTCTAAGTCATGTGTGTTTGGATGAATAACAAATTCCTTATCCTAACCCTTTCACATTCCTGTGGAGGGAATTTAACACCTGCAGGTCCCTCAGGGGTGTCACCTCTCTGGTGTCCCAAGCACACACACAGACAAGAGCATATCTGACCAGCCTGGGCCAACCAGGTACAGCTGGTACAACTCTGCCTTTGCTGCACTTAACAGATGTTTCTCCACACACTTGACTGGGAACGAGAATGAGCATTAGTAAAATTGGTATGACTGAATCCCCTTATGAAGCTAAAGACACTGTCAGGATAAGACACCTACAATGACTGTGGCTTCCATTAAAATGTCACTCATGAAACAGCTCTTACCACCTCAGCTTATCATTCCAAATGCCTAGGAACTGTCTGGCATCCCAAATACTGATGAGTAGTGACTTATTGAACTCTCAATCACAATTTCTTACGAGACCTGGAGGGGGGTAGGATATTTTGGTTCAGTCACAAAGTCGGTGACTTGTCCTCAGGGCTGCTTAGTGCTGCTTCAGGGCTGCAGAGCTGCTGGGAGGGCAACTCCACTGCTGCTCTGCTCTTTGTTGAGTCCTTGATAAAGGGGGAACTGATAAAAAATCGACTTTGTTCAAAGGAGACAGTCAAGGGACTGCATAAGAACAGAGCATGGGTAGTGCAATTTTTTTCTACTAATAGTCCTATTCAGCCAAGAATAAGCAGTAGGGACACCTTCTGTAATTTTGGCCAATTTTTTTTCAACCTCCATAGCATCTTGGGTCTACTAGTTCCCCTGGAACCTGCAGGTGAGCAGGGGAGGAGCCAAGTGCAGCCTTGAAGTACCCTTCTATCTCTTACCTGGCTTTGCAACCACCGCCTGGGGTTTAAACAAGATGAGCTTCAGAGCAGCAAGAGGATGAAGAGGGATCTACACCAGACCCAGTGGAGAATGTGTGATTTGCGATGAGTGCTTGAAAATAGCACAGCTAAATCTGTCCTTGCAGCACAGCTACAGAAGAAACCAAAGACAGCAGTCCAAGAAAAGGTCCAAAGACAGCAGAACGCTCAATAAATGTGGAAAATATTTTTTGTGCTTTTTCTTTCTTTCAAGCTGCCATTCTCTAAAATGCCCCTGTATGGTCACACCCACTGCCTTGTAGTGAGAGGGAAAAAACATTTGTGGTCAGACCTTATTTCAAAGAGTTCCTGAAAAATTCTTGTTTTCATGTAAAATTCATCCTGTTTCCCCCTGCCCCAAAAAAATCACATTCCAGACTATATCTGGTTATCTGTTACTGAAACCATAACATGGCCATGAAATCCAGACTCACCCTCAGCCTGGAGGCATGCCAACATCTCCAAACCTTTTACAACCAGGGTTTCAATCAAGTTATTCATCCACCTAATCAAAAAAACTAATAATATATACAATTTCAGGACTTCAAATATTTTGTCTTCCATGGTGGAATACAAATGAAACCACAGTTTTCTTAACACTGGTGATTGCTGACAGCAGCTATTTGATAAAATAACCTCTGCCTGACTCAAACAGAACATGCCTCCTGGAAGGAAGAACCATAAGAAAAAAACTAGGTTAAATGGTGTGAATGAAGCAAGATTTGGAGCCCAAATAGTAAGGGTAGGCATAGCTGTTGCTGTCATAAAAAAAAAACCTAAAAACCCAAGGGGTTAACCCAGAAAGAAATCTATGTTCTGGGCTGAAAACATAGTGCTTGGGGCAAAACTAAAAAAAGCTAAGAAAGCTGATGAAAAGGTCCCTCAACACCCTAATTAAGCCATATTCCATATTCAGTTCCAAGGCTACCTTGGCTGGTTTCTTAAGCAAATGATTCATTCAGATAAAATGAAATCAAGCAAGAGCTGGTGTTTCTAAATTAATTTGGAAATGTTATACTAATTAATTAGTATTTCACATCGGGATGGAAATTGAGGGAGAATTCTACAAAGTTAGCAATATTTTTCCCTGTTAACTGGAAGAACAAGGAGCAAAACCTGAATGCAAATTCCAGCTTTTACTTAGTATAGCTTTAGGATTCAAGGTATGGCAAATATTTTAGGCAACAAGGTCTGCAGTGTCCTGAATAACAAAATAAGATAGTCTGCTTAATGTAGTGAGAGAGTCAAGAAAGAGTGAGATGGATGATCCATGTCTGGATGAGATCCATAAGGAATCGAACAAATAAACCTCCTAAAATGCTGGAGGTCATTCTGGAAAGTGAAAATTGACAAAACAAGCTTGTTGCATCACTGCTGTTGAGTCTGAAAGCACGATAAATAAGAAAAATCAAGAATGATAACAAGCAAGGGGTGAAAATAAAAAAGTCTAAGCACAGCACTGAAGAATGAGACATCCCCCACTCCTTCTCAAATGGACTTGAAGAAGTTATTGAAATGGACCAGCTGCTTTGGAAACAGAAGGAAAACATCCTGTGAATAGTGGGGCATATTACTACTTGAATTACAGATGCAAACAGCTGATATTAGAGAGTATTCGTAGTTCACCCGTCTGCTACCACCTTTTCTACTAGCAATCTTTTCCATCAGTTTAGTCAGGCTGAGCAGGATTATAAACACATTTTCATTAAAGCTCCAAACTGAACAACACATTTCTGCCTTTCTCCCCACACTGAAGCTTGACATCCGTTTGTCAAGAAACCTTTCAGGGAACATTTTGGAGGAAAATGTCTCCTTCTGGCAGAGCTTATATTTTGAAAAGAAAGCATTCCCTCCATTGGAGAGAACCCCCATTTCTGATGTGTGGACGATTTTTCACTTACTAGTTTTGTAGGCACATGACAATGATCAGGAGATCTTTATTCAGGATAATCCCTACTTGATCAGCTTTGAGCTATCTCTACTGAATGCTCATGGGTTGAAGTGAACTGTTATATTTTCCTTACAGTAGATGATATAAACAGCTGGCATAGCAGATGAGAATATTCAGATGGAAAAGGCATTAAGAGTTCTGTGTCCTCAACTACAGCATCAAAGTCTATGTCAGGCGTTGTAAAAGATGGGAATAGGTTAGCATAACTGGGAATTGCAAGATTGTACAAGATTATCCCCCCGGAATTATTTAAGCAGCATTACTCAGCCTGTACAAAGGGGTTTCCCTATGGTTAATCACATTTATTGTTGCTGATATTAATACCTCTCCTTTCTAAGCTCCCAAAGCCCCAGTGGGATGAAAGGTAGTCAGCGGAGACAAGCACAGGGACCACGATGTGAGAGTCATAATTAACCTCCTGGACAGCCACCAGATCAAGGTAGTATCTGCTAAGATACCATGTCATGTGGAATCCCCAGGAAGGGAGAACATCAGCCCGTCGGAGTCACTCCAGACAAGGAATACAGTGTTGATGGGAGGGCTGGAACAGCCATGTTATGAGGAAAGGCTGAGAGAATTGGGGTTGTTCAGCCTGGAGGAGAGAAGGCTTTGGTGTGACCAAATTGTGGCCTTCCAGTGCCTGAAGGGAACCAACAAGAAAGATGGAGAGAGACTATTTGAAAGGGCCTGGTGTGGCAGGACAGGGGGGAATACTTTCAAACTGGAAGAGAGTAGGTTTAGGTTAGATATTAGGAAAAAAATTCTCCCCTGTGAGGGTGGTGAGGCACTGTCACAGGTTGCCCAGAGAAAGCTGGCTGCTCCACCCCTGGAAGTTTTCAAGGCTGGTTTAGAGGAAAGTGTCCCTACCCATGGCAGGGAGCTTGGAACTAGAAGAGCTTTAAGGTCGCTTCTAGCCCAAATCATTCTGTGATTCTGTGAATCTATGATGAGTTTGCTCAGCCCATTCATCTTGTCATGTAAAAGGAGAGCAAAGCCACTTGGTGTGTTGTTCAGTAGCTTTTTTTAGAATGGAATGGAATAGAATGGAATGGAATGGAATGGAATGGAACGGAATGGAACTGAATTGAGTAGAATAGAATAGACTAGACTAGACTAGACTAGACTAGACTAGACTAGCTAGACTAGACTAGACTAGACTAGACTAGACTAGAATAGAATAGAATAGGATATTTAAGCTGAAAACGACATACAATGATTACCTTGTTTGGCTGTTTATGATGTGCTAACCTGGCTGCTTGCAGGTTGTGAAATTTCATGCGTCAGTTTTGTGGTCATGTGCAGAGATACAGAAGCCTGTGTACTCTCGAAATAGACCTTTAAAAAGCAGAGCAGAGCTGAGAGTCTAACACAACAAAACATCCTGTTTCATGCTGTCCTGACATTTTCCTTTAGGAGGCCACTCAAACACATACCAGCTTCTATCTTGCTTGCTGTCCAAAGATGGGCCAATTGACCAGTCCCTCGTACCTCGTACAACCATTCACACTTGTGAAAGGTCACTTTAAAAGCACAGCACATCAGAGCTGTGCTGCTAAACACCCACTGTGTACAGATGTAAATGGCTCACCACTGTGGAAAGCAGCTGAGAACAGATCCAATATGCTACACTAATTAAATGTCTCACTGGGCATAACTACAGGAAAACCAGATGAGAAAGAGAACTTGTTTTTTTATTTGTTAACACAAACATTTGGACGCCTTTTGTGGTCACAAAGCACATTTACACTTTCTATAAAACCTGAAATGAACACAACAACAACAAGAAGTTACTGGAATTGCAATGACTTCAGCAGCTGTATCAGAAATACAACATCCTTAGAATCACGGTTTGGGTTGGAAGGGACCTTAAAGATCATCATGTTCCCTTCCACAGACAGGGACACCTTCCACTAGACCAGATTGCTCCAATCCCCATCCAAGAAACCCTCTTCCTGATGTTCTGTAAAAAGCAAGCGCTTTTGGCATTGCCTCCATCAGCATCTTAAATAAATTATGTTTCCCCTTAGTGCCAAAAGCTCAGTTTTCAGATGGTTTAGAAACCTTCTTGGTGAAGATGTGTTCACAAAACAGATTGTGCCAGACTGTTCCAATAAATGCCTGGTTTTCTAGAAAAACTTAACTGATTTTCCAGGTAAAAGAGATGTGAAAATCCTCATTTATTAGGATATTTTTACAACTTTCGATAAAGTGCTACCCAAGACGTGAAGAACCAACAGCAAGGGGTAGCACTGAAAATTGAATTATTATTCTGGAGGGGACAGTGCTGTTGGACTATATTTTGTTTTTCTGCTTTTGTTGTCAGAGGGCAACAGGAATGGTAGTACAGAGGAACATCAGAAAGTCTTAGAGATATGGCAAGAGCTTGGAAAATTGATGAAGAATATCATATCATATATCATCATGTATCATATCATATCATATATCATCATATATCATATCATATCATATGTCATATCATATCATATCATATCGTATCATATCATATCCTATCATATATCATTATCATATCATATCATATCATATCATATCATATCATATATCATATCACATAGAAGTTGTGAGTACCTCATCCCTGGAAGTGTTCCAGGGCAGGTTGGATGGAGTCCTGAGCAAGCTGGTCTAGTGGGAATTGCAATGACCTGCCCAAGGCAGGGGGTTTGGAATGAGATGATCTTTAAGGTCCTATCCAGTGCAAACCATTCTATGATTCCATGACTCTATATGATTCAACAGCACGGTGCAAAATCACAAACCCTGAGGGCAAGTATCTCAAAATTTTGATATAGAGATAATTTGAGAGTTTATGCCTTGGAACAACAGAGGAAGAGATGGCCCAGAGGCAGTAGTTGATCACAAGCAGAAGTTGTGGAATGACAAGTATGATCTAATAGTTTGCAATACAGACTGTAATTTCTAGTGGAGTAAATGGAGGGTTACTGGTGAGAAGTCCCCTTGAAGATATATTCAAGAGAGATGGAACAAGTGCTCAAGAAGTTGTAGTGTAACAAGATAAAGGAATTCTTGCAAGCATAAGGTAAAACCCAATCATATTAAAGATATTTCCTTTTTTTGAAGTTTATTAAGTGTATGGAGTGAACTAGATGAGACATTTGTAGTGGTCAAGGCTAAATTCAGTGGTCCAGATCTATAGGCACACAATGTTTTTCCAGGTTACCTGTAGCTCTTCATTACTGTTACTGGCATAAATGCCAGTTTTTACTTAGATTACTACTCTTTTCTCCCTAATGCATTTCCCTAGTCCCTTTTACTTCAGTAGACTAAAAAATTTTATACTTTTTTTTGAGCATTCACCAGGTGAGATGGGCAAAAAGGGAAGTGACTTGCACAGGTGTGTATTGCAAAACTCCAGTCAACAAGTCCCCTCATGGCAGAGCTGTGCTAGCCCCTTCAGGAAAACAGATTCCTACACCATCAGCTGTTAAAACAACGTGATGGCTTCTAGGCTGGAGCTGGTTCACTTCTGGGATGCTTGAAACACCTTCTCATCCAGTTAGAGACTCTCCAAAAGCTGCACCTTTCATTTAGGGGCCAAAGAGTGGCTTAATTGAAGACACCACTGAACCAGGGGCTCTGCAAACACCTGCCCAACCAAAGTGTGGTAAAAGTCAATGGACCTTAAATGTTTGCTTCAGGGAGAAATCATATTTTTTTGGGAGCTTGCTCATCAAGTCTAGAGAACTAGTGACATGCACACTTATCATTTATGAATTGCAGACTGTTCATGGTAATATGCTGGGCATGAGTCTGAATCCCTTTTTCTTGAATATCAAACCAGAGAATACCAGTGGTACAGGCAGAGAGAAATTACTCAGAGAGAAAATTACTAGAGGGGTTGGCAAGAAAGGAATTCCACAGTTCAGCAATTCAGCCCATTAGACAGTCTCTGATTTTGCAGATTCTACCTGACCCAGTTCTGCTCTAATTTTTCTTTGATTATCTTGCAGACAATATATCTGTATTCTTATTAGTCTAGCAAATGTTGGTGTAAGCTGAAAATTTCACTTGTATTTTGAAATAGCAAACTATATTTCTTAATTACAGCAAATTTTTCCACCTTAGAATTTCAGTTTATTTTACAAACAACCTCCTACAGTCAATTTCACAATTGGTCTTCTAACCAACATGGTTATAAACAGGGAAAGACAGCTGTAAAAAAAAAATAATAAAAAAAGCTTTATGTTATTCTCTTTGCAGAATTAACGATTAACCCAAGATCAGTTGACATAAGAGGAATGAAACACCGGGTGCTAAATATTCTCATAATTTCAGACTCTTTTCAGACAAAGTAGTTTTGAATTCATTCCTTATTTTCCAGCTCATCAGCTTTAATTGTAAACTCTTCATCATGATGGACTATGGCCAGCATGAAATCTTAACCACTGCGGAAGCTTTTTAAGCTCAACACACAAACTTTCTATGGGGGTTCTGAAGGAAAGCTTTTTAACTGTTTGTGTCCACATGGGTAACCAGCTCCTGGAACAGGGCTGTGAGACGGTCTTTGAGATGTCTGGATGGAAAGAAATCAGTTTGCAAATATACAAAAACCACAGTCTTTTTAAAAATGCTTCCTCTGCTGTTTTCTGTAAAGGAAAGCCTTGCGCCTTGAGAAGCAAAGAAGACATTTTGCTGGTCAGCTAATTGCTGTCAGAAATGTGGTGTAGAAATCCAGACTACAATAAAAGTTTTGCATCAGGACTCAAGAAATTTACAATGGGGCAATGCTTTTTCTTACAATCTTTCAGAATAGAGAGTTTTTGCCCTAATCCATGGGTTTGCTGGATAGTACAAGGATAAGGTTAACTTCACCGAGCGCAGCTGTAGGCAACAGGAGCAGCCTTCCATCAGCTCGTGGCCAAGGGCTGGGATATTTACCTACGCTGTGAAAAGTCCAGTCCAATTTCCTTTTCTGCTGCTGACAGTTTGAGCTGGTGTATCCTGGGCCAGTGAATTAATGACGGCGCTCTGTGGGGCTGCTCGGTGGTGGCACACTCAGTCCCTCCTCTGCACTGCCCAGCTCTCTGCTGTGGGCACTGTTTTATGTTGTATAAATAGTTAATCACAGGCGCTGGGACAGGCTCGCAGACGACATTGAACCGCCAGGTCACGGAGTCATTCAGCCTCTCCCTGGCTCAATTCCTCTATTGAAACACAGCACAAAGGTTCCAGCAGACGAGACGATGAAAGGCCAGCCCTCCCCATGGCCCACAGTCTCTGATTAGGACATTCACTGCAAATGTAGGAGTCGTTCGTCCAAATCCTTGCTTTGAACTTTTCCCCCTGTCTTTTCAGAAGTCTCTCACATCCACCATGCCTCGGTTTTTCCCTTGTGGGAAAACTGTAAGGTGGCCATAGCCCACAACGCTGCAGGTTTTACAGATGTTTAAACTGTGTAGGGATAACACAGAAAGCAAAATGAGTTTGTGGTGTAGCTTGTTATGTCCCACTGAAAGGTGAAGTCCCCTGGGGCTGGCCAGGCAATCATGGCATGGCCTCGCAAACCAGTGGAACAAACATGCTGTGTTGTAGGATCCCACTATCATTTGTAAAATTTCATGTGGCCAGTGCTCTGCAAATCGATTCTGACAAGAAGGGTAATAATAACATGCCATGCACAAGACCATCTGGTCTTTCCTACCAAAATATCTTAATCAGCTATTAGAGGTGTTTAATGTGTGTCGTGGCAGGGATTATTTGTGGTTATTAAATGGTGGCTGAAACCAAATGCAGAGGAAGGTCCTACCCTCACAGTCCTGGTTGGTGTGGGGTGCTGTAGCAGGGTGACTCAAGCTGTGCTGAGTTGTGCTGGTTGAGCATACAGCCCATCATATTTAGAAACACGGTATTAAGAGTGGTTATGCTCTTAAACTTAATGAAATTACAAATTGGAATATCTCTAGTGAAATTAATGATCCAGAATATTACACTCGAGCAGAAGCCAGCCTTGTCTCGAATTTTGAAGGTCATTTGGAAACATAAAAATTCAGTTTTATGCTTTAGAGCTTTGAAACAATAATAAGGTAAAGGGAACATTTGAAAGTGAGGGGGGAGAAAGTATCTATTTCCCTTATATTACAACCAGTTTGCTGAAAAAAGCTTATGGAGAACTGCAGCCCTGAAAAACCCCACCAAATCCACAAAACCACGGTGACATTCAGAACAAGCTGGTGGTCACTATTTCTTTCAACTTGTCCTTTTGACAGGGCAGAAGAAGGTTCCAAAACAAAGACCACATGAAAAAGGTGTCCCAGCTCAGACATTTGATGTGGCCCTGTTGCCAACCTGGCACCCTTTTTCTTCCTCCTACAAACCCATGTTAAGAACCAGACAAATTATGTATTTAGAGAAAAATCAGGATGAAAAATAAAATAGCTTGAGTCAAGCCAAGCAAAATAATTTGGTTTATTAAGTGGAATAAAAAAACCCACCCAAAGCCTAACTCAAACCCAAAAAGCCTCTCAGAAAAGCAAAAGGATTTTTGAGAAAAAAAATTATTCAGATTGAAGGCAGTTTTTCTGGTTTTAGAGAAAATATTTGGTTTAGATTATTTTCCCTTTCTCTAATTTTGTCAACATCTTAATTTTTCTTCTTTTTGTTTTTTAAAAAGAGGAGAAAAAATAAAGAAGGTAGTTTTTGAGTCCCTTCAATTTTTTAAAACTTAATTTTTCATTTTGCAACATTAAGAATCTATTTTTTTTTTAACGTAAAGAAGACCCCTGCACAGTCATATGTTAAATTTGAGCAGATTTCCAGATAGTTACTTATCTCACAGTAATATTTTCTCTAGTTCTACCCAAGACCAACAGAGGGTGGAGATATTAATAAGTCCTAAGAGAGAAAAATGGCAAATGAGGAATGGATTATTGAAAAAAGATACTACCCCTTAAGAGAGAGAAAATTTGTTGCAAGCAGGGGGAAGATAGGAGTCCATTAAAAAAAACCCTAATCTTACTGCTCTTGGCCAAAAATACTTGAACAATTTTGGCAAGCTAGTCACAGAATAAAAGTTCCTGCAGTAGGAATGCCTCATTCCTTGATCCAAGTCATACATGGTAGCAACTAAACGTGTTCCTCATGTGCCTCATTCTTTGTGTGTAAAGTGGGAGTAAGAAATGTGCTACCTTGATGTCTCAAGAGTTCAGAGATGTTTATGGAAGTACAGGGTGAAACCCCAAGGTAACTGAAATCCACAGCAGAATTTCCTTTGGCCTTGGGTTCTTCTCTTGTGCTCCTATTATGGCTCCTCTAGCTTCTCTTTCACCCAAAAGAACAGAATTTTGGAAAAGAAAGATCAGAGGAAGTTTCTGTTTGTGGCCATCTCCTTTGTATCAGGCCTCGTGCACACATAGGGAGAAATCTTTCCCCCAGATTCCTCACAGCTCTCACCAAAGCAGTGACTAAAGAAAGAGAGATATTTGCTCTTTAGCTTTCAAACACTGTGGTTGACTCGCTCCTTTTGGAAGTGAGTTCAGGCTTAGGAATTTGCCAGGAAAGCTTTTTCCCTGGCCCACACAAGTCTGAGTTCCAACTAGAGATAGCAATATTTTTTCAGGCTTCATTTTTCTCTCACTCTGGTAGAAAGAACATTAGTATAGTTAAATTCTTAGAAATGGTAATATTAACAAAAATGGAAAAGGTAAAACTAAATCAATACAAGGTAATGTTCAAGATGACCTGTGCTGAAATATCATTTTGAAATTTTCAGCCCATGAAAATATCCCTAGATTGACTTTTTATCTTCATTTTTGCAGGAAAAAGTGCTTTTATATTCACATTTTCAGGGGAGGGGAAAATTGTTTTCCATGCAGCTGTATGCTTCAAGTTGACAGCTGCATTTTTCATGGATATGAACACTCAAGCTGAGGTTGTCACTCAAGCAGCTTGAGCTGATATCATGCAGGGTTTTGAAAATGACCAGAACTACCCTGAAATTGTCCTGAAGAGAGAAGAGCCCCAGGACAACAAATGCTTCAGGGCCATGTTGCCATGCAGCCGGTTTGCTCTGTTCTGACCCCAAAAGAGCTTTGCATCACTAATTGCAGATTTCCTACATGAGACAAGACAGAGTTCATGAATCCAAAGCTTTAACAAAAACCCAAATTGTTGGTACAGATCAGGAGACAGGACTGGATCCTGTTTATCTTGTGAGGTGTGGTTGCTCACTACTCCAGATCTTACAAATGTGAAAGTCAGAATGAGAATGCCTTAGAGCTCTGAAAAGATGAGCTAAAATCTCAAGCCAGCCCAAGAGTGAAGGCAGGACCGGCACAAGAACTTCTATCCTTATAGGTGGTGGATTTTTTTCCCAAATGCCTAATTTTGAGAGCTCCATTTTCACATAATCCCAGAATCCCAGGATAGGTCAGGTTGGAAGGGACCACAGTGGATCTTCTGCCCAACATCCCTGCTCCATCAGGGTCATCCCAGAGCACATGGTACAGGATTGTGTCCAGATGGTTCTGGAATATCTTCAGTGAGGGAGACTCCACACCCTCTCTGGGCAACCTGTTCCTGTGCAGAGTCATTGAACAGTAAAGAAATTCTTCCTTGTGTTCAGCTGAAAATCCCTGTGCATCAATTTCTGCCCATTGCCTATGTTAATCTGCTTGAGGTATGCAGGGGTTCATGTTTTTTTGGTTATTTTCCTAAATTTAAAATAAAAATTAATTTAATTTTAAATCAAAGTTAAAAAAAGACCAAAAAACCCCAAACAAAACAACCTTGTCTAATTGAGTCAATGACACCTGAAAGTCAGGCGATAAAATTTGCATTGACAGAAAATTGAGTCAGGGATTGTCTGGCGAAAAGGGGAACTTGCACTCTCTCTTGATATGTTCTTATGGAGGTCAGGCTTACATCCCTGCATCACCACATCTGCATAACGTGGGCTTCAGTTTGGGGGTTTCCGAAATGAAAAAGCAAATTCCAAATCCTGTGCACCCTGCCAAGCTGGAGGCACGAAATGTGAGTCGGCCATGGAGCTGCCAGGCATTATAAGTAACCTACATGTGTAACCTGCTCTCTTTCAAATACCTCATCAATCTGGAAGCTACACTCCCCATATGTCTCTTCTGCCAATTCGTTTTAACTGTCAGAGAGGTTGTTTTCAAAGGACTCGAGTGACAGCTCAGAAATCCATCTTGGTGGATTGGCAGGGCCTGGAAACTGTGTATCTGAACTGTATAGAGGTCAGATGTTTAATTTCATGCGGGTTCCCGTGATTTATAAACGCCCCAACTCTCGATATGGAACAGTCTGTGCTTCCTCTGTTTGCCAGGATGTAATGCCTGCCTAGGGATTGCTCCCTTCTGCACAGCGTGTACAGTTGCAAAGCACAATGTCAGTTTTAAAAGAGATAAATACACTAATATTAATATTAGATCAAAAGGGGAAGCAGACAGGTGTCCTGTGAACAAAAAATTTGGTGAAAGGACATGTCTTGTCAGATTTTCTCTGGACGTCCCTCTGGAGGGTGGTTTGAGCAGCCCAAATGAGCACAGGTGAAATTAGCCCTTGGTACACGTAAAGGATCTTGTCTGGTACGATGTACAAGGAAGAAGGAAGAAATTTTCAAAGCAGTTCTTGTGAGAATAGCACTAAAATTCTAGTGTGTTTATTTTCTGCACAAACAAGGGAAATTTCAGAAAGGCATGGAGAAGTGGTTTGCCCAGCTTATACAGCAAAGGAGGAAGGAAGTTTACCAAGGAAGGTTCCTTCAAAGGAAGGAACCACGCCCATGACAGAGGGGCTGGAACTAGATTTAAATTCCCTTGTAACACAAATCGTTCTATGATCCCTGAGTTACCAGTTTTGACTCACTCCATGGAATGGAGTCATTCCTATGTTTCTTCTGCCATCCAACATACTCAATCTTACGAATAGTGAAGTGAACTTAAAGGTGGTTTCCAAACTTGGCCTGGAAACACCAAAAGACCAGAAAATGTCAGGACATGGTTTTGATTACTTTTGGTATCAGCGGAATGATTCCACCCTAGAAATGCCCAGACACTAGGGAAATCATGGGAGAAGAAGGAGAAGGGGCTTTCTTTTTTTTTTTTATCCTCCTGTTTCCTTTTTGCCTAATCTTATTCTGTGATCCTGTATGCTGGACTATAACATGGAGGGCACCTGAACTGGATCTTGCAGAATAAACCACCAGACTGAAAATGCCTCAACAGCACTATCTCTTCAAGGCTAATACATGGCCTGTCTTTCTGTGCCTCACAGAACTGCAGCTCTGGTGGCATCAGCAGCTGCCTCCTGGCATAGGTCCATATGCTGAGTGATTATTCTCTCCAGCCCAGACTGATGGAAGGCTTCTTGCCTTGGCAAAATGACTAAGAAATCTATATATTTCTGCTCTTTTTATGACTTGGAAAGTTAAAATGCTTTCTGTCTTCATTATTTGTCTTTGAGTAACTTGTAAAAAGAAAGGCAATAATATAAATGGAATCAATGTGTTGAATTTCAACCTGTACTTGATTTCACAACTGTTATTTCCCTATTAGTAGCTGTCATTTTTTTCTTTTATTACACCTTCCTAACTTGCCTCATTGCTTGGGTGTGATGGAAGAAGAAAATCCATGAATACAAAATACATTCTTTTGTGTTTCCTTAAAGACCTGCTGGTCCTTGTAGCATATCAAGAAGAAACGAGTCAGCCCAGATAATATTTGCTTTGCGACACAGGCAAGTCACGTGTGCACTGCTAAAGGCAAACCTTCCCTTAAGCTCTCAGTGGTTTGGAGCCTCCAGATGAGTTTTGTGCCAGTCAAAGTGGAAGTGCAAACATCTCACAGCAACAGTTAGAACTAGGTGGTTGATGGATCACAAATACTATTTCATCAGTCTCGAGTGTCCTTCCACACCATTCCTTGGCCCATGGCTGTCTCTGTGCTGAGTTCCCAGGACATTGGGACATATGACCCTTGGGGCTGCATGCCCATCATCAACTTGACACCAGCACAGGGTGATGAGACCACTTTTAATTATTCTTCTGGTGTCTAAACATCTGGTAAGGACTAACCAGCAGTGAGCCCAGATTTCCCCAAAAATGGGTGCACTTATCTTTGTTACACCCAAATACCTGTTCTGCATAGCTGAGTACTGTGACAGTGCAGAAAGAAGGAAGAATTTTGCCTTTGTCTCCTGCTCCATCTCTCTCAAAGGGGTACGGTACTGCTGTGTGGATTGCAAACAGCACCTGCACCAAAAGGTGGTGCTCTGGGTAAGGGGTTGTTCCTGCCATGGTTCTGGTTGGGACGTTGTGGGGTGAGCCCTGCCTTCATGGATTTGCCCTGTCCTTGTGCACCCCCTCAAGTCATTAGCTACAGCAATGTCAGCAGTCAGCAAATGCCACCGAACATTTGCGTTTATAAAGAACCATGGCCATTTTCTTCCCCTTCTCCACCAAGGGTTTCCTTTTCTCCTTTGTAGGTGGTCCAAGAACAGCTTTATATGTGTTTTAGCAATCCAGGGACATCTGTAAAATGTTTATGCCATTCTTGGAAACAGAAGAAGTGAGAAGCCTTAAAAAGAATGAGTTCTCAACACCATTTCAGGATATCCTGTAAAGAGTCCTCAATACTGCTTCAGGACATCCTGTTTTTCATCAGAGGCTCCTGAGCTTTCTTTGGAGAGGTTTAGCAGATCAACCAGCCCACATCAGAATGTATCCCAGCATGAAGAAATACTCCTGAAAGCTAAACTTTCTCCTGCCCATGGTGTCAGATTCAAAGTGATAGATGGGAAACTTCCTTCCCCAGTGCTCTTGGTGCAGATACAGGTGATAGCTCTTCAAGGAAACTAAGTCCAAGGCGAAGACCAAGGTTGATCTAGGCAGTTTCCCATTTTACTCTGAGAGCTCTGTGCCAGGCAGACTGAATCCTTGCTGTCTTGGGAGATGTAATTGTAAACCAAAAGAATAAATGAGGGAGTTATGCCTAATATGCCATTTCATATAGTACCTAACCAGAGTGATCAATAAAATAGAGATTAAGCTACCTTTTTCCTAGCTCATGTATTCTCAGTGTAGGGGTTCACTATGTAAGTGCACTGCCTACACAGATTTACATAAAGATTCCATACAGTTTGCTATTTCAAAATAGTGCATACTGCATTTCCCTGGCACTGAACACTGCATTTCCATTTCAGCTGGACAGGCAGCTCTCAGACTCAACACCACACCGGTGTGTTTTTCTTGCATTCCTAAAGTAACATGCCACATTGCAGAGACACAAGCAGTATGCAATCCTTTCCCCAAAGTGCCACAGGTCATAAAATCCCTCTCTTAAAAGAAATGCAAGGTGCCTCCACTGGCTTTTGTACATGGCAGCCTCCCATCAAAAGCAGAGACTGGGGACAGGCCAGATGATGTTTTGTGCTTTGTTCTTCTCAACATAGGTAAAATGAAGTCAATGGAGCCAATTTACTCCTTTTGACCATTCTGAACATAAAGCAGCAAGAGGCAAATGCAAGACTATGTGCAATACAAATTTATGGGTTTATTCACACTGAGAGGCATTTCGTGCTCAAAATTTGAGAAAGCAATCTACAGCAAACAGCCACAAAGCGGAATGAAATATATAGACCAGGATTACTCAGCAGCTGGAAATTTGACTTTTGTTTATGGAAACAATATCTTATAGGAATTACCCAAATCCACAGAGCTCACAGTTATTATTAATGGCATTAAGCAATGCATTCTGTACATTGTAGATTGTAAAACTGGCCCTTTGCCAACCAGTTACCTACTGGAACATTCATTATAACACAGGATTAATTCAGTTCTTTGAAAAAGTGCTCAGGCAAGTGAGTTTTCAGACAGCAGGATAGAAAAAATAAATGGATTGCATTAGGCAAAATGTTTCTGTTTGTCCAAAGTAAGCAATTTTTTTTTTATTCCTTTGGATTTCTACAACTGAAAAGTAAGGGAAAATGTGGTTTGGGGTTCAGCCTAATTTGGGAGGGAGCCCACAAACTGTCAGGAATATACTACATCACAGCAAAGCTCCCAAATCTTCTTTCTTTCTCTCTTTAAATTGTATTACAGATATTGTGTTTATGAAAGGAGATTAAAGATAAAGGCAAAAGGCTGTCCTAAAACCCCCAATCCCACAGAAGAAAAGAAAATAACATCCCTTATTATTTTTCTCTCAAAACCTGTGGAGCTGGGCTCACGACTCTTAAGTGTTTGGCCTTGGTTGGAACTGTGGGTGGGCAGAAACTGAGTCCACACAGAACTGACCCAGGAACCCAGAAACAAGGGCCAGCCTTGTCAGTGCTTCAGGGTCTCTTAGGTTATCCCATCCCCTGCTCAGCAGTACCAACTTCCAGTTGTTTTCCAGTAAGATCAGACCATCAGTTACATGAAACAATAATGGTATGATGCCATCTGTCTGCCCTTTCCAGCTGGGATCACTCTCCTTGCAATAAATACCAAGGGCTGAATCTGTCCAAGGAAGAGTTTTAGTACAACAAAGTGGCAGAGTGGCTTAAATTCGCCTCTCAGTGAGTGAAGGTCTCAGCTGCTGGGCACAAACTCATGAAGAAGTGGTGGCTTCCACATGGGCCCTCAATGTTATTTCTTTTGTAGTTCCCACATCCCTTTGTGTCCGATGCTTGCCCTGTCTACCTTGGCCCGTGGGAATCATATTTTCTTATGTGTCCCTACAAAGTGCCTCACTCTCTGCTGGTGACTCAATTTGTAATCCATGGTGACTTTCAGGCCACCATAATCATCAGCACAATCTTATTTACATTAATGTTAAATAGTGTGTACAAAAGCAAAAGGAACAGTGAATATAGCATCTCTCCTTTTTTTCTTTTTTTTTTTTTCCCCAAAAGGTTAAATTAGTATACATGCTATGGAATCTCCACGGTTTTCACTTTATCTGCTACAGAGCTTGAACTTTAGTCTTTGGGTCCAAAGGGAGAAAAATCAATAGTATCATACTGATACACAGGAAACTTTATTAAAGCAGCCATGGGCATCTCCACAACCTTACCCTATCAAGCTGGCTTGCTAATTGGTTTGCAACAGTGTGGCAGCCATGAAAATTACCCAGGTCTGTCTTGTGAAAATCTGGCTCTATCAGCATCAAGAACACAAACAGCCAGGGAAGCGGGCAAAGGTCGCTTCCTCGTTGCTGGGAATAGAAAATGAAGCTTGTTAACATTCTGCTGCTGCTTCTTCTAGGGAGGAAAAAAAAAAAAAAACCAAACACATCAGTGCTGCAGGGAGCTTTCCTCTGGAGGATTGAACAAAGATGATCAAGCTTCTCTCTGCTCCCTTCCACTCACCCATAAGGTTTTCACTGACGGGGAAGCCTGAAAGAACCTGCCAGACATGTCATTTCTTACCTGCCTGAAGTCTTTAGTTTGGAGTGCTTCTCTTATTTGTCCATTACAGCATAGTCTCTCTCCCTTTTACACACCATCTCTTCTCTTTTCTGAGCCCTGGCTTGTTGCTGAGCTAAACCAAAGCCAAATTCAAAATGGCCTGAGAAACATCAGTGTATCAGCAAGAAAATATTAAAATGTTGTAAAGCTTTTGCAGGAAATGCCAGTGGAAGAGGAGAGATGCAGTCTGTAAATCCCCCCTACCACCAAGCTCCAACCCAGAAAGAAAAAAGGGCTTTGGCTGGCTGGAGGAGTTTACAGTTGTGTCTCTAAGGCAAAAATGTGACATTAAGGGCGGTGCTGCCTCAGTGAATCTGTGCCAGCAAGAACCTGTAGAAGATCCCAATGCACCAATGTAAGGATAAGCCTGATAGCCTAAGCTAAAATACCAGCACTGAGTTGCTCTCTGTTTTGCACCAGAGCTTCTCCACAGGATTCTGTGATAATAGAAGTTCCCTGACATGCTGCTCAATCCATCTAAAAGGCCAGATGAAGGGTAGAAGATGTTCAAACTTGGTTTTTTTTCCCCTTGCAAATCTTCCAAAATTCAGAATGTGGCCCCCAAAATAAATGAGTCAGTTTTACCCCCTTAATGATGATGAGGAACTTCAGCACACAGCTGAAGCAGTGAGTATGGGGCTGTCCTTTTCTCCAAAAAATCGAGACCTTAGTAGGTTTCTGTATATGCAATCCTCCATAAAGAAAACTTTTTTGGGGCTAGCCACAACTCAGGCATAAACCATTAATCCACGTCCTAAAGCTCATCCATTTCAATTTCAAATACACAGAAGTTAAATATGGTTTACAGACAGTTTTGTTCCCTGTTCAATCTCCTGATCCTCTCATCCTAGTGATAGGTTCTTGACACTTGGAGGCATCCCCTGTTTGTGTGAACATGCAAGAACTGACAGGATCTCTCTCCCAGGAAAATTGATTTGGAAACTGGATGTTCACAGCAACTCCCTGTAAACTGCATATCCCCACACAGATGTTCTCAAGGTTAAACTGAATTTAGGACAGATGTATGGCCATCCTGTATGTATAGATCTAGTTCATGGTCTTAAATCCAGCTAACTACTTATGCTTGGATAGGACCCTGAAGATTAACTCAAAAATTTCTATCTGTGTTGTTATTTTTGTGGTGGTGACTGTTAAAAAAAATTGTGCAGACAATTTGTTGCACAAAGCATATGGAGGAATCATAGAATGACTAATGCCAAAATGGAATCTTTTTTTGATCACAGTTTACTATGAAGATATTTTTAATTTCTCCAGCCAGCTCTCTGGAGGTGATTTCAGCATTCCCATTTTGCAATGGAAGGAAGTGGATTTAGGGATCTGCTATGAAAAATCCTTTCTCCTGGTTGGTCCAAAATATTAAAACTCCAAGGGGTCAGTGGATTAGGAAAAAAAACCAAAACAAAAACAATGAAGAATGTGTGAAATATGGCTTCAGGACCTAGGTTTGAAAGAAATGGAGGATTTCAGTGTGAAGTTTGATGTATAATTTTTCCTTAATATGGAGTTATGTCAAAGTATGAGAGTCTCATCTTCTTGTCCTACTCACTTTTCCATTAGCTTACCACACCAATAGATCATCTTGAATTTTCAGAAAAAAAAGAAGAAAAACAAATTTTCTGTCATCATTAAAAGAATTTTCAAGGGGAAAAGCTGATTTTTTTTTTTTTCAGGTGGAGCAGGGGACACTAGACAAGAAAACAAATTGATTCAGAAGGCCATTGAACTCTAAGAAAAACTCAAATCTCTTCCAACTAGCAATGATTTGCAATAGTTTGTTATTATGCTACCAGAGTTTTCTGAAAGGTCTCCTCCAGCACCTCACACACAGAAGAACACACTCTAAATACAATATTAAAGATACCCTTGACTGGTAAAGATCCTGTCAAAGTATGCTAATCAAATCCAGCTTTGATTTCATGCTTACTTTTCTGCTCATCCCAATTGTAAAGTTAAGCTGTAATTAATACATAAGAGGCTGGTGATTATACAGTATTAGCCTGAACATATAGAGTGAACATACAGCATTAGATTGCATTTCAATAGATCAGACACTGTAAAGAAATAAGATCAACTCACAAGGTCTGGTATTAGCAGGCTGCTAACTTATCTGGGTGACAATCTTGAGCTCTTGCATTGATCTCCTGGTACAGGTGGCATCTTCTGCATCTCTGTGTGTGTGTGCTTATATGTGTACATGCAGACTAAACAGGTGCTCTTTCCCCACTAACTTTTTTGGAAATTTGTAGATTCATAGATTTATAGAATATTCTGAGTTGAAAGGTACTCGCAAACATTATCGAGTCCAACTCCTGACCCTGCACAGGGCTAAAGAATCCCAACAGATGCCTAAGAGCATTGCCCAAAATATTAAACTCTGGCAGGCCTGGGGCTGTGACCACTTCCCTGGGCAGCCTGTTCCAGTGCCTGACCATCTTCTGGGGCTATGTCATCCAGGGAACCATTAGTATTTATTTGGAAATGGGCCTGGTAAGTGATTGCCATGGCAGAAGCAGCGTCCCTCCACCAAGCAGAGCTGGAAGCTGTGCTCCCTCCCTGCCTGCCTGCTCAGAGGCAGCCCCGTGTAAAGGAATAAACCCAGGATTAGCCAGCACCCTACTGCCAAAGGGTACATGAAAACTAGAGGAGTCCCCTCAGACAGCTTGTCAAAGACCTGCTAAGGTCTTCTTTTCATCCCCCTGCCAGCAGAAAAAAAAAGAGAGCTTTCCATAGTCTGAGATACTTAAAACTAGAAGAAAGGACATATGACTGCAAGAAAAGCCCTGGGATTCATCATTCATCTTTATAGCATAGGAAATCACACTAACTGTAATAAATAGTGAATAGCTGAGATGAGGAAAAAGTAGCCCCCTATGATCCTGAAAGCAGTTGTGCTTTCTCTGGAGTACATCCGGAGCAATTGCAGTAAAAAGAAACAACAGAGGTCCAGACGCTCAAAGCCAGCTTGGCACCATAAAAGTTTAAGGAGTTCATCCTTTGAAGAGCGCTGTGGCTCAAAACATTTTTATTTAAAAAAATAAAAAAGGAAAAAAAGAAAAAAAGAAAAAAAAAAAAGAAAAAATAGGCAGGGAAGAGAAGGTTCTGTTACAGAGAGAGGTTTATTGTGCATGCAGGGACCGACTGCTTTTTGCTGCAGAGCCACACCAGAGCCCTGCTGCCACGGCTGTGGCATCCCATCTCCCCACACCGTAACGAGATCGCATGTGAAAGCCTAAATTATGCAAATGAAAAGGCTCCACTAATACTGTTGAAATATTCCTGGAGTGTACACTTGACAACCTCAAAGTACATTTCACACCACTAATGACTTCATCACTAACACAATTGTCATGAGTCAAGCAGTTTCCATAGCAACGCCCTAGTACAGCTGTTTACCCATATAAAGTACTGCACCTACTTAGTTCCATATACAGACAGATCACTAGATTCCTAGGTACTGAAATTGAAATAATTCAATTTTCAGTGTCTCTCTTTATGAAGTGATTCTGCCAGCTATAGGTATTAGCATATCAATGTGACTTTGACAGGGTCTGCTGCAAAAGACATATTTTGCAGGCACTTCATGTCAATTAGAGCCCTAACTGTTTCATGGAATAATCATTCCTGCCAGATTAAGGTCAGGCTGCAAGGTAATTTAATTGGTGCCATTATATCTAGGGGGAAAAAATGCTCTAATAAAGTGCACACACTGTAGCTGCCAGTGAGGATGTGCTATGTGACATGAAAAGGATTGCCTTCCTAAAATGTGTGGGCAAACCACTTAGGGAGAAAGAAATAAGATGGAAACAACTTCAGATGCTTTGTTTCCAACAAAATTCCAGTGTGTTTGACCAAAGGGGGATTTTTATTTTACTTGAAGAGGCACTATTCATAAGGGAGGAAACACTGAAGAAAAATAAATAAGCAAACTAAGAGGACCCCCTCAATCTGTACACTTCTTATCTCCTGTGGAATGATAAACACTTTAATTAAAATGCTGAAAAAAATCATAACAAAATCTCTTTTCCCAGGGCTGTGGTGGCTGGGATGCAGAAGGCCAGACAGGAACATCCCTGGCCTCCTGGTGGGGAGAAGGACAGTGGAATTACTCTTCCCTCTGCAGAAACTTTGAGCCAACAACTTGTTTCATGAGCAGCATGAGTCCAGTTTCCTATGGAGTCAGGTAGATTATCCCCTAAATTTCCCCTATCTATCCATAATTCTGCTTCCCACACTTTTTCCAGAGGCTTCTTCCTCCCTGCAAGAGCCAGGTCCAGGGACACCCAGTGAGAGAGTCATGACATGATTTTGTGTTAATATGGGTTGGAAATGTCAACGGCATAGTCATTGTGGTCTGCTTTCTTCTACTCTGAAAGGGACAAAAATTCACATTTTTTTTAGTTCTCCAGGTCTTGATTTTCACAGAATTCTATTTTTTTTTCCCCAGAAATTTGATTTTCCTTGAAGCACATGTTTGTTTTTTTTTCTCTACTGTCTAAAATCAAAGATTTAAGGGGACTGGCAGATGGGTGGTGTGGATGGTTCTCCAATGTGACAAACCTATAAGGTAAGAAGGTGATGAGAGAATGAGATTTTTAGCTCTGTATCCACATCCCATGATGAGTTATCCAATGTCAACAAAATGGGGTTGTCCTGAGCGGGGCCAGAGTTGGACTTTGATGACCCTAGTGAGTCCCTTCAGCCTCAGGATATTCTGTGCTCAGCATTGTGGTCATAACCACACTTTAAACACCAATATATCAAAGATAAAGCCAACTGGATGTATAGTGTTAATCAAAGGCTCAAGGCCTGTTTTTCATTTCCCTCAACTCTCTCATTTTCACAGACTTCATCTAGACTGCAATGACTTAAGTAAAGTTGAGGATATTCACAGAATATTGTGACAGGGTCAAGAAAAGTTTAGTTTGTTTCTATAAAACACGGAATTTGCAATGTCTTTGTCAGGATACTCCAATCTGAAGCTTTTATGTAGCACTATTTTTTTTTTCCAAAGAAAACTAACTGCAATTTCAGACTGATAAATTTTGTATCCCTAAAATACTTGTTTTTATGACTTAGACTTCTGCCTGTGATGTTGTGCTGTGAAAACTGATCGTGACCAACTTAAGCTCAAAAACAGAGATGAGAATGTGAGAATGAAGTTTTCTTATTCTCTGAATGACAAAAAAATTTACGTCTATCTATCTATCTATCTATCTATCTATCTATCTATCTATCTATCTATCTATCTATCTATCTATCTATCTATCTATATGTCTATATCTCAGGAAATTCTGCCAAAACAGAATAATTTTGCAAAATTGAAGCAATGGAGAAAGATCAGATTCTGAACCCTTTGAATTTCCCTATGAATATTTCAAAACTTTCTATTCATTATTACTATTTCCTTTCCACTCAGGCTTACAGTGGAACTATTTAAGAAAGATATAGGAAGGATTTTTTTCTGCTATGAATATTGCATAAACTGACTGATTAAGGTCAAGCAAAGGTAGATTATAAATGGAAATGAAAGGTTTTTGTCATTATTATTTTCCTTTAAATGTCTGCTAGGACATTTTGGTTCAGTATCCCATTCGAATGCATTTGATCAGCCATAAATTATCCATTAAAATCTCCATTAATCCCATTACAAATGTAGTCTATCTTCCTTCATTTGGTTCACCCTTGGTCATGAATGCAGGAACATGGATAATGGGGTGAAAGACAACTCTGGGTTTGAGGGCTCAGAAGCTCAAAGGACTTCAAATTCTTGGACCATGTTTTTTTATCAAAGTGAAGGGCTTCATGTTTTTGGGGTGATAAATATTATAGCCACAAACTAACAAATTATAGAATAATTTAGTTTGGAAAAGACCTTCAAGATCATCAAGTCCCACCATAAATTTAATGTTGTCAAGCCCACCACTAATCCTTGTCCCCAAGTGCCACATCCACACGGCTTTTAAATCCCTCAGGGGGTGGCGACTCCACCACTACTCTGGGCAACCTGTTCTTATGATTAATAAACTCTCTTGATGAAGAAATTTTTCCTAATTTCAAATCTAAACCTCCCCTGGCACAGCTTGAGGATGTTTCTTGTCCTGACCTGGTTCCCTGGGAGCAGAACCCAACCCCATCCTGTCTATCCCCTCCAGTCAGGGAGTTGTGGAGAGCCAGAATGTGCCCCCTGAGCCTCCTCTTCTTCAAAGAGTAAGGTTTAGTAACAACAAGCACAGGTTTAGAAAACTGAACCTACTTTGGCTTTGTTAATGAGGGATCGCCCTTACTTTCACTACTTATCAAAAAGAACAAGAGGTAGAATGATGATGTCTCCCTGCCTCTCAACATGGACACTGTGGACTATGCTTAATGCAGTTCTGCACACAAAGCCTAGATGCAAAATCCCCACTAGATAACCTGTTACACTGTCAATAATCTGAAACTGTAAGACGCTTTCTGGTAGAAATTTGAGTTCTGCATTCTAGAAAACGTAAGAATAGTTGAAACTGTATTCACAAGTGTTGTCATAAACCTTTCTGTTGCAACTGAGGAGGCAAGCAAAGAATGAGCCTATTCAACAAGAATCTTTGCTTTGAACTCATTGGACTGACCTGTAGCTTTTCTCTCACCCCAAAGACAGAGGGATTCACTTGTTAAAGCATCAGACATTGCTTCCACAGTAGTACAGCAGTGAAATGAGCTGTCTGCTGTGGTCTGGGTGTTGAGCTCCTGCTCTTTTCATGGACAATTTGTCCATAGTTATAACATAACTATTTTCAGCACTGGACCATGTTCATATGAATGTGACTTGTGGAAAACATCCTGCTCTTCTTCAGGAGATCTTCATGAGGTACTCTATTACTGTGCAGATCAACTGCAGCTCTGCTATGGCTTTGGCTCCCATTTGCAATATTACATTGTTGTGCTGCTTACACCTTCCAGGTACACTCACACACACCAGCCTGGGACTGGAGGAGATGAACACAGTTTGGGTGAATTGTTAGACTTATGCATATTTTTGCTAGTAAAGCCAATCCCATCTGGCAGGAGCCCCCGAGCCCTGGTGTGGCTGGCCAAGGATGTGGGAGGTACAAACAGATTGAATTTCTGCTTGCTTTATGAAGTGTTACAGTTCCTTTTTCCTCTTTTTAGGTCTTTTTCTTCAATAATACTTTCCTCTTCAGCTCCTTGTCATAGGAATGAGCTTATTTCCTGAGTCCATAGAAAGCTGTGTTCAATGGAAGAGATTTAAGGACTCGGAAAACATCTAGATCACATAACTCTTCTGTTCTTGTGTTTTCTCCTTTAATAATTTTTGAATGACATGGAAAACAGGCAATGGGAAGTTTTCACATTTGTGCAAACATTTTATTTCTAAGGTTGTCAGACAACAAATAAACTAAACAGATGACAAAAGCTGACGAAAACTGGGAAAATATTGTCATAAACAGAATTCATTCAAAAACACATCTCCATCTGGATGAAATCCCCTTTCATTCTTTTTTTTTTAATCTTATTTTGAATGAAATAATTTTTTAACAAAGCTCTCAGCAGATCTGGAGATATCCCTCTGATGCTAAGACGTGACTGCTTAATTGCCATTGGCTTTCTCTTCATCAGGTGAAGCAAACCAGATGAGTTTGGCCAGGAATCCTTATCTGCCATGAAAAGACCCTTTAAAGTGCAGGTGACATTATTTTGTCTCTACTGTGTTTACAGCCTGCAACACCCCTATTTAACCAGCGAAGAAACCCATTACCAGAAAAAGATACTTCAGATTTTGACTGCTTGCTTTAAGCTGCTACGATGCTTAAAGGAGAGAAAGCAGATCAGAACATGTGCAAAGGAAGAATATATTAAGTTATAAATTAAGGGAATAAACCTGAAAAAGGCTTTCATGCCTGATTTATTTTTTATTTTGTACAAAAGGAAGACAACTTGCAAATGTATATCTGTGGAAAGAGGAGGCGGCAGTGAACAAGGACAGTGCATTTCCCAGTAGGAGATGAGTAAGCTGAGGGGTAGCTGCAGGATGTCAAGATGTACTCTGCTGTCACAAAGATTTTACACATAGGCTGGACAACCTGTTCAATAAATCAACATGTATCTATCGCTCTCTCTCTTTTTTTTTTTCTTTTTTTTTTTTAGATATCAATGTGGAAACTCACAGCTGCATTTTAATGTGTGCAGAGTGTTTTTTAACTTGGCATTGCCTTTTCATCATTTCCAGCCCTATGCTACCTCTGGGGGGTGAATCATCATTATGTAACACAGCACACATGGTACCATGTGATGATCCTTGTCCTTGCTGAGGAACAAACAAAAAGAAACTGGAAAACCACAGAGCGATATTAATACAGAGGTACACACACATCCTAGTTATCATAAACAGGATAGATTGGCTGCTGGGTATGTTTTTCTCACCTCTCAAAAACACTTATTGATTTGAGTGGGAAATGTTCTTTCCTAGGTGATACAGATTCTGGTCTCTGGAGTAATTAAAGGTGAAGTTTATTTTTTTTAAATCATTTTTTTGCATTGAAAAGAGGAATTTCTGCTAACTCCAGTAATCAGAGCAGACTTGCAGAAACCTCTTGCTCATCCTCGTTTTACTCTCTTATGCTCGGCACCAATTAATCTCAAAACGCAGAATAAAGTGAATTTTTGAGATTAGAAGTCTGATGTAAAGCTGAAGAAGATCAACTTGGTGGTAAAAATATAAAAGGATAGAGTGAGATTTTTGCATAGGAAGTTATAAACAAAACCGAACAAGAACAAACCAAACAAGTCATAAACAAGAACCAAACTAAAAACTGGCTAAAACAGAGACAAAGCAACTTGGACTATGCCCCAGGTTTTACTGCACTGGTAATGGAAAACATCAAGGGAATACTTAGTTATGAGCAGAAGTTTCTATGTAACTCCAAAAGGCCAAGAGTGGGCATCTCTGCTGTCCCTGTGAAACGTAGCCAGCAACCAAAATGTGCTGGAAACTCTCTGACTGGGAGAGAAGGATAGGGGGTATGTCCATCTATAACTGAGTGGTTTGTTCCCTTGTAAAGACAGACTTAGGCACCATGAGCTTCTCATGACCTGTGCACTGAAGTGATGTTTCAAGAAATGATGTCATTTACAGAGGAAACCACCAGGACCACCACTGCCACAGACATCCGTGACAGCAGCAAAATCCTGCCTCAGAAAGTAGCAGTAAATTCTAAGATGGAATCAGTGGAAGATAACAGCATTTTCACTACAGGTGTGAAATAGCTTCTTATGTCACAAAACTGTCTCTCCCATGTTTGGGAAGAAAAAGAAGAAAAATTCCTATAAAGTCCTGCTCTTAATATTCAAACTTCCTCCAGAACTTTCAGAAGGTTTATTCTTCTCCAGAGATGTTTTAGGAACCTTTTATATTCATCAGCTTGCCTCTGTCTTTCTGTTTGACCTTTTGTTTTGCAGGTGGACTAACCAAGCTGCTAACAGCCAAAGAACAACAGAAAGTGCCTCGAGAAAGGAAGAATTCAAAATGGCAAATACGGAACCACAGGGTGATTTGGGTTGGAAGGGGCCTTAAATATTATCCAGTTGCCGTAGGCAGGGACACCTTCCACTAGACCAGGTTCCTTCAAGCCCCATCCCACCTGGCTCTGGACACTTCCAGGGATGGGACATTCCCAACCTCTCTGGGTAACCTAATATACACATAATTTTTGAAAAATTGTATTGATTTTCACCAGAACTCTGCATTATATCTGACAGTGTGAAAACAGGGATAGGGCAGAAAAGTAGTACCTTGCTTCTCTGGTTTACTAAGTCAACATGGGATTAAACAGATATTTGTATTTACACTGAATTAAGACTTGAGTAATTGTCATTCTAATTTTGTCTGGTATTTACAGTCAAAAATTCTTTCAGACAGACTCTTTCTTTTAACATTTATATCAAAATATCACTATGAATTAATACAAGGCATGGACTCTGATGGGAATTTTATCTGTCAAAAATGTCATCCTCCAAGTCCACAACTCACCATGTATACAATAGGGAAAAGGAAGAAAAAAGTACCTGCCAAGTATTCACAACATATTTTCAGACAGTAGCAGTAACACTTAGGTTTGAAAGAATATCAAAATAGGGTATTGCAACATGTTCAAACACTTCTACACTGCAATGTTTCACATTTAAAGAAACAGAAGGAAAAACTGATTTGCCATGTTTCAGTGGATCAATTGCTGAGTTATGGATCTAGTAAATAAGTTAATATGTCAGACACAGAGAGTGTGATGTAATGAGGTACACAGAAAAGGAGAATCATGGAATGGTTTTGGTTGAAAGGCATCTTAGAGATCATCTCCTTCCAACCCCACCGGCATGAGCTGGCACACCTTCCACTAGGCCAGGCTGCTCCCTTCCTCTGCTGTCCACACTGCTGGGGATGCAGCTCAGGACACAGAGGGTTTTTGGGCTGCAAGGGCACATGGCTGGCTGATGTTCAGCTTCTCATCAACCAACATCCTCAAGTTCTTCTCCCCACTGCTGTTCTCACTCCACTCCCTGCTCTGCCTCTACCTGTACTGGGGATTGCCCCCACCGAGGTGGACCTCACACTCAGCCTTGCTGAACTTCCTGAGGTCTGCACATTCCCACCTCTCCATCCTGCCCAGGTCCCACTGGATGGCACTCCTTCTCCCAAGTGTGTGACCTCACCACACAGCTTCGTGATGTTGGCAATTGTGATGAGGGTGCGTTGATCCCCCTGCCCACGTCACCAACAGAGGTATTAAACAGCACCAATCCCAACCCCTGAGCATGCCACTGACCACTGGCTTCTGCTTGGACATCGAGTTGTTGAGTGCAACTCTTATGAGTGAGACCGTCTAGCCAGTTCCTTACCCACCTGAGTCATCTGACAATCCATGTCTCTCCAGGTTAGAGACAAGGATGCCATGTGGGATAGAGTCAAATGCTTTGCAGAAACCCAGGCTGATGAAGTCAGCTGCTCTTCCATCATCTCCTAACACTGCAACCCCAACAGAGAAGACTGCTGAATGTGCCAGGCACAATTTGCCCTTTGTGAATCCATGTTGGCTGCCACCAGCCACCTCCTTATGTTCCATGTGTCTTAGCACAGTTTCCAGAACAAAATGCTCCATGATCTTGCTCGGTGAGACTGACTAGATCTTTGGGTCTTCCTTTTTCCCTTTTTAAGAACAAGGGCTATGTTTTTCCTTTTCCAGTCAGTTCGGACTTCACCACATCACTTCTGCAACTTCTCAAATATGATGGATAGTGGCTTAGTAATTTAGCATTCTCCATATCCAGTCTAAACCTACTCTCTGTCAGTGTGAAGCCATTCCCCCTTGTCCCATCACTCCAGGCCCTTGTAAATTGTCTCTCTCCACCTTTCTTTTCAACTCCCTTCAGGTACTGAAAGGCCACAATTAGGTCACCCCAAAACCGCCACTTCTGCAGGCTGAACAAACAGAATTCCCCCAGCTGCTCCCCACTGCAGAGGGCCTCCATCCCTCTCATCACTCTGGTCCCTTCCCTGCATTGGCTCCAGGAGCTCCACATCTTTGTGTTGTTGGAGCCCAGGGCTGGGGCAGGTGGGGTCTCACCTGAGCAGGGAAGAGGGGCAGAATCCCCCCTCCCCTGCTGCCCACGCTGGGTGATGCCAGCCCAGGATGCCACCCCGGCTGTCCTTGAGCTTCACATTCCTCACCAGCATCTCCTTGCTGGGATCCAGGTTAAATGAAATGTATATAACCACATGCATATGTAATAAGAAGACCAAATTGGATGCACAGTGCGTGTGCTCATGGGTAGGCTTAGAAAAATGACTTAGAATTAAACATAGACAGTGCCCAGAGATAAGAGATAAAACAATTACAAAAGAGTGTTCTGAGGATAGGGGGAACCATGTGGCAGCAGACCAGCATTTACAGGGGGAGGTCAGAGCATTTATAGGCAGAAAGAGGGGTTTTACCCCAGCTGCAGGGAGAGAAATATTAACTGAATACCACTGATGTTCTAGAGGCAGTTTCAGAGGTTGACCTGGGAGTTACTCTATTTTTTCTTTAATAAGAAATCTAAAGCATTCTAGATTATCTCAGCATGACCTTTGAGTATAATTACAAAAGTTTAAATTCAAACCTTTCTACAAAAGGTCCACTAATTCTGAGAGAGTTTTTTTTCAAACAATTTTCTGGTTGTTTTTTAATGGTGAGGTTTTTTTAGCTTGATTTGGTTTCATTTTCCATCTCTGTGCTTGAAAAGACAGGTAATGATGATCTATTATATGTAAGGTGTGGTGTCTGAATTTCTTTTTCCTGAAGGTGGATTAAACCAAAATTTTTTAGAGTGATACCTTAAAGATTCTGAATAACATGGAATTTGCCATGTTGGCTGATGAGCAGATAAAATAGACTGCAACTGCCACTAGTAGAAAATTGGGTGTAATTTCAAGTTTGAATTTCTCTTACTTTTAACATAAGAGCATTCTTATAATTTGGGTCTTGAAAATTAAAATACCAATTTCTGCCCATTCTACTGCTATGCAATTTTCCCAAGTCACTAGCCACACACAGCACTAAAAAGCAAGGCTTTTTTCCCTGAATAAAAGTTGATAATACTTACTCTCCATATGCTTTTCTTTTCTTACTCCATTTTATTTCAAGAAACCACAAGAAATTTTGTAGCTTTTCTAACAATGCTGAGTAATGATCAGACATGAATGAGTTTTTTTTTTTTGAATGAGTACATTCCTTAGAAAAAAGATCCCAACAAGCCCATCAACAAGCCCATCCCATGGCTTCAGAGGGATGTGAGTTATTCATGAATTGTGGTCAAAATCAGCATAATATTTTGGCCAAGAGAGCTGAAAGAACATTTGGAAATATCTAATATTTTGTATTGACATTTTTGGAAGAAAAGATTGCCATTTTTCTTTCCAAGCGTCATTTTATCTGAAAATTTGGAAAACATTTCCTTTAAAAACAATCCTATAATTATAACACAGTGAGAATATTGCATATTTTCCATGACATTTCCCTCTTGGTATTTTCTGAGACCATATTTATTCAAATATCAATCCTAAATCCCATATTGAGACAGTCATTGTCTTATATTTACTACTTTTGAGATTAATTTTCACTTGCTTTTGTTTTTCACTGCCTTCTACCTTATGAATTTGATCCACAGCTTCTGTTGATGGATGTTGCACATTTTGTTTTGTTTATGAACTTACTCTAATAGATTTTGAACCTCTGGTTAGGCATTTCACTCATTACTGCACTCATTACTGGTCATCTTAAAACCATTGTGGCATCTTCAGATTTTACTGGTAAAGATTTATCTCATTGATAGAAATGCTGAAGCGAGCTGGATTAAGACCCTAATCCCTTGAAGACTGCATTAGCAGCAACTCAACTCATGGATTTCTCCACATTAAAAACTCTGTTTCAAGACCTGTCAGACAGGGAGTTTTAATCCATCTAATGTGTGCCCTGTTAATTCAATATAATGTGCCGGTTTTTAATCTAAAAGTCATGTGATACTAAATCAAATTCATTGGTAAAATTCAAGTATATCATTTCAACACCATTGTCATTATCAGACCTGCAATGCTGAAAAAAAAAAAAAAAGTGGTTGTTTGGCAGTACCTGCTTCCATGCAAACATGTTGACCAGTATATTTGTATTTTCAGCCTCTAATTCTTTTTTGACTGAGTCCCTAATTAAACGTTCCAGTAGTTTGGTCAGCCTGACATCTGACTAATCAGTTTACTGAGTCATCTCTTCTGATCTGCTCAAATGCAGGGATTTCATTGGCAGCCATCCAATCTTCAGGAAATTTCCTCAGCTTTTCAAAAACTCATTAAAATTTGGTTTGGACAGCTACTTCTTTTTTGGTCACCCTAACACATATATATCTCTGATTATTTAACAGTGACTTGTATTTTCCTCTATAGCAGATGGCCACCACTGTACTGCTGCTTTATCTCTCAGGATCATTCTCCTGCTTCACATCACTCACAGGACAGAACTACTTGCTTTAAAATGAATTTTTATTCTTTAAAAATTTTTAATATATGATAGAAAATGTTTTAAGGCATCATTGCATGCACATTGAGTAATGAAAAGCAAACACTGAGGACTTTTTGTCCCTAATACATTACATAATTGCATTTTTATTTATTTTCATGTTTTGACCTCTCCATGTTATGCTGAGGTTTTTTTTTTCAGACGTCCTATAACTTATTTCACACCTCTTTTTAGTACATATTTCAAATCCATGTTTTAGATATCACCAGATTATGAAAAGTATTCCTCAATATAGAAGACATTCATCTATTCATTAGCAAGGTGGAAAAAAGTTTTCTTTTCCTTGTTTCCTGATTTGTGCTTTTTGCTGTTAAATTCCATTACAACTTCATCAAACATGAACAATTCAACTGGAGTTTTACTTCTTTTCTCACAAAGAAAACAGATTTGTCAGGCAATGGTACCCAACTTGCAGTGTGTCAGGGCCTCTTTATTACTCAAAAAACCCTAAATCCCAAAGCCTATCTGTAACAGAGCAAGGCATTGAAATTCCATGCCAATTTTTTTCAATCACTTCACCAACACTTCTCAAGAATTTTTAAAATTCTCTCTTGATAATCATGCCAAGAATTTGTGTTTCACCACCACTGTTAGTAAGACTACTGTACTTAGGGAAAAAAGTAATGAAAATTGTATTGTGAGAAAACACAGAATATGCTGCCATCAAGGTCACAGCTCACATACCCAAGAGAAAGGAGTTGCCAAGGGCCAATTTGCACATTATTGTTTAAATTCTTAAGGAAGGAAAGGATTTGGCCCTAGACTAGGATTTTGTGATCAAACCAATATGCTCAAGTTTGCATGGCTAGTTTAAGAAAAAATATGTGTCCTGTTTCTACACAATTAATTCTGCTAGGAAAAAGAGCCTTTCTAGAATTAAGTCAGCTCTCTGTGAGCTTTGGTGAGTCAGAGCACACCAGTTAATGGAAAAACACAGAATGATACAGGTCTTCTACTTTCTGATTCTGATCCTGAGACATTATCTGTGGAGCCATCACAGGTCTTGTCCTTCCTGGTCTCAAAAATGTTTTGCTCCCACTTGCAAAGAGGGAGCTTAAGAGGAGTAAAGGGTGATTGTGCCTTTGAAAAAGCTGCCCCTGCTCTTTCCTACCTGGCAGATTTCATTCTCCTAAGCCTTATCGCAGAGATTTAAAAATTAAAGAAGCATGAGAGTATGGTTTCAACTTGAGATGACGCATGAATTGTATTATTTAATTAATAAAATTATAGTCCTTGATATTATGAGTCACAAGTTTTGGTGGTTTGTAACATGGGGAAGAGGCAAGCCCTGAAATACCAAAGATCTGAGGGGTGAGATGGACAACTCAGAAGACAAACCAGAAAAAGTGAAGAGTCCTCTGGGCAAGTCAACACCAATGCACATGGAAAATATGAACTAAATCTTGGAAGCTGAACACTTAATCCAAGCCACTGATTGCAAGAACACTGATTCTCCTCTAATGTTCTGCAAAAGTAATTCTGAATTCAACACTTTTGCAAAGGGTTAAACCATTTATACTCGAGACCAAGAAACTGCCAATTTTATCTCTGTCATCCTGCAAAGATCTGTTCAAGATGAACACTTACAATAAATATAGAAATATTAAATCTGCTCTCTGAAGCACACTTTGACTAGCAGTTCATTTCTGCCTTGAACAACCTTTATATTGCCTTTCACAATGGTGTCTTACCTACAAAAGAGGTTAAAGTGCCCAGAGCCTGGTTAGAGAAAATGAAGGTAAGAGATATGTTCTTACATTCCTCCTATTTTCATTTTTCCTTTCCTACGGTTATGAGCAAACTTCTCTTCAGTCCATTTTTGTAGATTACTTCCATTTAATCTTTTGTTCCTCTTTACAAGAATACATGTTCAGAGTCAATTCAAGCTTTAATACATGGCAATTACTAAGGAAATAAAATACTATTACTCCACATCTTCAAGCATTTTGGACATATTCTTCTTGGCTTTTCTATTTTCAATATCTAAAGTGCAGCACTCCTTCAGTGCCCTTGAAGAAGTACTTGTTACATTGAGCATTATTTCTTAGCAGCAGAAGGGATAAAAATATCATCTTCAATTTATGAATCATTCTTATCTTTACTCTTCACCTTTAGTTCTCTTTGTGCTTCCTTCTCTCATAGTCTTCTAAGTTATTTCTGGAGAACTAGTGTCACTAAATTGGAACACTTTATTTTGCTACTACTTTTATCAATGTTTTTACTCCTGCCATCTTGAGGAAGTTCAGCCTCACTCTTTTGGCACTCACGAACCTTATACCAGAAACTTATTTTTCTTTTTTTATCCCTCATGCACTGCAGGGTTGTGTATTTATTTATTTATTTATTTATTTATTTATTTATTTATTTATTTATTTATTTATTTATTTATTTATTTATCTTATGCCATTGCTTTGTCCTAAACACGTCTGAACTACTGTACATTGGCCTTTACTAGAGGCAGGTAGTTCTCTGGCTCTGATTTCCTCAAAAGCTGTATCATGGAAATGAAACCGAAGGACACCATTCACAAGGGACTCTCTTACTTACACAAGAAATGAGTGTTAGGGATGCTTGTAGAATTAAATAGTAGGGCAGCATTTTAACATGCTCCAAAGAAGGCAAAGAACTATTGGTGGCTCAAGAATCAAATACTTCTTCCTGACCAATCTACCCAAAATCAGTTATGAACACAATTTATATCACTATTTATGGCAGTAGAAGGAGAATATTTCTCTGTGATCAAGGAAAATAACAAACTTGCAGACATCCATTCCACTAAATAAATCAGCATCCGTTGCAATGGATCCCATTTTACACACCATTTTACATATTTATTTTTGCATGTTACTGAACATGTCCAGGCACTCAGCATGGCCTCAGTGGCAAATTTAAAAGGCAGCTGGATATTTTGGCAGTGGACATTACTAATTTACTAATATAGCCCAGACCTATGAAACAAGGGGATTAGTACTGTGAGGTGAATATTAAAATACATGGAGATATGAAGGTTACAAACCAAGACCTGAGGCTAGAGCAGACATACTGGGCTTCATGGACTGGGTGGGCAAATAGTTACTTCAAAACACAACACCTGAGGAACCTCTGCTACAAGTAGATGCGTTGCAGTTCCCCATCCAGCAGCAGATATAAAATGTGCAGGCTGACTTCCCCAAGGGGGATGTGCACACCAAAACAATGAGAAATCAGCCCCCCAGAGCAGTCCCGCAGACAAGATAGAATAGCTGGGCACATTTTCAGTAACATTCTCTGTTTTTATAGCATTTTTCCACTTTGGACAGCTCTCCAAAATGTTAACCAGAACCACATGGCTGTCAAGTCACAGATATGTGAGCCACAGGAACCCCCACAAAAGCCCCACCACCTCTATTGTATTCCCTTGCAGTATGATAAGGTTTCTCAGCATGGCCTGAAGCTGTGTTGACACCAAACTGAGATTCAGAAGGACCTCGCAGGAGGCAGGTACATTATACAACAGTTATGATTGAAATTTCTCTTTCTCTGAGCGTTTTGCTGCTACAATACATATTCAGAGTCAGTTTTTAAGTCTGATATTTCTAAAGTTAGAACATACTTAATGTATTTGTGAACCACACATACCTGCCCACAATTCTCAGCACTAGAGGCAGAGTGTTTCTCTCTCTCTTTACTCCAACTCAGGCTCTGCAGAAGTCAGGTATAATAAAGACCCTACACATGGGAACTGGCCTCAAGTTGTACCACAGAAGGTTCAGATGAGGCATTAGGAAAGATGCCCAGGGCAGTGGTGAAGTCACCATATCTGGAAGTGTTCAAAAAATATGCAGGTATGGCACTTGAGGACATGGTTTAATGGTGAGCATGGTGCTGGGTTTATGGCTGAACTTGGTGATCTAAGAGTTCTTTTCTAACCTTAATGATTCTGTAATTCCATAGAGCAGGGTGGTGGTCTGCCCTCCAGCCTTGCAGATGCTGCCTCTGGTCTGTAAGAGCTTATAAATCAGCACAGATTGACCCTATTGATAAATTTTCCAAAACCAATGGTGTGGAGCTCCTGCTGCAGTCTTAGAACTGCGTTACATGCTTAAGTTCTGGAAAGTTCAGTTGCAAGGGAGGACAATACAGCAATACCCAGTTTAGTGCAGCAATCCCCATTTTCCTACAGCAATTCCCATTTTACGTGGAAAACTGAGGCACAAAGGGACCAAAAACCAAAAGGTTGTCTCTAAGAGGACTTCTGAAAGTCTTTGAGGATCCACACTGAACTGGTTTGCCCATGCTCACTCATAAAGGCTGTGGTAGCAAATTTCCCCAAGCCTGGGGAAAAAAGTTCCAAGGCATGGAGATTGGGTGTCGCAATTGTTTTTCTCAGTTTTTCAACCTTATTTCTCCCTTGGTTTCAAACACACCTTTTAACAGTTTTCCAGCAGTTTTAGGAAGGGAAGGAATTGAGAATGCTGGAAGAGCAAAGGATCGAGAACAAAATAAATGAAATGGTGAGTGCTGACTCACATATTTTTAGGACTTAGAACCCTGTTCATTCAAGGCTGGGTTGGGCTGGGCATTGAGCAACCTGATAAACTGAAAGGTGTCCTTCTCCATGGCAGAGAGTTGGAATGAGATGAGCGTTAAGATTCCTTTCAACACAAACTGTTCTAGGATTCTACGATCTTTGCTGAAAGATGATTCTGTAACATGCAAAATTAATGGCT